>CM055117.1:161144460-161506960 GCA_029206835.1 Rana muscosa | reverse complement strand
CATATACGTGATTGCCTTTGTATAGTTGGGGGGTCCGATCGGACCCCCCTTCTTTACAGTGGGTGGTCGTTTTACCTTCGGGAGCGATCCGGCATGAGGGGACGGCCGTTCGAATCCGGCCACCCCCTCTCGATCGCTCCCGGCGAATGAGAGAGCTTCCCCTGCCTGCCAGGAAGGAGGAAGTGATGTCATCTCTCCTGGGGCGCTCACATATACCGAGCGCCGTACAGGAGAAGATGCCAGGTTAGTACACACAACACTACACTGACACCAGGACACATAGGCACATAAATCGCCCGCCCAGGCCCCCCCAGACACCCCCAGATCACCCCCCAGCCCCCCCAGCCCCCAGTCACAGTGTCACTGATTGCAGTGACCATTTATTTAGTGATCACTGCAATCAGTGACATTTGTGACTGTAAAAGTGTCACTACATTTAGTTTTAGGTCCAGTGTAGCCCCCTAACCCCCCCTAATAAAGGTTTAACCCCCTGATCACCCCCCAGATAACCCTTTCACCCCCTAGCACCGCCGTCACTAAGCAATCATTTTTCTGATCGATGTCTTAGCGTCGGTGATGCTGATCGGTAGCCAGTAATTTTTTTTAGGTTTCACCAGTGATCATCATATAAGTGTTACGGGTGACGCTGGTTAGTTAGTTTGCTTTTTATAGTGTCAGGGCACCCGCCGTATATAACCCAATAAAGGTTTAACCCCCTGATCACCCGGCGGGTGATATCAGTTAGGTTTTAGCGTCAGAGAGGGTCTGCGTCACACCCCAGGCAGCGTCAGGTTAGTGCCAGTAGCGCTAACACCCACACGTGAAGCATACACCCCCCTTAGTGGTATAGTATCTGAACAGATCAATATCTGATCTGATCAGATCTATACTAGCGTCCCCAGCAGTTTAGGGTTCCCAAAAACGCACTGTTAGTGGGATCAGCCCAGATACCTGCTAGCACCTGCGTTTTGCCCCTCCGTCCAGCCCAGGCCACCGAAGTGCAGTATCGATCGATCACTGTCACTTGCAAAACACAACACACATAACTGCAGCGTTCGCAGAGACAGGCCTGATCCCTGCGACTCCAGTGCTGTAGGAGGTGATTTCACCACCACAGTTAAAAAAAAAAAAAGCATATATGCCGAAGCATTGGGGCAGCAGGAGCGGAGGAGCGATTTTGCTCCTAATGCCGCGTATATACGGTCGAAATTCCGACGGAGGCTTGCCCGTGGATAAGTCTGACCATGTGTACGCGGCATAACTTTTGCGAGAAGATGCCCCCATGCTTCGGCATATATAAATGGTGCATGTATGCCCATCATTAGAAGTGGGTG
The DNA here is from genome assembly GCA_029206835.1 of Rana muscosa. Taxonomy (NCBI): domain Eukaryota; kingdom Metazoa; phylum Chordata; class Amphibia; order Anura; family Ranidae; genus Rana; species Rana muscosa. The sequence continues at coordinate 161,505,626 of CM055117.1, read as the reverse complement.
GATGAAGGGCGGTATTCTAATGGTGGGCATACCCACCATTAGATTGATCGGTGGGTATGCCCACCATTAGAATACCGCCCTTCATCCACCCACTTCTAATGATGGGCATACCCACCGATCAATCTTTTTTTTTCGTTCAGCCAACAGGCTGCATGAAAAAAAAGATTACAATACATGTCCAACAAGGACCAGCAACGTACTGGTATGTTACTGGACTTTGAATGTGTATACCAGAATGATGCCTGCGGGTTTAGGTATCATCTTGGTATCATTCTTTTCAGCCAGCGGCCGGCTTTCATGTAAAAGCAATCCTAGTGGCTAATTAGCCTCTGGACTGCTTTTACAAGCAGTGGGAGGGAATGTCCCCCCCCCCCGGATATAAAAAGCGCCATTGGGAAATTGGGAAAGCATTTTATCACACCGATCTTGGTGTGGTCAGATGCTTTGAGGGCAGAGGAAAGATCTAGGGTCCAATAGACCCCAGTTTTTTCAAAAAAGAGTACCTGTCATTACCTATTGCTATCATAGGGGATATTTACATTCCCTGAGATAACAATAAAAGTGATAAAAATAAATAAATATGGAAGCAACAGTTTAAAAATAAAATAAAAAAGCAAAATTAATAATAAAAAAAAAAAAAAAAAAAAAAAAAAGCACCCCTGTCCTGCCCTGCTCTTGCCCAATGGCGAACGCAAGCGTCGGTCTGGCGTCATATGTAAACAGCAATTGCACCATGCATGTGAGGTATCACTGCGAAGGTCAGATCGAGGGCAGTAATTTTAGCAGTAGACCTCCTCTGTAAATCTAACGGGGTAACCTGTAAATGCTTTTAAAGGCTTTTAAAAATGTATGTAGTTTGTCGCCAATGCGCGTTTGTGCGAAATTTTAAAGCATGTCGTGTTTGGTATCTATGTACTCGGCCTAAGATCATCTTTTTTATTTCATCAAACATTTGGCCAATATAGTGTGTTTTAGTGCATTAAAATTAAAAAAAGTGTATTTTTTCACAAAAAAATGCGTTTGAAAAATCGCTGCGCAAATACTGTGTAGAAAAAAAAAATGCAACACCCACCATTTTATTCTGTAGGGCCTTTGCTTTAAAAATATATATAATGTTTGGGGGTTCAACATAATTTTCTTGCAAAAAAAAATATGTTTTCATGTAAACAAAAAGTGTCAAAAAGGGCTTTGTCTTCAAGTGGTTAGAAGAGTGAATGTAAGCTTCCTAATGTTGTGTATAAAATGCCAGAACAGTTCAAACCCCCCCCCCCAAATGACCCCATTTTGGAAAGTAGACACCCCAAGCTATATACTGAGAGGCATGTCGAGTCCATAGAATATTTTATATGTTGACACAAGTTGCGGAAAAAATCATTTTTTTTATTTTTTTTTGCACAAAGTTGTCACTAAATGATATATTGCTCAAACATGCCATGGGCATATGTGGAATTACACCCCAAAATACATTCTGTTGCTTCTCCTGAGTACGGGGATACCACATGTGTGAGACTTTTTAGGAGCCTAGCCACGTACGGGACCCCAAAAACCAAGCACCGCCTTCAGGCTTTCTAAGGGTGTCAATTTTTGATTTCACTTCTCACTGCCTATCACAGTTTCAGAGGCCATGGAATGCCCAGATGGCACAAACCCCCCCCCCCCCAAATGACCCCATTTTGGAAAGTAGACACCCCAAGCTATTTGCTGAGAGGTATTGTGAGTATTTTGCAGATCTCGCTTTTTGTCACAAAGTTTTGAAAATTGAAAAAAAAAAGAAAAAAAAAAAATGTTCTTTCTTCATTTTCAAAAACAAATGAGAGCTGTAAAATACTCACCATGCCTCTCAGCAAACAGATTGGGGTGTCTACTTTCCAAAATGGGGTCATTTGGGGGGGTTTTGTGCTATTTTGGCATTTTATGGCCTTCAAAACTGTGATAGGTAGTGAGGAGTGAAATCAAAAATTTGCGCCCTTAGAAATCCTGGAGGCGGTGCTTGGTTTCCGGGGTCCCGTACGTGGCTAGGCTCCTAAAAAGTCCCACACATGTGGTATCCCTGCACTCAGGAGAAGCAGCAGAATGTATTTTGGGGTGCAATTCCACATATAACCATGGCATGTGTGAGCAATATATAATTTAGTGACAAATTTTTGAAAAAAAATTTTTGTTTGTTTTTTTTGTCATTATTCAATCACTTGGGACAAAAAAAAAAAAATATTCAATGGGCTCAACAGGCCTCTCAGCAATTTCCTTGGGGTGTCTACTTTCTAAAATGGGGTCATTTGGGGGGGGGGGGGGGTTTGTGCTATTTTGGCATTCATGGCCTTCAAAACTGTGATAGGTAGTGAGGAGTGAAATCAAAAATTTGCGCCCTTAGAAATCCTGAAGGTGGTGCTTGGTTTCCGGGGTCCCGTACGTGGCTAGGCTCCTAAAAAGTCCCACACATGTGGTATCCCCGTACTCAGGAGAAGCAGCAGAATGTATTTTGGGGTGCAATTCCACATATAACCATGGCATGTGTGAGCAATATATCATTTAGTGACAACTTTTTGTAATTTTTATTTTTTTTTTGTCATTATTCAATCACTTGGGACAAAAAAAAAATATTCAATGGGCTCAACATGCCTCTCAGCAATTTCCTTGGGGTGTCTACTTTCTAAAATGGGGTCATTTGGGGGGGTTTTGTACTGCCCTGTCATTTTAGCACCTCAAGAAATGAGATAGGCAGTCATAAATTAAAAGCTGTGTAAATTCCAGAAAATGTACCCTAGTTTGTAAACGCTATAACTTTTGCGCAAACCGATAAATATACGCTTATTGACATTTTTTTTACTAAAGACATGTGGCGTAATACATTTTGGCCTAAATGTATGACTAAAATTGAGTTTATTCGATTTTTCTTATAACAAAAAGTAGAAAATATCATTTTTTTTCAAAATTTTTGGTCTTTTTCCGTTTATATCGCAAAAAATAAAAATCGCAGAGGCAATCAAATACCATTAAAAGAAAGCTCTATTTGTGGGAAGAAAAGGACGCAAATTTCGTTTGGGTACAACATTGCATGTCCGCACAATTTACAGTTAAAGCAGCGCAGTGCAAAATTCTGAATTCACCTCTGGTCCTTTAGCTACCAAATGGTCCGGGGCTTAAGTGGTTAAAAGCCAGCAGCTGCAATATGTGTAGCTGCTGGCTTTTAATTTTTGCAGCGGAGGGCAGACCTCCGCTTTAGCCCAGGTTCACACTGGGCTGCGAGAGTGAAGCCGTGCGAGTTCAGCTGAACTCGCACGATTTCACTCCCGCTGGTCAATCCCAATTTCGGCCGCGATTACAGAGACATCTGTGCAGGTTTCTGCACAGATGTCAATGTAAATCGCGGGCCAAAATCGCAAAAAGTAGTACAGAAACTACTTTTTGAAATCGGTGCAGCGCTGCAGATGCGGCATCGCACCGATTAGGACGGTGCCCTTGCCTGCAATTTGCGGCAAATACTGCCGTTTTGACATGCGATTTGACATGCCAAATTGCATGTCAAAACACACCAGTGTGAACCAGGGCTAAAAGTGTAACTCACATGCCTCGTACACATGACCGGTTTTCCTGCCAGGAAAACTGCCATGAGAGCTTTTGGCTGGGAAAACCAGCCGTGTGTATGCTTTATCACAGTTTTCCCGATAGGAAAACTGCCGCAAATCGCTGCGGTGAAGCATACACACGGCCGGGATTCCCAGCCAAAGCTCTCACCGCAGGGGGAAAGCTACCGAGCAGGTTCTCGGTTTCCCCCCCCCCCCCGGTGGACTTTTTCCCACCGGAAAAACCTATCGTGTGTACTAGGCATTAGTCAGGAACATATGGGGTTTCTGGGGAAATCCAAAATGTTTTGTTTGGTTTTTGCATTTCCCACTCTAAATACACAACAATGATCTACATGTGTTTGGAATATATTCAGATTTTAAATCCAGGTGCCAATTTATATACTATCCCAAATTAAAGATATAAACGCACTAGCATTGGTGAGTTTTGCCCACCAAAATTCCCAGTTGCACTGAACTACTCTGGCCAATCTGGCCAACGAATGATGCAATTTTCTCTTCATAATCTATAGATCAGGCTAATAATTAGAGAATCTTGCTGGGAGAGAGTTACGGTATATCTTTGTTTTGGCCTCTTGTAAGGGAGCAGAGACTCAAACTACTGTAGGAAAAACTCACCACTGAACACATTTAGAGTAATACAATGTCAACAGGTGACCCAACTCATTGACACCATCCAAAACCAGAAAAAGAGTTCTAAATCAAAATATTTTTATATCATTTCAATAAGTACATGTTTTGAAAGTAAAAAAAAAAAAACAGTTTTCAGTTTGCTAATTTGTAACTGAATACATTCTGTGCTTCCTTTGTTAGATCCAATGACACCATCTTCAGTAACAAATGGCATTTACAATGAAATAAAACATTATTTTTAGTTGCAGTACAGTGTTTATGAAAGCACTTTCACACTTTTTTATGCATTATTATTCGTCCTCATAGAAAATAATTTTTTTCTGTAAATCTCACAAAAGATTGTGAAGAAGAATGCCGCGTACACACGATCGGAATTTCCGACAACAAATGTTCGATGGGAGCTTGTTGTCGGAAATTCCGAGAGTGTGTAGGCTCCATCGGACATTTGCTGTCGTAATTCCTGACAACAAATGATTGAGAGCTGGTTCTCAATTTTTCCGATAACAAAAGTTCTTGTCGGAAATTCCGATCGTGTGTAGGCAAATCTGACGCACAAAAATCGTACGCATGCTCGGAATCAATTTGACGCATGCTCAGAATAATTGAACTTCATTTTTCTCGGCTCGTCGTAGTGTTGTACGTCACCACGTTCTTGACGTTCGGAATTTCCGACAACATTTGTGTGACCGTGTGTATGCAAGGCAAGTTTGAGCGAAAATCGGTCGGAAAAAAATCCATGGTTTTGTTGACGGAATGTCCGATCGTGTGTACGCGGCAGAAGAAGTGTAAGCGTAGACTAAAACAGATATTAAAAGTCGGTTTTGCTAAATAAGATTTAGCAAAAAAGGAATCTACAGTAGGTATTACAAAAAAAAAATACTTATTAAATATGGTACATTTCACAGACGAGGGAGAGTCGTTTAGCCAAAACATATTCACCCCTCATACTGCTGCCTGGTCACATGCTCAGGCCCCAAATGGAGCAGCACAAATCTAAGTGGTGTGGTGGGAGGAAGAATGGCTGCTGAGAAGATCCTTCCAACCTGTGACCTTAAGGCTGATATGTAGTTCTCAGTAACCATTATATTCAACCTCCCCAGTCTGTATTGGGTAATGCCTCGTACACACGACTGGTTTTCCCGTCTGAAAAAGTCAGATGAGAGCGTTTCATCTGGAATCCCGACCGTGTGTATGCTCCATCTGACTTTTTCCCACAGGAAAACTGCCGGAAAAAAAAAAAAGAGAGCAGGATCTCTTTTTTCCCCATCAGAAAAAAATCCTAGCGGGAAACCGTATATGTCTGTATGCTTTTCCGACGGGAAAAAAAAACACGCATGCTCTGAAACAATTTGACGCATGCACGGAAGCATAGAACTTAATTTTGTCGCTCGTCGTAGTCTTTTACGTCACCGCGTTCTTGGCAGTCAAAAATTCACCGGACTTTTGTGTGACTGTGTGTATGCAAGGCAAGCTTGAGAGGAATTCCGTCTGGAAAACCATTGTTTTTTTTTCCGACGGGAAAACCGCTCGTGTGTACAAGGCATTAGAGTTTCCTGACAGTATCAGATATCCAGCATTAAGATAGTTGTTTGGTTATTAGAGCTGAACTGTATCTGTCAGTTTTCTTCTCCTTCTCAAAGACCTGCATTGAATCTAGAGTTGATGGGGGCTGCAGGGACTCTCTGACCAATACAGACCTCAGGTGGAAAAAAACAGTTTATTGCATTTTTGCATGAACTGAAAAGATATTGTAATGCCGCGTACACACGACCGTTTTTAATGACGACAAAAATTACATTTTTAAAAATGGTCATTAAAAATGATCGTGTGTGGGCTTCAGAGCATTTTTCACGACGTGAAAAACGGCCATGAAAAAATTGGAACATGCTCGTTTTTTACATCGTCGTTTTTCTCGTCATGAAAAACGGCCGTGTGTAGGCTTTAACGATGTGAAAAAAAATGTGCATGCTCAGAATCAAGTATGAGACGGGAGCGCTCGTTCTGGTAAAACTAGCGTTCGGAATGGAGATAGCACATTCGTCACGCTGTAACGGACTGAAAAGCACGAGGCTGAAAAGCGCAAATCATCGCTCAACAAACTTTACTAACATGAAGGGTGGCGCCATCCGAATGGTACTTCCCCTTTATAGTGCCGTTGTACGTGTTGTACGTCACCGCGCTTTACTCTGACATTTTTTTCCTCGATAGTGTGTAGGCAAGGCAGGCTTGTGAGGAAACACGAAAAATCACGTCGAGAAAAATGCAGTTTTCTTCAATGACATTAAAAACGGTCGCGTGTACGCGGCATCCGGCTGGAAAAAAGAAAGGTCATGGCACAAAATCTCAAACTTCAAGAGGAATTTCTGGGGTGTGTATATTGTATTCAGTATATATGAAACCAACCCCCCAAAAATGTGCCATTTAATGCCAAAAGCTTAAATCTTTGGAGTCACTGGATGACACTACTAAACAAATCTAGACCATACCACCATATGTGACTATTACATAGGATCATAATTGCCAACTATTTCTCCAATGAATTTCTATGAAAGAGGGGTGTGCTGAAAAAAAAACCCACACAAGGCTGAAAGAAAGAGAATATTATAGCATAGAACCTCAGACTTCAAGAGGAATTTCTGGGGTGTGTCTACTGTATTGAATATCTACCAAACCAACCCAATAAAGTGTTGCTCAGTGTGAAAAGCATTAATCTCTGGAGTCACTAGATTTCACTACTGAACAAATCTAGACAATACCACCACGGAGGGTGACAAGAACTGTACCCCATTCCTAAATTCCAACTATTTTATCAAGGAATTCCTATGAATATAACATTTAAACTTTTTTTTATCAAACATAAAATCTCTTAAAAACCATTTAAGAACACAACACTCCTTCTGCATGCAGAATCCTCATCAAAAATACCAACATACAGTATGTTTATCAGATGTTGTACATAACACATTGGAATTATGCAGTAAAAAACGTCTTGGTATTTTTGATGATGATACAACCATCAGGCCTCATGCCCACGGACGTTTTTACAGCCGTGTTTTTTACAGCTTAAATTATTCCATTTTAATCCATTATTGTATACATTTTTCGACCATATTTTTTTGGAAAAAATTATTCAATTTTAATCCATTATTGTATACATTTTTCGGCCATATTCTTTTTGAAAAAAAAAAAAACCACCGGAGCTCAAAAACGCAAACGCAGCGTCTTTGTGCGTTTTTGCGTGTATTTTCGCACGTTTTTGAAGGGTTTAACGCTTCAAGTTTTTTTATGCCTAATGCCGACGCCGGGGAACGCACTGGTCCTGGGTTTTTTTTACAGCTTAAAAACGCCTATGCTATTTGCAGCTCAAAAACGCCTAGGTGGGCATGAAACTATAGACCAGGGATATGCAATTAGCGGACCTCCAGCTGTTGCAGAACTACAAATCCCATGAGGCATAGCAAGACTCTGGCAGCCACGAGCATGACACCAAGAGGCAGAGGCATGATGGGACTTGTAGTTTTGCAACAGCTGGAGGTCCGCTAATTGCTTATCCCTGCTATAGACTAACATGGACAGGTGTTTTTAGGCTGTAAAAAACGCTCAAAAACGCATCTGTAAAAACGTCCGTGGGCATGAGGCCTTAAATTTAAAGGAGACCTGCACAGCTTTCTAACACCATACTTTCAACTGTGATCAGCTGTGGTCATTTTGATTAGCTCAGCATGAAAAGAGTCACCGTCAAAAGCTCTCCGGGATAAAGTTGTGGACAGGCACAAGTCAGGAGATGGATACAAAACAATTTCAAAGGCTCTATCAATGCCTAGAAAAACAGTGAACTCTATTATTTAAAAGTTGAAGGTATTTAGTACAACACAGACCCTCCCTGGATCAAGATGTTGCTCCAAACTGGATGAAAGAGCCAGGAGGAAAATAGTCAGAGAGACTACTAAGAGGCCTACAGCAACTCTGAAGCATTTGCAGGAATTTATGACAGAATGGTCATTGTGTGCATGTGACAACAATATCTAAATTTCTCCACAAATGTGGCTTTCATGTGAGGGTTGCAAGAAAAAAGGCATTCCTCAAGAAAGGCCACATGCAGTCATGACTGAGCTTTGCCAAAATGCACCTTGAAGATTCTGAGGCCACATGGAAAACGGTGTTATGGTCAGATGAGACAAAAAATTTATTATTTGGTCTCAACACCAAACAATATGTGGTGGAAATCAATACAGCTCACAGTCCAAATAACACCATTCCTACAGTAAAGTGTGGAGGTGGTAATATCATGTTATGGGGGTGTTTCTCTGCAGCAGCGAGCGACTGGAGCACAAAAATTGATGAGGAAAAAAACAATGAAATTCTTGAGAAAAATCTGCTGTCCTCTGCCAGAAAGTTGTCAAGGGCAAGAAGGTTTACCTTTAAGCATGATAATGAGCCAAAGCACACAGTAAAAATGACCACACAGTGGTTGATGGTGAATGTCCTTGCATGGCCTAATCAGAGCCCAGACTTAAACCCCATTGAAAATCTGTGGAATGATTTGAAGACTGCAGTCTACAAACGGTCATCATCAATTTGAACTAAACTTGAGCAGTTCTGTAAAGGAGAGTGGGCAAATATTGCAAAGTCTAGATGTGCAAATTTAGTAGAGACATACTGTATCCGCTGTGCCATCAATTGCAGCCACTGTGCCATCAAATGCCACCACTGTGCCCATTATTTGTAGCCACTGTGCCCATCAAATGCTGCCACTGTGCCCATCAAATGGCGCCACTGTGCACATCAAAAGTTGCCACTGTGACCCACCTGCCCGCTCGCCATCTAACTGTCACTTACCCTATCTCGGATGTGGGTCAGGCAGGCGGGTGACGGCGGTAAAATATGGGGTGTTGCAGCAGGTCAGGCAGTGGCGAGCTGTGTCCTCCATGCGTCTCCTCCCCTCCTCCTGATAGGTGTCCTATAGCAGCACCTGTCCTTTCAGCCAATCAGGTGACCGATAACAGACCCACGCTTCCTGATTGGCGGAGAGGCAGTTCAGTGTTAGAAAAGCAAATATTAGTTTGTTTTTCTAACACACCTGGGTGGACTCCAAGTGCAATGCATGACTATCCATTATTCCTAGATCGGGTGGCTGGAGGGAGGGGGCGGCGCCTGTACGCCCTTAATGGACAGGCCACCCCTGCATCTGGATAAAACAAAAACTGTGACTGTCTTCATTTCAGGCTGCAAAGCAACAAAATGGGATTATTTTAAAGGGGGTAATTATTTTCTATACCCACTGTAAGTAGCAGTGTTTGTCCTCCACCACCTAGAAGCTGTAAACTGCAATTTTAGTTGAAATAATTATAGATGATAGTTTAGCTAACTTCTTTGCAGATCTCCTTTGGATTCCAAATATCCAACTATTACTGTGAAAGTGGATTGAAAATACTATCAGGTGGTTGTCAGTAATTATTTCCATAATTTAACATATTACTAAAAAAATGGAAGAAAGGAATAAATGTATACTGATGACAAACAGGGACTTTATGGCAGTATTGGAAATCAAAGGGAAAAAAACATCAGTATATATCTAGAATACATGCACAATTCTCCATATTTTAGCCATTTAAAAATCCTGCATGCATAGAGATGATCCTGCCAAATATTCAGTAAACTTCTTAATTCTTGGGACTGAATGCTTTTCAATGCCAAAAATCACAAGCAGTGTTGTTAGCTCTGCTTAAGTTCTCCGCTGCTGGACTACAGAACCCCGCCTATCCCCCCCCCCCTTTTCTGTCTCTCTCCACATGCTTACAATAATTTTATTCCCAGCAAAACATTACTGCTGCCTTGACTCCCAACAGACTGCCCACAAACTATAGGGTGTGTTTCTCCAAAAATTGCATAGCCATTCGCACAGTGAAAGTGTATGTATATTCATTGTGTGGGAATGGGGCAAAAATATGAATAATACTAGGCTATTTCCTTTGCTGGATGAATTAATTTCATTGATTTAAAATGAAAATACCACATTTGGGCACAAGAGGGCGCTGAGCATCATAGAATATTCTGAATGCCCTTTTACTGGGTGAATTGCTATGCAATGTTTTTATTCATAAATACACCCTCATGTGTAGAAAAGGGTTCTTGGGAGATGTAGTTTTAGGGATGTGCCTACACCAATGGAGCTAGTGATGATATCATATGTAGCGCCCCCCCCAATATTTGGGGGCGCTATATGTAAATTTAGGGGCAGTCTGAGCCAGTAGTTGGGCTCAGACCAATTATAGTTCAAATTGTCTGCTCTGCTCTGGGTGTGATACTGCCCGGCAGCGTTATTCTCCTTTGCCTGCAGTTGCACTGTCACCGCCGGCACAGGCTGGATCATGGGGGTATCACAGTGCCTTGAGTGTCCTCTCTCGGCAGCCATGCTGTGGGTGTGGTCAACCAGCTGTGCATGCTGGGAGAGGGCACAAAATGGGCGGACGCCATTTGGCGTGAGGCGATTCCAGGGGCACTCCAAGGCGTTCGGGGGGACCTCGGTCCAGTAAGCGTGTCTCGTGGCCCACATGACACGGGGTGCGTGGGTGTGTTTAGGCCTCAGGCACCTTTAGCCCAAGGCTCTGCTGCTGCATAGTTGGCCCAGCTCTCCTAACGAGGACCTACGCTTCGGAGAAGGTCCCCAGGCTGCCCGGTTGAAGGGGGCCCATCTTTAGGAAAGGAGTTCCAGGGGAAGATCAGTCCCAGCGGAGATAGCACCAGTACTGCTGTCTCGGGGAGAGGCCTGGAGGCCTGCCTAAAGGGGAATCCATCATCTCTGACATCCAAGCTCCATCCCGGCTGCTAGGACCGCTCTTATAGGGACTATCCGGGTGAGCAATGCCCACTCAGGCTTGAGTGGCAACGAGTATATATATTTATTTGGGATTTAAGTGTTGCGTGCCTGAACTTTCCCCCTACATCTTCAAATTTCCTGCCTTCACTTTCTTCAAGTTAACTCAAAAGTAACAAAAAGAATAAAGCCTTGCTGATTGAGTTTTACTCGTGTGTGGATATTGACCTTTTCTTTCTCGTACATCACGGGACACAGAGCGACATAGTCATTACTAATGGGTTATATAGATACCGTCAGGTGCTGGCACTGGCAACTTCCAAAACCGGAAGTACCCTCCCCTATATAAGCCCCTCCCATCCGGGAGCACCTCAGTTTTTTGCCAGTGTCTAAGGTGTTGGCCAAGAAGAAACATGTGTTTTTCACTGAGCTTGCGTACAGGTTCTTTTGGGCCTCAGTAAGCTATTCCGGATCCGACCAAAAAAGCTTCATAGCTAAACGGTCGGTACCCGGGCCTTGCAGGGAAGAGCAAGGTTTTGCCTGTAATGCTTCTCTTAGGAGAGCTGGACCCTGGGATCCAGAGCTCTGGTCATACCCACGACCAAGATGTTTTCTGTGCAGGGTGCTATACAGGTCCAGGGGAGTGGAATCCTTGGGAACCCGGTCCCTGAAGGTTTGATTACAATGCCTGCCGTGATAGGTGAAGTTTGGGCTTTTGTGGACCAAACAAAGTCCTGCGGCGGGGAACAGGTAAGTGGGGGCCCCCAGGAACTTGGTTCTATTGGGGGACCCCCAAGCCTAATTTGTCTTTCTGTCTGTTACCTAATGGTATTCCCGCAAAATTCTGTGCATGCCTGTAACTACAAAAAAAAATGTAATAATTTTTTAATGGTGGTCAAGAAAAAAAAAAAAAAAAAACATTTTTTATATATATATTTAATATATTAGACTGCGGTACCTGTTTTTGTCCACTAGAGGCCGCTGTGGAATGTTTTCTTGTCATGTGGACTAGTTTCTTCTCAGCAGAGCAAAGTCCAGGCAGATGGTGAGTTCTCTTATAGGAAACTGCTTCCTCTGCCATGTTGCAGTGCTCGTCCATCCCCCGGCCTGCGGCAAAGAGGGGCCCTGGCTCCTGTCCCTTGTTTCCATTTTTGAAATTAGCGCCGAGGGCGCACGTGGCCGCGCGTGTGCGCGTGCACGCGCCTCTATATATAGAGGTGAGCCGGGAAAGGGGGCGGAGCCTGGGGGATGACGCTCTGTGCGCGCCACAGCGCTTCTGCGCATGTGCGGGCGTCCCAGCAGTTTAAAAAAACCACAATATTGTAGAAAGCTGGCTATGAAGTACAGAGACAGAGCTGGCAACATTTAAAGGCATACAGCAAGCGGTTGATACAGGCATCCCCTAGAAAGGCACATTAGTAGACACCAACTGTTTCTTATAGCAGCATTTATGCTAGACTATTATCAGTAACTGGTGTATTTCGGCTGGAATACCTCAGCTTTGTGGCTTAGGAATATGCCGTCTAAAAACTCCGGGACTAGAAATTCCAGGAGGAATAGGGGGTCTCCATCGGGCTCTGAGGATCTTGGGCATGCTTTGGCTGCACCAGTCTCCCCTGAAGAATCAGAGGTTAGTGACCGTAGAGCACCCTCAGGAGTACCTGGTACTGTGGCTGTCCTCAGTTCACCTGCTCCTGTGTATGTAACAGAGGAGGTTTTTTCCTCAGCTCTGGGAGGGCTGGAAGAGAGATTGTCAGCATTGATCGCTGCTTCCCTGTCACAGGAGAAAAGCGCTCGATCTCCGTCTCCCCCCTCAGAGTGCCTGTTAACAGAGCAACAGTCCCATACAGAGGTCGACCTACCTGAGGGGGATCAGGATGAGGTCGATTCGGTTGCAGAGGAATCAACAGTGGAAGAGCCGTTCTCAGCATCACATGCTGAAAGGTTATGGGTTCAGTCCCTGACTAATATGGTCCGATCAGCATTTAAAATGCCACTTGCGGAGCCATCCTCCACTTCTGTCTCCTCGTTGGGGTCGCTAAAAGCTCCCCAGACTGTTTGTTCCTTTCCGATCCATCCTTTACTGGAGGGGCTCATTTACCAGGATTGGGAGCATCCTGACAAAATATTTACTCCCCCCAAGAGATTTCCGGTGGTCTATCCCATGGAGGATAAGTTCATCAGAAAATGGAGGGTCCCTACAGTGGACGCAGCCATCTCTTGTGTGAATAAATCACTGACATGTCCGGTGGAAAATGTCCAAATGTTCAAGGACCCAATAGACAAAAAATTGGAGTCCTTATTAAAATCTGCTTTTTCTACAGCAGGATTGGTGACACAACCAGCAGTGGCAGCTATTGGGGTCTGCCAAGCAGTGAAGGATCAGTTGAAACAGGTCTTAAGGGACTTGCCCGATCAGCAGGCTCTTGCCCTAGCTGATCTACCTAGAGCCTTATGCTTTGCGGTGGACGCTATAAAGGATTCAATCCATCAGGCCTCCCGCCTTACGCTGTCTGTAGTACATATGCGCAGGCTTCTATGGCTCAAGAACTGGTCTGCTGAAGCTCCCTGTAAAAAATTGCTGGTCAGCTTCCCATTTCATGGGGAGCGCTTATTCGGGGAAGACCTGGACAAGTATATCCAGAGAATTTCCAGCGGTAAAAGTACACTTTTGCCGGTTAAAAATAGAGTTAGAGGTCCCTCTTTTAAAAGGCCGGCCTCTCCAGTCCCTAGGACATCGGCTGTGAAACAGTTCCGACGGCCTCCTCGGTCAAATCCCGGAGGTAGAAATCAGGGACAGTTGCAGGGTAACAAAAAGCCCTGGAGCAGGAGAGGTACAAAACCTCCCCCAAAGTCAAATGCATGAAGGGTTGCCCCCACCCAATCGGGTGGGGGGAAGACTTCAGTTGTTCACAGAGACCTGGCGGGACACGATCCGAGACAGATGGGTGCTCTCCGCAGTAAATCTGGGATACAAATTGGAGTTAAAAAACTCCCCTTCTTCCCGCTTTATAAGGTCAAACGTGCCAAGGGATCCCCAGAAGAGAGGATCCCTCCTGTTGGCACTAGAACAATTATTGCTTCAAGCAGTAATTATAGAGGTTCCCCTGGAAGAGTGGGGGTTCGGGTTTTACTCAAACCTCTTTACAGTTCCGAAGCCAAACGGGGACGTGAGGCCCATACTAAATCTAAAAGGGCTAAACAAATTCCTGCATATCAGGACTTTCCGGATGGAGTCGATCCGATCGGTAGCCACTGCCCTACAAGGGGAGGAATGGTTAGCCTCGATCGACATCAAGGATGCTTATTTGCACATTCCCATCTTTCCAGCCCACCAAAAATTTCTACACTTTGCGGTAGAAGGCCGCCATTTTCAGTTCAGAGCCTTACCCTTCGGTCTGGCCACAGCACCAAGAGTGTTCACAAAAATTTTGGCCCCATTATTGGCCAATCTAAGAACACGAGGTGTAACGATAATGGCATATCTAGACGACTTGTTGCTGATAGACCACTCAGTGGAAAAACTAGAAGTGGTTGTTCACGAGACAATCAAGTATCTGGAATATCACGGTTGGATTATCAACCGAGACAAGTCAGCCCTAAAACCAGTCAAAAGTCTGGAATACTTGGGGCTAAGGCTGGATTCAGACCAGAGAAAAATTTTCTTGCCTCAAGAAAAGGGGTCGTCTTTGAGAGATTTGATCCACTTAGTGGGCTCAAAAAGACAGCCATCCATACGCCTGTGCATGAGGCTGCTGGGAAAAATGGTGGCATCATTCGAAGCAGTACCCTACGGTCAATTCCATTCAAGGAAATTGCAAAGGGCCATACTGTCAGCCTGGAACAAAAAAGTTCAGGCCCTGGACTTACCAATGTCCTTGTCCCCTTCCGTTCGCAAGAGCCTCCGCTGGTGGTTGGTTCCCCAGAATCTGGAAAGAGGGAAATCCTTCAGTCCGATTTCCTGGAAGGTGGTCACTACAGATGCCAGCCTTATAGGCTGGGGAGCAGTACTGGAGCAATGGTCTCTCCAGGGCAAGTGGTCAGAAGCAGAAAAGGCCCTGCCCATCAATCTCTTAGAGATACGAGCAGCCCGGTATGCCCTAGTAGCATGGACATCCAAACTCCAAGGGTCCCCTGTCAGAGTTCAATCAGACAATGCCACAGCAGTGGCATATATCAATCGTCAGGGGGGCACCAGGAGTCGTGCAGCCCAAAGGGAAGTAAATTACATCCTGAGATGGGCAGAAAGATATGTCCCAGCCATATCTGCGGTATTCATTCCAGGGGTGGAGAATTGGAAGGCGGACTTTCTAAGTCGCCAACAATTATGCCCAGGGGAATGGTCCCTTCATCCCGAGGTTTTCCGGACAATATGTCAGCGGTGGGGAACACCGGATGTAGATCTGCTAGCATCCAGATTCAACGCAAAAGTGGACAGGTTTGTCTCTTGGACAAGGGATCCCCTAGCTTGCGGCTCGGATGCCCTAGTGTTCCCTTGGGATCAGTTCAAGCTGATATATGCATTCCCACCGCCACAATTGTTACCTCGATTACTCCGCAGAATCAGGGTAGAAAAGAAACCAGTGATTCTGGTGGCTCCAGCGTGGCCCCGAAGAGTATGGTACGCGGAGATTGTAAAAATGTCTGTGGGGAGTCCTTGGACCCTCCCACATCGTCCGGACCTGCTTTCGCAGGGACCGATATACCACCCTTCCTTACCAGCCCTAGGTTTGACGGCCTGGCTATTGAAGCCCACATTCTAAAAAAGAGAGGGCTCTCTAATGCTGTGGTGTCTACCATGATCAATGCCAGGAAACCGGTATCCAGGCAGATCTACTATAGAATCTGGAAGGCGTACATCGC
Source organism: Rana muscosa (assembly GCA_029206835.1). NCBI lineage: Eukaryota > Metazoa > Chordata > Amphibia > Anura > Ranidae > Rana > Rana muscosa. Next base: position 161,489,729 of record CM055117.1, on the reverse strand, counting down.
CTGGTGTGAGGCCAGGAAATGGCATCCACCTAAATACGTAATAGGTAGGATTCTGAACTTCCTACAATGGGCTGTAGATAGGAAGCTTGCCTTGAGTACTATCAAGGGTCAGATTTCGGCCTTGTCAATATTTTTTCAAAGGCCCTTGGCTTCGCATTCACTAGTCAAAGCCTTTATACAAGGAGTGATGCGTATTAGTCCTCCGGTTAATATTCCCATATGTCCATGGGATCTAAACTTGGTTTTGTCGGTTCCACAGAAACAACCATTTGAACCACTACAGCATATTTCCTTGGTGCTTCTCACCAGGAAATTGATTTTTCTAGTAGCCATTTGTTCGGCTAAAAGAGTATCGGAATTAGCAGCTATGTCCTGTAAGGAGCCATATCTGGTTATCCATAAGGACAGAGTAGTGTTACGTCCTCATCCAGCCTTTCTTCCTAAGGTGGTATCGAGTTTTCATTTGAACCAAGATGTGGTTCTTCCTTCTTTTTTCCCCAAACCTACTTCGGTAGAGGAAAAGTTATTGCATTCTTTGGATGTAGTAAGAGCAGTTAAAGCTTATCTAAAAGCCACTGCTCAGATTCGCAGAACGGATACTTTGTTTATTCTGCCGGAAGGCCCCAGAAAGGGTCAGGCAGCGTCAAAATCTACTTTAGCCAAGTGGATTCGACAGGTCATAATACAAGCCTATGGCTTGAGAAGTAGACCGCCTCCGTTCAAAGTTAGGGCGCACTCCACGAGAGCAGTTGGAACTTCATGGGCAGTGCATCACCAGGCCTCCCTGGCTCAAATCTGTAAGGCCGCAACATGGTCTTCGGTACACACGTTTACTAGGTTCTACCAGGTGGACGTTAGAAGTCAGGAGGATGTCGCCTTTGGGCGCAGTGTGTTGCAGGCCGCAAAAGATCCTCATGTCTGATAGCGCTCAGCTTATATATGGTGTATCCCCCCCCTCATTTGGCATTGCTTTAGGACATCCCATTAGTAATGACTATGTCGCTCTGTGTCCCGTGATGTACGAGAAAGAAAATAGGATTTTTATAACAGCTTACCTGTAAAATCCTTTTCTTGGAGTACATCACGGGACACAGAGCTCCCGCCCCTCTTTAGGGACACTTATTGCTTTGCTACAAAACTGAGGTGCTCCCGGATGGGAGGGGCTTATATAGGGGAGGGTACTTCCGGTTTTGGAAGTTGCCAGTGCCAGCACCTGACGGTATCTATATAACCCATTAGTAATGACTATGTCGCTCTGTGTCCCGTGATGTACTCCAAGAAAAGGATTTTACAGGTAAGCTGTTATAAAAATCCTATTATTCCTTATTCCTGAGCCCCTGGGACTACACGATTGCCATATGTTCACAAGTGGTTGGGAATTGCTGCTTGCACATATGTGGGTCGCCCTTCCGTGCTGTCCCAGGAATCAAGTTTATTATCCTTTTTAGCGTGTGTATTGCTCAAACCACGGGTCGCTTCCCCTTCCCTTGCTGTTTTTTTGCTACCCTCTGTGATCTTTGGATGTGCATTGGGCGGGGATCCGGCTCTGCCGATGGGGGCGCGGCCACTTGGGCCAACTGGAGTGTGGAGAGAGAAGGTGTACATCACCTATTGGACAGTGCTTCCCCTTTGAAGAAGCCCGAATTAGGGGCGAAACATGTCGGGAGTTAGGCCATCCAACTGTCCAACTCAACTGTATTGTTTGCAATAATCACCTTCTATACCACTTTTTACTATTGTCTCTATTTTTGTTTTGGTGTCAAAATAAAAATATTTTATCATAATTTGCTTGATACTTTGTTATTTCTGCACCACTAAAAAATCCCATTTTCCTTGCTCCTATCTATTTACATAGGTTTGATGTGACAATGTAATATTTATTTTGCTAATATATTTCCCCATGTTTACAAAAAGGTACAATTCTGAGCTATAATTATAGTACATATGTAGCAAGGTGTTACCATTGCAAGCATCGTTAAGGACTGCAATCTGTGCTGTGAATAGAAGCTTGGTTCTTTTAGTGTTTATTTCATACTAATTGGTTACAACTTGTTTGGTTCAGTTATCGAGAGACAAACACTCCGTTGCAGTAAGTAGCACAGAGACTACATTGCTCACAAGGCCTATCACGGGCAGACTAGTACTTACCGAGGCCGAGATGCCGAGAGCGGTTCACCCTTGTGACTAAGCGCACTTCGACCCCTGGAGGTGGGACAGGGGAGGAATGGCACAAAGAGGCACAGGCTACCCAGCAGGTGCAAGTAGACTTGTATCACGGTCTTTTAAGTGGTCGAGCAGCTGTGTCAAACTGGCAGGTGCGGGGCTTGCTGGAAGAACTTGATCAGAGAGTCCAAAACCAGGCTGAGGGTCAAGCACAGGCAGGTAAGATAGTCCAAACACAGCCGGGGGTACTGTGTAGGAAACACACAAGGCAAGTCCAGGTCACAGGCAAAAGGTCAAGGCAAGGAGACAAGAGGCAAAGTCCGGGTCACAGGCTGAGGGTCAAACACAGGAGACAAGTGGAGTCCGTAATACAAGCCGAGGTCAGGTCCAGGAGAAGATCAGCAGAGTCAGAGGCAATCCGGGTCACAGCAGGTAATCAAACACAGGAACAAGTCACAGGAAACAGGAAGCTGAAGACAAACCAGCAATTCCTCTGAGCACTTGGTGAGCTTTTATAGGCCGCCAGCAAGTCATGTTGTGCGTGAGTGTTTCACTGTCAACTTTGCTGCCATCTAGCATTCAAATGGAAGTATAACATGCCTCTTCACAATGTGTTTCTCTGACAGTGCCCCCCCCCCCCAAGGGGCAGCCTCTGTACGCCCAAACTGGACATTAACTCCAAGTGCTCTCGGTGGAATGCCTTGATTAAACGTGGAGCATGCAAGTTCCAGGAGGGTTCCCAGGAATTATCCTCAGGGGGATACCCTTTCCAACTGACCAAATACTGGAGTTATCTACCCCTCTTCCTGCAACTCAAAATCTTCTCCACCTCAAACTTGTTCTCTCCGTCTACCAGGACAGGTGGAGACGGAGGTTCTTCTCTGTCAGGAAAGGAACTAGAAACAACAGATTTGAGTAGCGATGCATGGAACACAGGGTGTATTCTATAGGACCTGGGTAAAACTAGTTCAAAGGCCACAGGATTGATCATTCTCTTGATTTTGAAGGGGCCTATGAATTTTGGGCCCAGTTTCCATGAGGGAAGAGGTAGCCTAAGGTTAGTGGTTGATAACCACACTTCTTCGCCCACCTTGAAGGCTGGATTCTCCTTTCTACCCTTGTCGTAGAAACTTTTGTAGTCCTCCTGTGCTTTTTGCATGGCTTTCTGGATCTTTTGAAAGCTCTGCTGAATGGAGGTTACCCGATCCTGTACGGCAGGGACAGACAGCTCAGGAAAGGATTTTAGAAGTTAGGAAGGGTGGAAGCCAAAATTTGCCCAAAAAGGTGTTTGATTGGTGGCCGAATGGATCGAGTTATTGTACGCAAACTCAGCGTAAGGCATGAGAGTGGACCAGTCATCTTGGGAGCCAGAACAAAAACAGCGGAGATACTGCTCCAAGGTTTGGTTTGTTATTGCCGTCTGCCCGTTGCTCTGGGGATGGTAGGCAGAGGAGAGACAGATCTTTATTCCCAAAGATTTGCAGAGTTCTCTCCAAAACTTTGAGGTAAATTGAACGCCTCTATCGGAGGTTATGCTCACAGGTACACCATGAAGCCTTATTACTTCCTTGAAGAAAATGTTAGCTGTGTCTGCAGCGGAAGCAGTACCCACCATGGGTAGGAAATGCGCCATCTTGGAGAGACGATCGATGATGACTAAGATGGTGGTGAACCCCCCCCCCCCCCAGGGAGGCAGGTCCACTATGAAGTCCATGGAGACTTCTGCCCATGGCCGTTCTGGAATGGATAAGGGTTTTAGTAGACCCCAGGACTTAGAATTAGATCCTTGACTGTGCTTGCATGGAACACAGGAAGCAACATATTCTTTACAATCCTTTCTCCAACCTGGCCACCAAACAGAATGGGAGAGTAGTTCCATAGTCTTTTGAATCCCGAAGTGACCTGCCAACTTGTGGTCATGAAAGGTTCTCAACGTGAGGGGTCTTACCTCTGGCGGGATGAAGATTTTCCCCTGGGCCCAGAGTAGGTCATCATGTTTCTCCAAGGGAGGTACTTCCGAACTGGAAGAGTGACTGGATGCCGCTTTGATGGCGGGTATTATGTCCGTTTGAGTAATTAAAATAACATTTTGTGGATACAGAATAGTACTCGATTCAGCTGACTGAGGGGTTTCAAGGAACATTTGAGAGAGTGCATCTGCCTTTCCATTTTTTGAGCCTGGTCTGTAAGATATGTGAAAGTTGAATCTAGAGAAAAAGAGAGCCCATCGGGCCTGTCTGGGTCTTAGGCGTTTGGCTGTTCTGAGGTACTCTAGATTCTTATGATCAGTAAAGATCATAACAGGATGGACAGCACCTTCCAGTAGATACCTTCACTCCTCCATGGCGAATTTGATGGCCAACAACTCCCTGTCACCTACGTCATAGTTCTTCTCTGGTGAACTTAACTTCCGAGATGCTAAGGCTACAGAGTGCAGAAGAGCCTTGGGGCCCTGTCGTTGAGAGAGGATGGCCCCAGTGGCTGTTTCGGATGCATCCACTTCCAGTACAAAGGGAAGAGCTGAGTCTGGATGCCGTAATATTGGTGCAGAAGTGAATAGAGATTTTAGTGTGATGAAAGCCTCCTGGGCTTCTGGGGACCACTGGAAGCGATTATGCTGGCATGTCAGTTGAGTGATGGGAGCCACACTGGATGAGAAGCCTGCGATAAACCTCTGATAGAAGTTTGCGAATCCAATGAATCGCTGCACCCCCTTTTTGTCCACAGGAGCCGGCCACTCCTGGATTGCTTTGATTTTCTGAGGGTCTATTGTGACCCCATCGGTAGAGATAATGAATCCTAAGAACTGTACAACTGTCTTTTCAAACTCACACTTCTCTGCTTTGAGGTATAGTTTGTGTCTCCTGAGGATTGCCAAGACATTTTGACATGTGTTTGATGAAGCTTGACGGTGGCAGAGAAGATGAGGATGTCGTCAAGGTAGACCACTAGAAAGTCATCCAGGTATTCACGGAAAATATCATTCACCAGGTGATGAAAGGTGGCCGGGGCGTTGCAGAGTCCGAATGGCATTACCAGGTACTCGTAATGCCCAAACCTGGACCTGAAAGCGGTCTTCCATTCGTCGTTGGCCCGAATCGGTATGAGATTGTAGGCCCCACGGAGATCCAATTTGGAAAATATTCGGGCGGCTCGGAAGCATTGGAATTATTCTGGGATTAGTGGAAGCGGGTACCGTTTTTTTATAGTCACTTTACTTTGTTCCCTGTAGTCAATGCAGGGCCTCAGGGAACCATCTTTTTTTTCCAAAAAGAAAATACCGGCTCCGGCCGGTGAGGAGGAAGGACGGATGAAACCTTTTTCTGGGTTTTCATCTATATAAATTTTAAGAGCTTTTAGCTCATTTTCGGATAGCGGGAAGATTCTGCCAAACGGGATTTCCGAGCCGGGTAAGAGGTCAATGGGGCAGTCATAAGGCCTGTGAGGTGGTAGACGGTCAGCCCCATGTTTGTCGAACACATCCTTAAACTCGAGATATACTGGAGGTACATGCTGGAGGTTGTCAGATGCAGGTGTCACAGCCAGGCTGGAGGCTGGAGCTGGAGAAAGTGACCTCCTTCTTATTCCAGTTTATTCGGGGTTCATGTGCTTGCAACCAGGGAAGGCCCAGGATGATGGGGAACATAGGAGAGGGAATTACATCAAAGCGTAGGAACTCCCGGTGACCAGAGTCCGTGGTGGTGAGGATGGGTCTGGTTTCCTTGGTGATAAGTCTGGAGCGAGGAAAAGACCCATCGGCCAGGTGTACCTTGAGGCTTTGTTTCTTGGTCAAAAGGGGAATATGCTCCTGAGTCAACTATAGCCGATAAGCGGGTTTCCTTTCCCGCTAGCTGCAGGGAGACAAAAAGGGTAACGTAAGTCTGGGAAATTCTGGCAATTTGATAGTTCATGACAAATTGAGGATAGAACTTACTAGGTCTCACTGGGCAGGTGCGGAGGAAGTGGCCCGAACCGCCACAGTAAAGGAAAAGATTGGCTTGTCGCCTACGCAGTCTCTCTTCTGGAGTAAGAGGGGCACGGACAAGTCCCAATTGCATCGGCTCTGGCTCTGGGATGGAAGAAAGTGGAGGAGTCGGGAAGGGCGGATGGATGGGAGTTGGCTTGGGGAGCATCCAACTGGGTCGGGGAGTCTGGAAGCGTTCTGCACGCCGTTCACGCATGCGTTGATCCAGTTTGGTGGCTGCTTGGATCAAGTTCTCTAGGGTAGTAGGGGTCTCAATTCTGGGCAGCTCATCCTTAAGAGCTTCTGACAACCCCTGGCGGAATTGGTACTTGAGAGCGGCCTCGTTCCAGCCGGTGTCAGCCGACCACTTCCGGAACTCAGCAGTGTAGTCCTCAACCGTCCTCCGACCCTGAGACAGGTTATGCAGGGTGGCCTCAGCTGTGGCCATGCACTGTGGATCATCATACAGCTGCGCCATTCTCTCAAAGAAAGTGTCAACTGTGTTCAGTATAGGACTCCTCTGTTCCATCAAACTGTGGGCCCAGGCTTGTTGTTCATCTGCCAGGAGGGAGATGATGAACCCTACTTTGACTACCTCTGAGGAAAAAATCCTGGGCTGGAGAGCAAGATAAAGAGAGCAGGCATTTTTTAAGGCCCTGTATTTTTTGAGGTCGCCAGCAAATCGCTCTGGAGTAAGTACCCTGGGCTCAGGAGAGGCCATGATCACGGTGGGACCTGAAGCAGTTTGAGAAGGAGGAGCCCCACTGCTGGGTGCCGAAGGTGCAGCTGCTGACGCGGAAGGTCCAGAAAGTTGCTGGAGATGATTGTCTATTTGGGTGTAGCCTTCCTGCAATTTCTGAACTGCATCTGTGAGTGCGGAGACTTGTTGGCACAGGATTTCGAGAGGGGAACGTGCTCTGTCGGCCTCAGACATGGCTGGTTTGTACTATCACGGGCAGACTAGTACTTACCGAGGCTGAGATGCCGAGAGCGGTTCACCCTTGCGACTAAGCGCACTTCGACCCCTGGAGGTGGGACAGGGGAGGAATGGCACAAAGAGGCACAGGCTACCCAGCAGGTGCAAGTAGACTTGTATCAGGGTCTTTTAAGTGGTCGAGCAGCTGTGTCAAACTGGCAGGTGCGTGGCTTGCTGGAAGAACTTGATCAGAGAGTCCAAAACCAGGCTGAGGGTCAAGCACAGGCAGGTAAGATACTCCAAACACAGCCGGAGGTACTGTGTAGGGAACACACAAGGCAGGTCCAGGTCACAGGCAAAAGGTGAAGGCAAGGAGACAAGAGGAAAAGTCCGGGTCACAGGCTGAGGGTCAAACACAGGAGACAAGTGGAGTCCGTAATACAAGCCGAGGTCAGGTCCAGGAGAAGATCAGCAGAGTCAGAGGCAATCCGGGTCACAGCAGGTAATCAAACACAGGAATAAGTCACAGGAAACAGGAAGCTGAAGACAAACCAGTGATTCCTCTGAGCACTTGGTGAGCTTTTATAGGCAGCCAGGAAGTCATGTGGTGCGTGAGTGTTTCACTGTCAACTTTGCTGCCATCTAGCGTTCAAATGGAAGTATAACATGCCTCTTCACAATGTGTTTCTCTGACAAGGACACTCTGCTATCAGAGGGGAGTGCGCCGCGCAGAGCCTGATGGGAAGACCTTTCTAAGGCCAATGCGCTGTATAGCACGCTCTCTCTGGATGCCATCTTCAAGCCGGCAGGAGGCCTGTGTTAAGGCCTGCTGTGAGTATACCTAGGCCGAGAAGCCTGGGCCTACGGAGACTAAGAGCGGATCGCCTAGGCAAAGGGGGATCCCTGCGGAACAGTCTCGCTGATCAACCGGAGGAAGATTGGTCTGCAGCTCGCAGCATCCAGAGCCTTTTGTCCACCGCTATCCAGAGGACGGCCGGGTGAAGGACCAGGGGCCTCGTGACACAGAGAGACGGACCATTGACGGAGGGTTCCGGACTGAGAGGAAAAGCAGCAAGACAAGGCCTCATCTGGTGATCGGGCACTTGCCCATCAATTTAGTTAACTGACTGCCAGGAGTGTGACTATTACAAGCTTCACTTATATTGCGTGTGCTTACATCTCTGCACGTAGGAACTCAACGCCTTGGGGAAACTAGTACCCCTTGTACTGTCAGTCCGTGTGTTTCAATTAACAGTTCTTTCTGCACCCTGTCTTTTGGATTACAAATCTTTATGTGCACCAACGTGGCTAGCTGAATGAAGATACCTGACTCTTAAAAGGATAGTCATCTGGTTTCCTACCCTTGCAAGTGGTTGCTATAGGACACGCACCAATTGAACTATCCACTAGGGGGAGCCATAGAATTGTTATTTTGCATATTAATAATAGTTGTTTGTATCACTTTGTGTTTCTGCTGCTTGTGTGAGACTTGGTGGAGAGGTGCCCCAGTGTTGATGTTACTGCACTGGGAGATTCCTCCACCATACCCTCGCTGAGATCTGGCCCTCAGGCTATGTTAGCAGGGTCGGATCTCAGAGGTATTTTGAACCAATGGTATTTCCTTCATTGATTTATACAGGAAGCTGTATGTATTGAATGCCTATTGTATAATCATTATCTAATTTCTCTACAAAGTAAACATATCAACTTTTGGTTAAGCTACAATTTGTGTGGAACTCTGTCTTTGCAGCTGAGTGGCAGGTGAACAACACCAAGGTAACATTTATTTTTATTGTCTATATTGTTGTGTATACATCATTGAGGCCCCTGACAGCCAATTGGGATACTCAATCATATTATTGCCCATTTGTGCCAGAGGGGATTGAGCCAAATTCTGGGGGTTGACAGGCAGAGTGCAGGCCCAAAACTAAACCAGCAGCTCCTACGGGGGTAGTGCTACACATATAAAACTTTATTTTCCATTTTTTTCTAGTAATGTTTAATCTGAACTTAATGAAATAATGCTGTAGAAAGGTTTATACAGAGCTAGAAAATTAAAGCAATTTCTACTTTTTTAATCCTAGCACCTTTACTGAAAGTATGTAATTCCAGCAGAGCAGACCTCCTCTTAGTGTATGACACATGAAAAATGCATAGAGCTAAGCTCTATGAAATACATATTTTATAAACATTCCACATTAAAGTGGAGGTCTGGTCACTTCAAGCATGCTTGAACACTTTTAACTCGTGCAGAATCGTTCTGCTACATTGGCGAAGCAGGCCTATAAATCAATGTAATTACCATTATATTATACTATTTTGCAGAGGTTGCTTCAGTGTTTATACGTTGAATCCTGTGAGTATACTGCTAGCCATGTTTTCTTCTGCAAGGTCATCTAACCCCCTGAACATGGTGATATTTCTAATTATTTTGTATATAGCGGTACCCCCAGTTAAGAGGGCTGCTGGTATTGATTTCTTGGGCCCTGTAGTGCACCGCTGTCAACCCCTGACAATCGGCTCTACCCTCCCGTGGCACAGCTAGTAAGGGGAGATAGGACTGCGTGACCAGCAACACTGGGTGACACAGTCCTATGACAAACACACACAGTAAAATGTCTAAACTTCTGTATAAAATAAAAGAAACAGACACCAATGTACTTGACCCAGGTATGATTTACTGAGACTAAAGGGGCAAGTAATAAACAAGAGTATAATGGGCAAGTAATAAACGAGAGTATGAGATTATTTGCAGCTCCCTGCAATAAACAGTATTCAAACAAACAGAATAGACAGGAATTGCTATGCAGCTCTACCGATACCCCTTTTCAGCTACTTCCCCTCGTGGGCAGACTGACACCCAGCAATGTCTACCTATGCAGTCGGGCCTGACTGAACTAAATGGAAGTTCTGTAAAGATATCTTCGCTAGCAAAACTCGGTGGTGCACTTGATGAACAAACTTTGTAATCCAAACAGGGTAGTAGAAATACAGTATTTGTCTGCGAGCAAATGCTCTCTCACCAACCGGACCAGTCCCAGTCCGTCTCCTCCGCCGATGCGTCTAGGCACATGGATCCATCGACATCCGGGTCTTCGGTCCTCCTGGTACAGTGCAGCAAGGACGAAAAGATGTCTCTCAGGTTCCGCTAGGCTGGCGGAGGGCTCTTTGGAAGAAAGTGCCCAGGCTTCAGGCCTGGGTTTTCAGCAGTCTCAGACAGAGTTCTTGCTTGCTAGGCGGGAGGTGTCCAAAGAGACAGAATAAACTCCGCCTCCCCTTTATAAAGTCCGCCCCAGCAGTCCCCGCTCCGGGGCAATGCACCCTGGGTGCCTGAAAGTGTCCTGGGAAATGTAGTCTCTGGATAATAAAGGGGAATACCCCGCTACATGTATAATCAGTAATGTAGTGATAACAGGACTTGTCTCGTGTCAAAAACAGCAAGGTTTTGTCTTACAGGCCATCCTGAGGCAATTAATACGTATTTATTCACCATGCATTGCTTCCATGAAACACCCGATTATAGTCATACATAAAGCAATAGTGGTCTGTAAATATAGATAACCCTGAGTGCAGTCCCTGACATGTAAAAAGGGCCTCACAATAGCCCTTTTTTTATTTTTATTTTATTAATTTGCAAGAATTAATTATTTAGATTATAATAAATTGTATTAAATAAATTCTATCTTTACTGTGGGCAAATGGTGCTTTTCCAGATATTTGCTTTTTAAGGGATTCTCTGTCACAGCTCATTTATTACCTGACTGGTTTTGATGTCTCTACATACAGTATCAGTGTTTTCACCCAAGATTCACACATTTTTTTAATTAAATCTTAGTTGAAAATATGTGAATCTTGGGTAGAAGCTGTATGAATCGTATGTGAAACTATTGATAAATAGACCCCTATATACCAAATTGATTTAAATTTTAGGTTTTAACTTAAAGTGGATGTAAACCCACTCTCATCCTTTCTAAACTACTGCCATAGTGGTTATCTATAAGGATATACATGCCTCCTGCATGTATCCTTACCTGTCAAATGTTGCCCCTCTTTCTGTTATGAGACCTGAAAAACTGCAGATTCTGTGGGTGGGTCTGTTGTCCGGAGCTTGGTGGGTGGAGTCGTGATGTCAGTAGACTCCTCGCCCACCTCTACACTTCCCTTGTCAGCATGCATTTTCTCCTGTGTATTTCTTACACAAAATTCTGCTACGATCACTAACATCCAGTCAAAACCCAGAAATGTAACCACATGACTTTAGCATGCCCAATCATGCTGAGGTGTGGAACAGCCAATCCTGGGAGAGCTGCAGAAGAAAGGAGTGGGGGTGTGAATTAAAAAATAATGCCTGTCTCAGACTCCTGCATGAGATATGTAAATCACCTGTCAGTCACTCACAGCAGGGGGGAAGAATGGACAAAGTTTTCTCAGTTTGTCTGTTTTATCTCACTGAAAAAACATAAGAGGATTGCTCAGAGCTGAATTAACTCTTTGTGGCAAGACTGGGCACAGATGATCTGAAATCCTATACTATACATTGTGCCAGCCAAAAAAATAAAAAAATAAATCGGGTTTACATCCACTTTAAGCAAGCTTCTTACCCTTTGGACATTGGACATTAGATTGCAATACAGAGAGAAAAACATTATCTGTTTACGTAAATCTTTAGTGAGAGATTATTGTAAAACAAGATGGCAACATTTTCACAGGTTTGTGATCATTACATATCTAAAGCGTGTGAGTGCTTAGCACTTCAACTGTAAAACCACAAATGTAATTCAGACCATCTAAATTATTTGTTGGGACCTAGGTATTAATAGGGAGAGGGGATTTTTATTTATTTTTTTATTTGATGCATTTTCTGCCTTTTCTTTACACTTTTTAATGGAAGGTCTGAAAGCTATCAAGCTTCTCCCCAATGCACCTCTGCAGCAATAGATCACTTCTAATAGTAATATATCGCCTGCAGTTATCAGCAAGCAATAGATCACTATTGTAGTTATTCTAAATAGCTCTGCTTTATCTAAACATAGATTCATGGATTCTGAAGACACTGTAAGTGCTGATCACATCAGGAAATATATTCAGCGACAGCGATCTGAAAAGATGTATCTCCATCCCTAATACTATATTCCAACAAAAACATTGTAGGTGCCCATGAGCATTTTTAGAGGTACCGTATATACTCGAGTATAAGCCGACCCGAATATAAGCAGAGACACCTAATTTTACCACAAAAAACTGGGAAAACGTATTGACTCGAGTATAAGCCTAGGGTGTCCATCTGCATACCTCACTGTATCCATGCCTGTCTCCATGACTAGACTGACGTTTAACATGGGAGTCTATGGAAGAGGTGCCTGGCTTTGAAAAATCGGTGCTCCCCAGACATAGATCCCCCAGACAAAAACCTTTGCACACTTGTAGAGGAGAAATGGGGCTACATGTGTGCCAAGTTTGGGGTCCAGAAGATCTAAGACTGACCAGTACCAGGTCCCCAAAATCACCAGAGAAATTACCGTTTAACATTGGAGTCTATGGAAGGGGTGCCCAGATTTGAAAAATCGGTGCTCCCCGGCCGTAGGTCCCCCGGACAACAAACTTTGCACACTTGTAGAGGAAGAGTGGGGCTACATGTGTGCCAAATTTGGGGTCCAGGAGACCTACGGTCGGCCAGTACCGGGTCCCCAAATCTGGGAGATTAGGCGCAAAAAGGTGACTCGAGTATAAGCCGAGGGGGGCATATTCAGCACAAAAAAATGTACTGAAAAACTCGGATTATACTCGAGTATATACGGGTACATTAAAAAAAAAATCATAAAAAATCCTTCATTATGAATAATAACACAACAAAAAATCTTCACAATTAAAAGTAACAAGCTGATTTGTTATGAACAATTCATAATAAAAAATTGTTCAATCTCTTTTCACAGACACTTTTCTTTGGTTTGCACTGCTGTATTGATTGTTAATGCATGCCATTTTGCCTTTATTTGGCATATGTGGATTTGGGCACTTTCATGGCACAATCTTTTAGTTCCTTTTTGCATGTTTCTTTATGGTATGTGTGTGTCTATTGTTATGGAACCACTATATATATCATCAACTTCATTTCTCTTTATTTATTTTGAAGGCATTTTTTTGTGTACATGATTTCATTTTCCTTTATTGATGTTTAAAGTGACACTAAAGGTTCAGTTTTTTTTTAAAATAACAAACATGTCATACTTACCTCCACTGTGCCGTTCGTTTTGCACAGAGTGGTCCCGATCCACCTGTTCTGGGGTCCCACGGCAGCTCTCACGGCTCCTTCCGGTAATAGATAACCCCCTCTGTGAAGCTCTCTCCCGAGGGGGTTACCTTGCGGGCACGCTCCCGTGTCATACACTCTGTGTCCATAGCCGCCGAGTGTATGACTGGGCCCCGCCCCCGACGCCTGTGTCATTGGATTTGATTGACAGCAGTGGGAGCCAATGGCTGTGCTGCTATCAATCTATCCAATGAAGAGCCGAGAAGCCGCTGAGAGAGCAAAGCGAGATCGCGCCCACGGAAATTCAGGGCTCAGGTAAGAAAACGGGGGGCTGGGGGGCCGGACACTGCAAGGTGTTTTTTCACCTTATCGCATAGGATGCATTAAGGTGAAAAAACACAAAGGTTTACAACCCCTTTAATGGAAAGCTAGTCATAACTTATTACTTTAAATATAAATAATTTTAAAATAAAAAAACCAAATACTATTGCATGTGGATGTAATGGCCGCGGCCTTTATTATTGGTATAGATAAATATTTTATCAATTATAAATATATCAATACTTATATCACATTAGATATATAATTCAACAAAAATTAATACCATATATATAAAGCTTAGCTATTTAAAGCTCAAGCTACATTACACAACATTAAGTCCCTTTTCAAACAGAAAAGGACAACAACCACATAATAAAGCCGCGACAAGGGAGGGTGGGAGGGACAAGCTTCTTCTCTGTAGATCACCGCCGGAGTGTACTAATGTGACGCATTTTTTTCTTTTTATAGGAAAAATACTCGTGCCAAGAAGACCGTTACCATTTCAACCAATTACAGGTAAGTGCATAAAACGGTTAAAAACTGCTTTAAATTACAAATTTTGTCTGACAGCTTTCCATGTGTGATGGGCGGGGACATTTCATGCCCCTCCCCTCACTTTTATTATCCTTGGGCACTTCAGTCTGAATAAATCAGCTAGCCCTGTCAGCGGCACTGGTGTCCGGGTGTCAAGCAGAGGGAAACCTGGGCACAGCATGCTAAACCCATACTGTCCGGGTCAAAACCAGACAGGTGGCAGGCAACCCTACCCCCCCTCCAAATTGTTTTGCCAGTAACAGCAGTGTGGATCGGAGAGAGAGAATGGGACAGCGGAGTTCACAGACTGACATGCCTACAACTTTGACATGGAGAGTGAGTGGATTGTTTTTATACATTTATTTTATTAAAAACTTCCACACCAGCAGCTGCCTGTCACCTCTCTCTCTCCCTTATGTTTTGACTCCTCTGTATTTGCCCCCCTCCTCTGTACTTGCCCAACCCCTCCTCTGTAATTGCCCACCTCCTCTGTAATTACCCCCCATCCTCTGTAATTGCCCTCCATCTCTGTAATTGCCCCCCACACCCGCTGCTCCAATCCCCCTGCTGTACTGAGGCCCCGTGGTACCCCCTGTTGGCTGCCATGGGGGTATTGGGGAGGAGGATTTGTGCTGGTAGGGGAAGAAGATTTGTAATAGGAGGGGATGGGCATAATGGCACCCCAATCGGTGACAATCGCAACATAATCGTGCAACGGTTGGGGTGCCATGCCATGCGCCACTAAAGTGTTCGGGTTTGGTTTGAAGAAAAGGTGGCAACCCTAGGGAATGAATGTGCTGTTAGTATTATCAATCCTAACTTTAAAATTTTTGCTTCTCACTTTATGAACAGCATGTCAATAGCACCTACTCCCGATGAAGCAATTGGGTATTCACAAAACGTATTGAGATTTATGATGCACTTCAATTTGTGTACATTACTGGTACCTTGTGAAGCTATGAGAAAAGTGTCTGTAAAAAGAGATTGAAAAGTTGAGTATGAATTGCTCATAACATGAGCTTGTCGCTTTTATTTGTAAAGATTTTTTATTGTGCTGATATTCATAATAAAGGAGTTTTTTTTATTGTGTATGTTTCTTGATGTACCTCTAAAAAATACCATGAGCACTTACAATGTTTTTTGTCTGATCACATGGCCTTCCCCCTAAACACAATGGGTGCTCGTGTAGCAGCATTGCAGATATAGAAACCGATAAATTACAATTATTGTTACTTTGTATTTTTAAATAGTTACTTTATGTGCAGCTCGGATGATTTTCCTTTGATCTGTACATAATGTAATTCAAAGGAGTTGTAAAGGCAGACGGTTTTTTATCTTAATGCATTCTATGCATTAAGATAAAAAGCCTTCTGTGTGCAGCAGCCCCCTAATACTTACCTGAGATCCCTCGCTGTCGAACAATGTCCAAGAGTGTCTCAGCCATCCAGATTCACCTTCCTGATTGGCTGAGACACAGCAGCGGTGCCATTGGCTCCCACTGCTGTCACTCAAAGTCAGCTAGCCAATCAGGGGAGAGAGGTGCGGTGCCGGGTCAGGGCTCTGTGTCTGAATGGACACAGGGGGCTGTGACTCAGCTCGGGTGTCCCCAAAGAAAGCTGCTTGCTGTGGGGGCACTGAACAGGGGGGAGGGGCCAGGAGCACAGAAGAGGGACCTGAGAAGAGGAGGATCCAGGCTGCTCTGTTCAAAACCACTGCAACAGAGCAGGTAAGTCTACCATGTTTATTATTTTTAAAGGAAAAAACACAAGACTTTACAATCAATTAAAGGCAATCTGGCAAGTGAAAAAAAAGGATATATATTTTTTTTAAATAAAAATGATACCTATTTAATCTCTTGAATTGAACCTAACTAGAACTAAATAACTTATTCTTCCCCTTTTCCCCTTAGTTATTATTTTTCTGATCTTATTCTAGTTTAATGTTTTCTCTTTTATCATTCATATTTACAATTTTTTTATTTTTGCTTTCTTTGTTCATTCAATTTTGTAGAGAGGCATTAAGAAAATATACTTTTTTTAAATAGTAAATAACTAGTTCTATACAATAATTAGAATTTTAAGGTTCATAATAAATGGTATGAACAGGGAAAACAAATAAATATAAATAAATAAATAAACCGGACAAAATATAGAACAAATGCTGCATTTTATATCCACAGTAGTTGCTTTAAAACAAACACTGATCAAATTAGAAGCAACGTTTCTAAAAAACAAAGTACCTTTTGTCTGGAGACCAAATAGAAAATACAAGGATTTTTCCTAAAGTGGTATTGCCAAAAAACATTGTTTGTCCCATTGCTATTTTAAGTACCAACCAAGGCATTACCTAATCAATTACAAAAATAGTATTGCTCTGATATATAAGAGTACAATTGAAGTAGTTAAATCTGCTTTTGGCTCCAGCCCTTGTAATCTATGGACTTATTGTAACAAATGATCACTTTTCAATGCACATTGTGTGATGGTGATTATTATTTTTTTTTTAAAATAAGCAGCACAACCAAGAGTGTGGCTTGAGATGTGGCCTGTTTATGAATACGTCATAAAACACCAGTTTATAGGCTCTCATATACCATATACGTTTATTTACAAATCTACAAGGTTAATCTTCAATATTATTTTAAAGGAACAAGGCTATTTTTAAACCTGAGTTGGAACTTTAAAGAGTTAAGTTGACAAATACCAAAATTCAGTAATGAATTAGTCATTAATTATTACTGAATCCTAAATGAACTTAGCACTGACAATTTATAGTGAAACTGTGCTATGCCCAAGCAAGCCAAAGCAACAAGTTCACTTAATTGGTGGCCTCTTCAGCAAAACTTTAGCACTTATCTTTAAGGTGTATTTCCACTTTTTCAACCAATTTGGGAATAGCACCCCCCACGCCAGAAAACAGTGATCAGCGCTACATTGGCTGCAAACGCTGATCAGATGCTGGTTTTCCGGCTTCTGTTGGAAAAAGAGCTGTACACATGGGCCGAAAGTCAGCCTGTTCCTGCTGAACCGACTGTTTTTGCCCAATTTTCGTCCTGTTTGTACCAAGCCTAAAGCCTAGTAAACACTAAAAGGTTTTTTTTCATTTAACACAGCGGGCTGAACAAAAAAAACTGACAGCTCAGATCTAAGCCCCTGTTCTAACAACACAATGTTAGTACAGAGATCTCCCCTTCTGTGTTATTGTGTTCTGACAGGGGGACGGCCCCCCCGCCAAAACACTCTGGTCAGCACTCTCAGCCATTGACGCTGATCGGCAGACTTTTTTGGGCGGTAGTTTCTATTGAACCAGCCGATGTCCCCCAACATTTGGCCTGTGTGTAATAGGCTTAAATGTGAACACTGTTTCTTCTAACAAAGGCTTGAAGTTGTAGAGAATGGCCTTCTTGCATTGTATGTTAATGAGGATTTATTTCAGACAGGTTCACTCAAACATTGTTCAAAAAAACTTGCAGTCAGCCATGACGCCTCCTCGAGAGAAAATTTCAGGTAAGAAATATATTTAAAAAATCTTTTTAGGCATGCTGTGTGATTGGAAACACATAACAAACATATAGTGGGATTTTCTCAAATGTAACTGCAAAAGAAAAAATGTGTTTTAACTCCCCCTCTGCCCCATTCAGCCACAAAAAACCTGGTCTAAGTATGATAAAGCTTAGGACCTGCTTCCCTACCTGCCATGACAGTGATCCTAATTAGTAATTGACTGCTCCAGCACCCAGCACTGTCACAATTAAAGATGAGTTCCATGTATGGATATCTATATGTAGCACACGGACCCTTTTCTCCTGCCTACCTCTTCCTTGCAGGGATAAAGGCACACCGTGCCACATGCCCGGATCCTCCTGGTTTAAGAGGTTGAGCAGTGACCTTATAATTTTGAGTCCTGCAGCGAGTTACCTCCCTCCATTGGTTCTCGTCCCTAGAGTATAGGGAAAAGTCTGTGTTCTTCCTCCCAAAGAAAGCCAATGTCCAAACAGTGTTTAAACTCCAAACAGACGAGTTTATTTTAACTTGCTTGAAACAGATTTGGGAATAGGTTGAAAATAGAGACAAAGTAGGTAGAGAGACAGGTTCAGGCACGTGACACCCAACTTCCTTATTCTTCACTCAAGCCTGAGTATGAATTGCTCACCCGGATAGATCCCTCTCACAGTTCTAGCATCCGGAGTGAAACACAAACAGTTCCTTTAAATAAGTCCCCTTCACGGACAAGTTTAAGTAATTCTCTGCCACAGAATCCTTTAGTTATTGAGTTAGAACTTTGAAACTCCCATAGATTAATAGAGACCATAGGTGTCAATGGGACACGCTACAGGAGCTATACTGCAACTCATGAATCCTTCCCTCTGATAGGTAACCATGAATTCCTTCACTGATCCTTCGGACAGGTCCTCCCTGGTTTTGCTCTTCTTCAGAGCGGGCCACCCTCACACGGGTTCCCTGGGACTCCAGTGTGTTGGTTGTAGACCCAGTTGAATGTACTGGGCCTACCTGGAACGTTGTAGCCTCGGGCTAAAAGTGCTTGAGACTCCTCGACCAGTTCACGCACCCCCTGGCCAGCAAGGCCACAGGGCGCGACTTCGCCACCATGGGTCCTTGGAATCCCCCTGGCACACCACTCCCATGGGGCACACTCCTCCTGTCTCCTGGCGTCTGTCCCTTATGTAACCTCTCCCGGCATGCACAGCAGGAAGAACCCGCCCACCACACGGTAGCCGAGAGAGAACACCAAATAATACCACAACGCCACCTGCGGTTTAATCCGAGACCCGGGCAACAGCGCCACCTCAGGTCCAGGGGAACTATACACCAGGCAACAACATGGCAGAGCAGGGTCCATATTAAACAGCATTGTAAAATCTGAGCCATACTATTGCCCAGACTACCCCTAAATTTACAGAATAGCGACCCCATTTTTGGGGGTCCCGCTACATATTCATAGTTGCATGATCCGGCTTGGACCAATATACTGTAACTATACATAAACGATACCTGGCCAATTCCCCCGGACGCAGTGCCTACTACAGTGATCTCAAGTAGCTTCTGGGTTACATGCTGGAATTCTTCTTTAGGTAGAAGGACACATAAAGGGATTGCCAAATGACATTTTTATTTTATCTTCTTTACCAGCATGAATAAAATGCTGCTATTCCTAAGCTCCCTTGTGATCAAAAGTCTAGGCAGCCCAGAGTCTCTGGCTAGCAGGATACTCTGTACACCATGTGAGAGTTGATCTTAATTACCTCCAGTTTCATTATTTACAAACTGGAGAGGATTATGTTTGAATTTGGTGCATTAGTAGTGCCACTTTGTAAAACAACTAACTGAAATAGCCACACGTGCTGGTAAAGTTACCAAAACTGGAATCTGGTGCAGGCCATTTTAAAGAGCTATAGCACTGCTGGTAGTGCTTTATTGAAGTCCCCCGAATGTGTCTCCTTTGCAAAAAAAAAAAAAAAGCCTTCATACCAGCAAACATTTTTGGTCAAGAAAAGTTTCACTTTGAAACCAGAGACAGCTAGTCAAATATCAATTTCAGAAAGAGGTCAAATACGTCAGTCTATGTGTTTCCCTCATAACAAGTCGCCTTTAATAATATGTAATATCTGGTGTCAGTGAAGTCCTTTTGTACAATAGAAAGGCTTTGCTGGATTTAATTTTGTTTGTTCGCAGGCAGATTGCAGTATGATGTATTCTGAGCCGTCCTTTCTGTGCATTGAGAAAAATGATATTGGACTGCACATCACACAAGTGACTGTCTCATTATGAATACAAATCCCTAATCTCTTCTTCTGTAAAAGTGTCATGTTTGGGAATCCACAAATGCTCCTTTGAAAAGATACCGGGAGGGAGAGCTGTCTGTCCAGGATTATTCTTTCAAACACAAATGAGATGTGCATTAAAGATGAAGGTGTGTATCCCTCCCTGCAGATGGTTTCCAGAAAGCTGTCATTAATGCTCCCATTTGTATAGGACACTTCCAACAGGAGAAAGTCTAGCCTGGAAAAGTGAAGGGCACACGGACTGTTTGTAAACCAGAAGATACAAAGAAAAGTGTGTTGAAAACAAACATTGTCTGACCATCTTCAGTTTTGATGTCATTATCAACCATCTGCATTGCATCTGCATTATTGTGCATAAATTGCCAAGGATATCTGACACATCTTGGATCCTATAGAGCAAGGGTCTCCAAACTTTTCAAACAAAGGGCCAGTTTATTGTCTTTCAGACTTTAGGAGGGCTGGATTGTGGCCAGCAAGGGCAATAGATGTCATAGGCCCAGCATTAGTGAAAATAAATATGGCCCTAGGGTTGTTCGTCAATAGGAGGAGTAGTATCCCATCATTGGCAACGGTGGCAGATATAGTGCCCCATTGGTGGTGTCAGAGGGAGGAATATTGCCTCATATCAGTAGGAGGAATAGTGCCTCAAGGGTCAGATAAAGGCTAGCAATGGGCCACATCTGGCCCTCGGGCCGCAGTTTGGAGACCCCTGCTATAGAGTACACAGACATATAACAAGACACTCCAAGTTAAAATGTATGTGTAGCATAGTGTAGGATGCTAGAAAAATTGAGTTTTTGGCTCCTTCTACAGTGGGTAGTCATGTAGTAGGGAGCAGTAATTGTTTGTTCTGGTCTGTTCAGGGTTTCACATGCTGAGGGTTTGATTGCTTTTCCCTGCCTCTGGAAGAAGCTTCCAGAACACAAAGAGAGAGATTCAAATGATCAGACTAAATAGTTATCCTGGCCTGACCAATCCATGGAGAGCAGGGTCCAAAAGGTGGCTAGGGAGGTGATATATAGTCTATCCTCTGCTTGCATTCCAAAGGAGCCAGTTTCTGCCACCCTGCCTGCTTCTTGTATGTTGGAGGAACTGGTGACCACTGCCATGGAAGAGCCCACTGGGGTGCCAAGTGATGGGGCTACTGATCTGGGATCACCAAAGTAGGGGGCTGAGGCAGAGCTGCTAGAGAGGGGAGGCTACAGAATGTGCCTAATCCTATATTCTACAGATGAAGTACAGTCCTTCTTTTGTGTCTTGACAGAGTTAATGGTACAGTTGGCTGCACGTCTCAATTGCACAAGAAATGGAACAAAACTGTTGCCTAAGTTAGGTGTCAACCTGTGTTTCTAACAAGTGACAGGCCATGGAAAGTGGAATTGTTCAAATCTGCAAAGGGGATCATCTGCCCTTTCCCAGTTTGCTGAACTTGTTTACAGAAAAAAAAGAAGAAGAAGAAAACAACCTGACAGAGTGTGAGCCAAGAGAAGAGTGTCCTCCTGTTTACCGAGCAGTGTTTTGGGGTAACCCTTGCCCTAACCCCTCTCCTGTTTAAAGTTCTGCAAGCAATACATCTATAAAAGACATCCCCTAGACTGAGTTATTGGAGCTGGAGTGCATGGACTGGTGCTTGTGGTGGTGGACAGTAGTGATGAGTCGAACACCCCCGGGTTCGGTTCGCACCAGAACCTGCGAACGGACCGAAAGTTCGCACGACCATTAGAACCCTATTAAATACAATGGATGTGAACGTTCGGATTCTAAAGTGCTAATTATAACGACTATTATCCATGTTATTGTCCTAAACAGAGTTTGGGAACCCGGGTTCTGCACCAGGGGACATGTATCAATGCAAAAAGAAGTTTTAAAAACGGACGTTTTCCGGGAGCAGTCATTTTAATGATGCATAAAGTGAAAAAAAAAGTCAAATATTCCTTTAAATATTGTACCTGGGGGGTGTCTAAAGTATGCCTGTGAAGTGCCACGTGTTTCCCGTGTTTAGAACTGTCCCTGCACAAAATAACATTTCTAAAGGAAAAAAAAGCCATTTAAAACTGCTTGCGGCTTTAATGTAATGTCTGGACCCGGTAATATGGATGAAAATCTTTAAGAAAAATTGCATAGCTACCCCATCAACCCCCCCCCCCTACCCCAGCCCATTACCAGCCCCTTTGGGTCTTGTATGGATATTAAGGGGAACCCCGCACACAAAATAAAAAAGGCCCTATATACTCTGAACAGCCGTATACAGGCGGTGCATACAAGACAGGGACTGTAGGTTTGTTCTTATGTAGAATCTGTTTGTAATTTTGAACAGCTACATTGTTTAAGTGTAGCTCCAGCCCAAATACCTATTTTTAAGCTTTTTGGAAAACATAGGGAAGGGTTATCACCCCTGTAACATTTGTTTTGCTGTCTGTGCCCCTGTTCAGAACATTTCACCTCACTTTGCGTCCCAATGACAACTGATTTTGAAATGTGGTGTTTTTATTGAAACAAGGATTGGTGATAAAGCATCAGTAGAGAGGAGACACCTTTCTCCCATATTAATTCTTACAGGAGAGAATTTTCCTTCCAAGGGGTAGATTTCCTCTCACTTCCTGTTGTCTTCTTCCGTTTGCAAGTAGTAGTCGTTTGTAAGTTGGATGTTTGAAAGTAGGGACCTGCCGTATATACTCTGCAGAAATTGGCCCCTTAGGTGTTGGTGTTGGCACAACACTGTAAGCATTCACAGTTACTCTTGGTGGGTGCTGGAACGCCCTGCTGTCAACTATTATATCAGGAATTGTAATAACATATAATTGTTGAACAGTGGTAGTAAAAATTGGGCCTTTGATGGTGGTGCTGGTGCCACAACACTGTAAGGCCTGACAGTAGTGATGAGCCGAACACCCCCGGGTTCGGTTCGCACCAGAACCCGCGAACGGACCGAAAGTTCGTACGAACATTAGAACCCTATTAAATACAATGGATGCGAACGTTCGGATTCTAAAGTGCTAATTATAACGACTATTATCCATGTTATTGTCCTAAACAGAGTTTGGGAACCCGGGTTCTGCACCAGGGGACATGTATCAATGCAAAAAGAAGTTTTAAAAACGGACGTTTTCCGGGAGCAGTCATTTTAATGATGCATAAAGTGAAAAAAAAAAGTCAAATATTCCTTTAAATATTGTACCTGGGGGATGTCTAAAGTATGCCTGTGAAGTGCCACGTGTTTCCCGTGTTTAGAACTGTCCCTGCACAAAATAACATTTCTAAAGGAAAAAAAAGCCATTTAAAACTGCTTGCGGCTTTAATGTAATGTCTGGACCCGGTAATATGGATGAAAATCTTTAAGAAAAATTGCATAGCTACCCCATCAACCCCCCCCCCCCCCCTACCCCAGCCCATTACCAGCCCCTTTGGGTCTTGTATGGATATTAAGGGGAACCCCGCACACAAAATAAAAAAGGCCCTATATACTCTGAACAGCCGTATACAGGCGGTGCATACAAGACAGGGACTGTAGGTTTGTTCTTATGTAGAATGTGTTTGTAATTTTGAACAGCTACATTGTTTAAGTGTAGCTCCAGCCCAAATACCTATTTTTAAGCTTTTTGGAAAACATAGGGAAGGGTTATCACCCCTGTAACATTTGTTTTGCTGTCTGTGCCCCTGTTCAGAACATTTCACCTCACTTTGCGTCTCAATGACAACTGATTTTGAAATGTGGTGTTTTTATTGAAACAAGGATTGGTGATAAAGCATCAGTAGAGAGGAGACACCTTTCTCCCATATTAATTCTTACAGGAGAGAATTTTCCTTCCAAGGGGTAGATTTCCTCTCACTTCCTGTTGTCTTCTTCCGTTTGCAAGTAGTAGTCGTTTGTAAGTTGGATGTTTGAAAGTAGGGACCTGCCGTATATACTCTGCAGAAATTGGCCCCTTAGGTGTTGGTGTTGGCACAACACTGTAAGCATTCACAGTTACTCTTGGTGGGTGCTGGAACGCCCTGCTGTCAACTATTATATCAGGAATTGTAATAACATATAATTGTTGAACAGTGGTAGTAAAAATTGGGCCTTTGATGGTGGTGCTGGTGCCACAACACTGTAAGGCCTGACAGTAGTGATGAGCCGAACACCCCCGGGTTCGGTTCGCACCAGAACCCGCGAACGGACCGAAAGTTCGTACGAACATTAGAACCCTATTAAATACAATGGATGCGAACGTTCGAATTCTAAAGTGCTAATTATAACGACTATTATGCATGTTATTGTCCTAAAAAGGGTTTGGGAACCCGGGTTCTGCACCAGGGGACATGTATCAATGCAAAAAGAAGTTTTAAAAACGGTCGTTTTTCGGGAGCAGTCATTTTAATGATGCATAAAGTGAAAAAAAAAAGTCAAATATTCCTTTAAATATCGTACCTGGGGGGTGTCTAAAGTATGCCTGTGAAGTGCCACGTGTTTCCCGTGTTTAGAACTGTCCCTGCACAAAATGACACTTCTAAAGGAAAAAAAAGCCATTTAAAACTGCTTGCGGCTTTAATGTAATGTCTGGTCCCGGTAATATGGATGAAAATCCTTAAGAAAAATGGCATAGCTACCCCATGACCCCCCCCTACCCCAGCCCATTACCAGCCCCTTTGGGTCTTGTATGGATATTAAGGGGAACCCCGCACATAAAATAAAAAAGGCCCTATATACTCTGAACAGCCGTATACAGGCGGTGCATACAAGACAGGGACTGTAGGTTTGTTCTTATGTAGAATCTGTTTGTAATTTTGAACAGGTACATTGTTTAAGTGTAGCTCCAGCCCAAAAATCTATTTTTAAACTTTTTGGAAAACATAGGTAAGGGTTATCACCCCTGTAACATTTGTTTTGCTGTCTGTGCCCCTGTTCAGAACATTTCACCTCACTTTCCGTCCCAATGACAACTGTTTTTGAAATGTGGTGTTTTTCTTGAAACAAGGATTGCTGATAAAGCATCAGTACAGAGGAGACACCTTTCTCCCATATTAATTCTTACAGGAGAGAATTTTCCTTCCAAGGGGTAGATTTCCTCTCACTTCCTGTTGTCTTCTTGCGTTTGCAAGTAGGAGTCGTTTGTAAGTTGGATGTTTGAAAGTAGGGACCTGCCGTATATACTCTGCAGAAATAGGCCCCTTAGTTGTTGGTGTTGGCACAACACTGTAAGCACTCACAGTTACTCTTGGTTGGTGCTGGAACGCCCTGCTGTCAACTATTATATCAGGAATTTTAATTACACATAATTGTTGAACAGTGGTAGTAAAAATTGGGCCTTTGATGGTGGTGCTGGTGCCACAACACTGTAAGCCCTGACAGTTACTCTTGGTGGGTGCAGCAATGGGCCCTGCTGTGAATTATTAGATCAAGAATTGTAATTGCATGCCCCTGTTGAACAGGGGCTGAAAAATTGGGCCTTTCGTGGTGGTGGTGGTGGTGGTGGTGTTGCCACAACACTGTAAGCCCTCAGAGTTACTCTTGGTGGGTGCAGGAATGGGCCCTGCTGTGAATTATTAGATCAAGAATTGTAATTACATGCCCCTTTTGAACAGGGGCTGAAAAATTGGGCCTTTCGTGGTGGTGGTGGTGGTGGCGTTGCCACAACACTGTAAGCCCTCAGAGTTACTCTTGGTGGGTGCAGCAATGGGCCCTGCTGTGAATTATTAGATCAAGAATTGTAATTACATGCCCCTGTTGAACAGGGGCTGAAAAATTGGGCCTTAGGCACTGGTGGCACAACACTACAACCCCTCACAGATACTGTACTTGGAGCACAGCAATGAGCCCTGTTGCAAAGTATTGCTTCAAAAATTGTAATGACACGCCCCTGTTAAACAGGGGCTGAAAAATTGGGCCTTAGGCACTGGTGGCACAACACTCCAACCCCTCACAGATACTGTACTTGGAGCACAGCAATGAGCCCTATGGCAAATTATTGCTTCAAAAATTGTAATGACACGCCCCTGTTAAACAGGGGCTGAAAAATTGGGCCTTAGCCACTGGTGGCGGCACCCATAAACAAAAATGATCTTCCAAGCTATCATCATCAATCGTATCATTGAGGACTTGGAGGAGGAGGATAGCCAGTCAACATAACAGCACAGGCACTCAGCATCAGCATCAGTCTTGAAGGGATGTGACATGTTAAAATCAATTAGTCTGTTATATCAGCATCAGGTGTGTGGTAGCTGGTGGTGATCCAAGACTGGTTCATCTTGATGAAAGTCAGTCGATCAACCGAGTCGGTGGACAGGCGCACCCTGTGATCCGTGACAAATCCTCCAGCAGGACTGAATGTGCGTTCCGAAAGAACGCTGGATGCAGGACAGGCCAGTAGCTCAATTGCATACTGTGCAATCTCTGGCCAGTGATCCATCCTCAAGACCCAGTAAGCCAGAGGATTTTCGGTGGGGAAGGTGTCCAAGTCTGACCTTGCCCCTAGATATTCCTGCACCATGTTTATCAGACGCTGGCGATGGTTGCTGGAACCGATCATACTTTGGGGCTGCGGACTAAAGAATTGTCTGAACGCATCGGTCAGACGGCCACCTTCCCCACCGCTCCTTCTTTGACTGGCCGAAGCCTCAGCAACTCGTTGTCCAGGACCAGGAGTTTGTAACCTCCCAGTCTCTGGGAACGCGTTGCACAGACCTTTCTGCAAGGCCTCCCGGAGTTGTCTCATCCTCTGCTCCCTCTGCGACGGTAACATAAGGTCCGCAACCTTACCCTTGTACCGTGGATCAAGGAGAGTGGCCAGCCAGTAATGGTCCCTCTCCTTGATCCGAAGAATACGAGGATCCTTCCGCAGACTTTGCAGGATCAGGGAGGCCATGCAGCGTAGGTTTGCTGAGGCATTCGCTCCGGAGTCCTCTGGGTCACTAAGGACGACATGATCCGCAGCCACCTCCTCCCAGCCACGTACAAGTCCACTGGTTTCTTGGGACTGTAAATCATCCCTAAAAGACTGCTGCTGATGATGCTGAGTGCCAGCCTCCACCTCCATGCTGACACAATCCTCCTCCTCCTCCTCCTCCTCCTCCTCTTCCTGTGCGATGGGTGGGACAGAAGGAACACTGTCTGGGTAAAGGGGGCCTTGAGAGGCAAGGAAGTCCTCCTCTTCCTGCCTCTGTTCTGCCTCAAGTGCCCTGTCCATTATTCCACGCAGCGTGTGCTCCAACAGGTGGACAAGAGGTACAGTGTCACTGATGCATGCACTGTCACTGCTCACCATCCTCGTGGCCTCCTCAAATGGTGCCAGGACAGTGCATGCATCCCTGATCATGCCCCACTGGCGTGGAGAAAAAAAACCGAGCTCCCCTGACCCTGTCCTGGTGCCGTAGTCGCACAGGTACTCATTGATGGCCCTCTGCTGCGTGTGCAGCCGCTGCAGCATGGCCAACGTTGAGTTCCACCTGGTGGGCATGTCACATATAAGGCGGTTCTTGGGCAGGTTCAACTCCTTTTGCAGCTCAGCCAGGCGAGCACTGGCATTATAAGATCTGCGGAAATGCACACAGACTTTCCTGGCCTGCCTCAGGACATCCTGTAAGCCCGGGTACCTGCCCAAGAACCGCTGCACCACCAGGTTAAGGACGTGAGCCACACAGGGCACATGGGTCAGTTGTCCCTGTCGGAGGGCGGAGAGGAGGTTGGTGCCATTGTCGCAAACCACCATTCCTGGCTTAAGCTGGCGTGGCGTCAACCACCTCTCGGCCTGGCCCTGCAGAGCAGACAGGACCTCTGCCCCAGTGTGGCTTCTGTCCCCCAAACACACCAGCGCAAGCACGGCATGGCATCTTTTTGCCTGCGTACTTGCGTAGCCCCTTGAACGGCTACGGAGCACCGCTGGTTCAGAGGACAAACCACAGGAAGAGGCCATGGAGGAAGAAGAAGAGGAGGGGGTGGAGGAGAGAGGTGTGTCACAACCAGTAGTAGCATTTTGGAGGCGTGGCGGTGGAACAACCTCCAACACTACTGCACCTTGTCCTGCATCCTTCCCAGCTGCCAAAAGAGTGACCCAATGGGCCGTGAAAGAAAGGTAACGTCCCTGTCCATGCCTGCTGGACCATGAGTCAGCGGTAATATGCACCTTACCGCTGACCGCCCTGTCCAGCGAGGCCAAGACATTGCCTTCCACATGCCGGTAGAGAGCCGGAATAGCCTTCCGTGAGAAAAAGTGGCGTTTGGGAACCTGCCACTGAGGAACCGCACATTGCACAAACTCACGGAAGGGGGCCGAGTCTACCAACTGAAAAGGCAGCAGTTGAAGCGCTAGCAATTTAGCCAAGCTAGCATTCAACCGCTGGGCATGTGGATGGCTGGGAGTGAACTTCTTTCGACGGTCCAGCAGCTGGGGCAGGGAAATTTGCCTGCTAGAATCGGACGTCGGTGTACTGCTAGCAGAGTGGCCGCAAGTACTTGGCTGTGACACACCTAATTCTACACCTTCATTCCTCTCAGTGCATGTTTCAGAGAGGACTGAAGTTATAGTGGGGTTGGAGATCCCAGCTGATGCGGTGCAAGGAGAGGTCCGCTTTGTTCTTTGGTGTGGGTCTTTGAGGTAGGCTTGCCAACGAGCTGCATGGCAGGTCAACATATGTCTGGTCAGGCATGTGGTACCCAAGCGGCTGATGTTTTGGCCACGCGATATACGCTTGAGACATATGTTGCAAACAGCAGCTGTGCGATCTGATGCACTAGCCTCAAAAAAGGCCCACACCAAAGAACTTTTTGAATGACGGGCAGAGGCAGCGCCCTGCACAGGCGGAGCTCTGCGGTGTGATTCCGTCGGTGTACTGCCCTTACGCTGGCCACCAAAGGGCATCCTGCCTCGTTGGAGATGTGCCTCCTCCTCATCCTCCTCCTCCTCCTCTCTCCTATTAGGCACCCACGTGGAGTCAGTGACCTCATCATCCCCTCCCTCCTCATCACTGGAGCCAATCTGGCAGTATGCTGCAGCTGCTGGAACATGACTGCCAGATTGGTGTCCTTCTTGAGCATGCCCTCTGTCTGCTCTCACGCTACTGCCTTCCTGTAGCTGGGTTTCATCATCAGACCCTTCGAAACGCTGGGCATCCTCCTGGAGCATGTACCCAACACTGTGCTCAAACAGTTCGGGGGACTCCTCAGGAGGAGGACATGGTGGGTCTAGGGAAGGAGTGACTGATGATGAGTCTGACATTGATACCAGGGAAGAGGACGCTTTGGCAGCTGCTTTGCCAGTACCCTGAGCCTGGGTGAGAGAGGATGAGGAGGAGGAGGAGGGCTTGGTCATCCACTCTACCAAGTCTTCGGCATGATGTGGCTCAACATGTCCAGCTGCCGAAAAGAAGGACAAGCGTGTCCCATGGCCATGTGCTGATGACAATGCACCGCGTCCACGACCAGCACTGTTGCCCCCAGACACAGAGCCTGCTTGCCCTCTTTTATTGCCTCCTGACTGTCTGCCTCTCCTTGTTTGCCTTCCAGACATTCTAATAGATGGCCTGCAGGGAGATGGGAAAAAAGCAATAAGGGCTACCTTCAGGTGTCCTTCTCTGTCCCTTTACTTAAGGATTTCTAAATATGGTTGAGGATGATTGCTTTTGCACAGAATAGCACAACGACAATTTCCCTGACTGTCCAAAAAAAAAGGATTTCAAAGATGGTTGATGAGGAATGCTTTAGCACAGTATAGCACAAGGAGAATTTCCCTCACTGTCCTTCCCTGTCCCTAGAAACAAGGATTATCACAGTGAAAGAAACTGACACTCTTCCTACCTATAGTTTTCTGTCCCTAGAAAAAATGTTTTTTTAAAGACGGTTGATGATCAATGCTTTAGCACACTATAGCACAAGGAGAATTTCCCTCACTGTCCTTCCCTGTCCCTAGAAACAAGGATTATCACAGTGAAAGAAACTGACACTCTTCCTACCTATAGTTTTCTGTCCCTAGAAAAAATGTTTTTTTAAAGATGGTTGATGATCAATGCTTTAGCACACTATAGCACAAGGAGAATTTCCCTCACTGTCCTTCCCTGTCCCTAGAAACAAGGATTATCACAGTGAAAGAAACTGACACTCTTCCTACCTATAGTTTTCTGTCCCTAGAAAAAATGTTTTTTTAAAGATGGTTGATGATCAATGCTTTAGCACACTATAGCACAAGGAGAATTTCCCTCACTGTCCTTCCCTGTC
Organism: Rana muscosa; assembly: GCA_029206835.1. Classification (NCBI taxonomy): domain Eukaryota; kingdom Metazoa; phylum Chordata; class Amphibia; order Anura; family Ranidae; genus Rana; species Rana muscosa. The sequence continues at coordinate 161,459,589 of CM055117.1, read as the reverse complement.
CCTAGAAACAAGGATTATCACAGTGAAAGAAACTGACACTCTTCCTACCTATAGTTTTCTGTCCCTAGAAAAAATGTTTTTTTAAAGATGGTTGATGATCAATGCTTTAGCACACTATAGCACAAGGAGAATTTCCCACACTGTCCTTCCCTGTCCCTAGAAACAAGGATTATCACAGTGAAAGAAACTGACACTCTTCCTACCTATAGTTTTCTGTCCCTAGAAAAAATGTTTTTTTAAAGCTGATTGATGATCAATGCTTTAGCACACTATAGCACAAGTAGAATTTCCCTCACTGTCCTTCCCTGTCCCTAGAAACAAGGATTATCACAGTGAAAGAAACTGACACTCTTCCTACCTATAGTTTTCTGTCCCTAGAAAAAATGTTTTTTTAAAGCTGATTGATGATCAATGCTTTAGCACACTATAGCACAAGTAGAATTTCCCTCACTGTCCTTCCCTGTCCCTAGAAACAAGGATTATCACAGTGAAAGAAACTGACACTCTTCCTACCTATAGTTTTCTGTCCCTAGAAAAAATGTTTTTTTTAAAGCTGATTGATGATCAATGCTTTAGCACACTATAGCACAAGTAGAATTTCCCTCACTGTCCTTCCCTGTCCCTAGAAACAAGGATTATCACAGTGAAAGAAACTGACACTCTTCCTACCTATAGTTTTCTGTCCCTAGAAAAAATGTTTTTTTAAAGCTGATTGATGATCAATGCTTTAGCACACTATAGCACAAGTAGAATTTCCCTCACTGTCCTTCCCTGTCCCTAGAAACAAGGATTATCACAGTGAAAGAAACTGACACTCTTCCTACCTATAGTTTTCTGTCCCTAGAAAAAATGTTTTTTTAAAGATGGTTGATGATCAATGCTTTAGCACACTATAGCACAAGGAGAATTTCCCTCACTGTCCTTCCCTGTCCCTAGAAACAAGGATTATCACAGTGAAAGAAACTGACACTCTTCCTACCTATAGTTTTCTGTCCATACAAAAAATGTTTTTTTAAAGCTGATTGATGATCAATCCTTTAGCACACTATAGCACAAGTAGAATTTCCCTCACTGTCCTTCCCTGTCCCTAGAAACAAGGATTATCACAGTGAAAGAAACTGACACTCTTCCTACCTATAGTTTTCTGTCCCTAGAAAAAATGTTTTTTTAAAGATGGTTGATGATCAATGCTTTAGCACACTATAGCACAAGGAGAATTTCCCTCACTGTCCTTCCCTGTCCCTAGAAACAAGGATTATCACAGTGAAAGAAACTGACACTCTTCCTACCTATAGTTTTCTGTCCCTAGAAAAAATGTTTTTTTAAAGATGGTTGATGATCAATGCTTTAGCACACTATAGCACAAGGAGAATTTCCCTCACTGTCCTTCCCTGTCCCTAGAAACAAGGATTATCACAGTGAAAGAAACTGACACTCTTCCTACCTATAGTTTTCTGTCCCTAGAAAAAATGTTTTTTTAAAGATGGTTGATGATCAATGCTTTAGCACACTATAGCACAAGGAGAATTTCCCTCACTGTCCTTCCCTGTCCCTAGAAACAAGGATTATCACAGTGAAAGAAACTGACACTCTTCCTACCTATAGTTTTCTGTCCCTAGAAAAAATGTTTTTTTAAAGACGGTTGATGATCAATGCTTTAGCACACTATAGCACAAGGAGAATTTCCCTCACTGTCCTTCCCTGTCCCTAGAAACAAGGATTATCACAGTGAAAGAAACTGACACTCTTCCTACCTATAGTTTTCTGTCCATACAAAAAATGTTTTTTTAAAGCTGATTGATGATCAATCCTTTAGCACAGTATAGCACAAGTAGAATTTCCCTCACTGTCCTTCCCTGTCCCTAGAAACAAGGATTATCACAGTGAAAGAAACTGACACTCTTCCTACCTATAGTTTTCTGTCCCTAGAAAAAATGTTTTTTTAAAGACGGTTGATGATCAATGCTTTAGCACACTATAGCACAAGGAGAATTTCCCTCACTGTCCTTCCCTGTCCCTAGAAACAAGGATTATCACAGTGAAAGAAACTGACACTCTTCCTACCTATAGTTTTCTGTCCTTAGAAAAAATGTTTTTTTAAAGATGGTTGATGATCAATGCTTTAGCACACTATAGCACAAGGAGAATTTCCCTCACTGTCCTTCCCTGTCCCTAGAAACAAGGATTATCACAGTAAAACACACTGACACTCTCCCTACCTATAGTTTTCTGTCCCTAGAAAAAATGATTTTTTAAAGATGGTTGATGATCAATGCTTTAGCACACTATAGTACAAGGAGAATTTCCCTCACTGTCCTTCCCTGTCCCTAGAAACAAGGATTCGCACAGTAAAACACACTGACACTCTCCCTACCTATCCTTCTCTTTCCCTAAACTAAAGGAATCCAGGTTAAGCAAGAAAAAAAAATGTCACTGTCCCTGCCTATGCTTCTCTTTCCCTGCTCCGGAACACACTACACTAGGCCGCCGTGCTGGCGGCCTTTTATAGTGTGGGGCGTGTACTAAACACCCTCAGCAATAATTGGCCACAGGCATCCTGCCTGTGGCCAATCATTGCTCTCCTCGCTGCCGGCGCTGTGATTGGCCAAGCATGCGGGGTCACAGTGCATGCTTGGCCAATCACAGCGCCTGGATGACACTGCGATGGCGTAGTGCATTGTGGGCCGTTCGCGTCACTCGAATTAGGCGCGAACGGCCCAAATCGTTCGATCTTCGTCGAACGATCGAACAGCAGATGTTCGAGTCGAACGTATGTTCGACTCGAACACCGAGCTCATCCCTACCTGACAGTTACTCTTGGTGGGCGCAGCAATGGGCCCTGCTGTGAATTATTAGATCAATAATTATAATTGCATGCCCCTGTTGAACAGGGGCTGAAAAATTGGGCCTTAGGCACTGGTGGCACAACACTGCAACCCCTCAAAGATACTGTACTTGGAGCACAGCAATGAGGCCTGTTGCAAAGTATTGCATCAAAAATTGTAATTACACGCCCCTGTTAAACAGGGGCTGAAAAATTGGGCCTTAGCCACTGGTGGAGGCACCCATAAACCAAAATGATCTTCCAAGCTATCATCATTAATCGGATCATTGAGGAGGAGGAGGAGGATAGCTAGTCAACATAACAGCACAGGAACTCAGCATCAGCATCAGTTTTGAAGGGATGTGACATTTTAAAATCAATTAGTCTGTTATATCAGCATCAGGTGTGTGGTAGCTGGTGGTGATCCAAGACTGGTTCATCTTGATGAAAGTCAGTCGATCAACCGAGTCGGTGGACAGGCGCACCCTGTGATCCGTGACAAATCCTCCAGCAGCACTGAATGTGCGTTCTGAAAGAACGCTGGATGCAGGACAGGCCAGTAGCTCAATTGCATACTGTGCAAGCTCTGGCCAGTGATCCATCCTCAAGACCCAGTAAGCCAGAGGATTTTCGGTGGGGAAGGTGTCCAAGTCTGACCTTGCCCCTAGGTATTCCTGCACCATGTATATCAGACGCTGGCAAAGGTTGCTGGAACCGATCATACTTTGGGGCTGCGGACTAAAGAATTGTCTGAACGCATCGGTCAGACGGCCACCTTCCCCACCGCTCCTTCTTTGACTGCCCGAAGCCTCAGCAACTCGTTGTCCAGGACCAGGAGTTTGTAACCTCCCAGTCTCTGGGAACGCGTTGCACAGACCTTTCTGCAAGGCCTCCCGGAGTTGTCTCATCCTCTGCTCCCTCTGCGACGGTAACATAAGGTCCGCAACCTTACCCTTGTACCGTGGATCAAGGAGAGTGGCCAGCCAGTAATGGTCCCTCTCCTTGATCCGAAGAATACGAGGATCCTTCCGCAGACTTTGCAGGATCAGGGAGGCCATGCAGCGTAGGTTAGCTGAGGCATTCAGTCCGGAGTCCTCTGGGTCACTAAGGACGACATGATCCGCAGCCACCTCCTCCCAGCCACGTACAAGTCCACTGGTTTCTTGGGACTGTAAATCATCCCTAAAAGACTGCTGCTGATGATGCTGAGTGCCAGCCTCCACCTCCATGCTGACACAATCCTCCTCCTCCTCCTCCTCCTCCTCTTCCTGTGCGATGGGTGGGACAGAAGGAACACTGTCTGGGTAAAGGGGGCCTTGAGAGGCAAGGAAGTCCTCCTCTTCCTGCCTCTGTTCTGCCTCAAGTGCCCTGTCCATTATTCCACGCAGCGTGTGCTCCAACAGGTGGACAAGAGGTACAGTGTCACTGATGCATGCACTGTCACTGCTCACCATCCTCGTGGCCTCCTCAAATGGTGCCAGGACAGTGCATGCATCCCTGATCATGCCCCACTGGCGTGGTGAAAAAAACCCGAGCTCCCCTGACCCTGTCCTGGTGCCGTAGTCGCACAGGTACTCATTGATGGCCCTCTGCTGCGTGTGCAGCCGCTGCAGCATGGCCAACGTTGAGTTCCACCTGGTGGGCATGTCACATATAAGGCGGTTCTTGGGCAGGTTCAACTCCTTTTGCAGCTCAGCCAGGCAAGCACTGGCATTATAAGATCTGCAAACCACCATTCCTGGCTTAAGCTGGCGTGGCGTCAACCACCTCTCGGCCTGCCCCTGCATAGCAGACAGGACCTCTGCCCCAGTGTGGCTCCTGTCCCCCAAACACACCAGCGCAAGCACGGCATGGCATCTTTTTGCCTGCGTACTTGCGTAGCCCCTTGAACGCCTACGGAGCACCGCTGGTTCCGAGGACAAACCACAGGAAGAGGCCATGGAGGAAGAAGAAGAGGAGGGGGTGGAGGAGAGAGGTGTGTCACAACCAGTAGTAGCATTTTGGAGGCGTGGCGGTGGAACAACCTCCAACACTACTGCACCTTGTCCTGCATCCTTCCCAGCTGCCAAAAGAGTGACCCAATGGGCCGTGAAAGAAAGGTAACGTCCCTGTCCATGCCTGCTGGACCATGAGTCAGCGGTAATATGCATCTTACCGCTGACCGCCCTGTCCAGCGAGGCCAAGACATTGCCTTCCACATGCCTGTAGAGAGCCGGAATCGCCTTCCGTGAGAAAAAGTGGCGTTTGGGAACCTGCCACTGAGGAACCGCACATTGCACAAACTCACGGAAGGGGGCCGAGTCTACCAACTGAAAAGGCAGCAGTTGAAGCGCTAGCAATTTAGCCAAGCTAGCATTCAACCGCTGGGCATGTGGATGGCTGGGAGTGAACTTCTTTCGACGGTCCAGCAGCTGGGGCAGGGAAATTTGCCTGCTAGAATCGGACGTCGGTGTACTGCTAGCAGAGTGGCCGCAAGTACTTGGCTGTGACACACCTAATTCTACACCTTCATTCCTCTCAGTGCAGGTTTCAGAGAGGACTGAAGGTATAGTGGGGTTGGAGATCCCAGCTGATGCGGTGCAAGGAGAGGTCCGCTTTGTTCTTTGGTGTGGGTCTTTAAGGTAGGCTTGCCAACGAGCTGCATGGCAGGTCAACATATGTCTGATCAAGCATGTGGTGCCCAAGCGGGTGATGTTTTGGCCACACGATATACGCTTGAGACATATGTTGCAAACAGCAGCTGTGCGATCTGATGCACTCGCCTCAAAAAAGGCCCACACCAAAGAACTTTTTGAATGACGGGCAGAGGCAGCGCCCTGCACAGGCGGAGCTCTGCGGTGTGATTCTGTCGGTGTGCTGCCCACAGGCTGGCCAGCCAAGGGCATCCTGCCTCGTTGGAGATGTGCCTCCTCCTCATCCTCCTCCTCTCTCCTATTAGGCACCCACGTGGAGTCAGTGACCTCATCATCCCCTCCCTCCTCATCACTGGAGCCAATCTGGCAGTATGCTGCAACTGCTGGAGCATGACTGCCAGATTGGTGTCCTTCTTGAGCATCCCCTCTCTCTGCTCTCACGCTACTGCCTTCCTCTATCTGGGTATCATCGTCAGATCCTTCGAAACGCTGGGCATCCTCCTGGAGCATGTACCCAACACTGTGCTCAAACAGTTCGGGGGACTCCTCAGGAGGAGGACATGGTGGGTCTAGGGAAGGATTGACTAATGAAGATAATGATACCAGAGAAGAGGACGCTTTGGCAGCTGCTTTGCCAGTACCCTGAGCCTGGGTGAGAGAGGATGAGGAGGATGAGGTGGGCTTGGTCATCCACTCTACCAAGTCTTCGGCATGATGTGGCTCAACATGTCCAGCTGCCGAAAAGAAGGACAAGCGTGTCCCATGGCCATGTGCTGATGACAATGCACCGCGTCCACGACCAGCACTGTTGCCCCCAGACACAGAGCCTGCTTGCCCTCTTTTTTTGCCTCCTGACTGTCTGCCTCTCCTTGTTTGCCTTCCAGACATTTTAATGGATGGCCTGCAGGGAGATGGGAAAAACAGCAATAAGGGCTACCTTCAGGTGTATACTGTGCAGGAGGCTTAGCAACAATGACACTGACACTGTCCCCTGCCTATCCTTCTCTGTCCCTAAACACAAGGATTTGCAATATGCTTCAGCAAGATTGTTTTAGCACAGAATAGCACACTGACAGTTTCCCTCACTGTCCTTCTCTGTCCCTACAAACAAGATTTAGCACAGAATAGCACACTGATAGTTTCCACGAGTGTCCTTCTCTGTCCCTAAACTCAAGGATTTCAAATATGGTTCAGCAAGATTGGTTTAGAACAGAATAGCACACTGACACTTTCCCTCACTGTACCTCTCTGTCCCTAAACTCAAGGATTTCAAATATGGTTCAGCAAGATTGGTTTAGAACAGAATAGCACACTGTCAGTTTCACTCACTGTCCTTCTCTGTCCCTACAAACAAGATTTAGCACAGAATAGCACACTGATAGTTTCCACGAGTGTCCTTCTCTGTCCCTAAACTCAAGGATTTCAAATATGGTTCAGCAAGATTGGTTTAGAACAGAATAGCTCACTGACACTTTCCCTCACTGTCCTTCTCTGTCCCTACAAACAAGATTTAGCACAGAATAGCACACTGATAGTTTCCACGAGTGTCCTTCTCTGTCCCTAAACTCAAGGATTTCAAATATGGTTCAGCAAGATTGGTTTAGAACAGAATAGCTCACTGACACTTTCCCTCACTGTACCTCTCTGTCCCTAAACTCAAGGATTTCAAATATGGTTCAGCAAGATTGGTTTAGAACAGAATAGCTCACTGACACTTTCCCTCACTGTACCTCTCTGTCCCTAAACTCAAGGATTTCAAATATGGTTCAGCAAGATTGGTTTAGAACAGAATAGCACACTGTCAGTTTCACTCACTGTCCTTCTCTGTCCCTACAAACAAGATTTAGCACAGAATAGCACACTGACACTTTCCCTCACTGTACCTCTCTGTCCCTAAACTCAAGGATTTCAAATATGGTTCAGCAAGATTGGTTTAGAACAGAATAGCACACTGTCAGTTTCACTCACTGTCCTACTCTGTCCCTACAAACAAGATTTAGCACAGAATAGCACACTGACACTTTCCCTCACTGTACCTCTCTGTCCCTAAACTCAAGGATTTCAAATATGGTTCAGCAAGATTGGTTTAGAACAGAATAGCACACTGTCAGTTTCACTCACTGTCCTACTCTGTCCCTACAAACAAGATTTAGCACAGAATAGCACACTGACACTTTCCCTCACTGTACCTCTCTGTCCCTACAAACAAGGTTTAGCACAGAATAACACACTGACACTCTCCCTACCTATCCTTATTTGTCCCTAAACACAAGGAATCCAGGATTAGTAAAGGAAAAAAAATGACACTGTCCCTGCCTATGCTTCTCTTTCCCTGCTCCGGAACACACTACACAAGGCCGCCGCGCTGGCGGCCTTTTATAGTGTGGGGCGTGTACTAAACCCCCTCAGCATCCTGCCTGTGGCCAATCATTGCTCTCCTCGCTGCCGGCGCTGGCCAAGCATGCGGGGTCACAGTGCATGCTTGGCCAATCACAGCGCCTGGATGACACTGCGATGGCGTAGTGCATTGTGGGCCGTTCGCGTCACTCGAATTTGGCGCGAACGGCCCAAATCGTTCGATCTTCGTCGAACGATCGAACAGCCGATGTTCGAGTCGAACGTATGTTCGACTCGAACACGAAGCTCATCCCTAGTGGACAGCCTCTATACTATTAAGGAAGAATTAGCTATTACCAGCGGGTAACACTGCATATCTAAATACAATAACAAAAAACAAATATATTGCAGCTTACCAGTCCTTTAGAAGAGATTGTTTTTATCTTTTATTTTCACCTGGCAATCCTACCAGTAACACACTTTCTGTCCTAGGGTTACAATGATCACTTGCTGTACTGTATCTATGGAGGAGCAGAGTTATCACACTAGTCTTAAGTTGGACCACAGATACCTTGCTCTCCTCTTAGGCTACATTCACATCTAAGTGATGCTCCTGTGTCGTGTTGTTTGCTCTTTTTTTGAGCCGCACCATTCAATAAAATGGGCCTCCCTCTGCTCCAAAAACGTACCAAAGAAGCTATTGTACTAAATTTTGGCCAAGCATTTTTGCGCAGAAAATGTGTGCCAAGATGCGTGCCTGCTTTGGGGTGCTATTAGGAAATAATGGCACTGCAAGTGCATCACCAATTTTTCGCTCATTTTCAGAAACGCAGGCAGAAATGGGCATTGATGCCCATGTTTTTGCTAAGCCCAAATGTGAACAGGCCTTATCTACTGTATATTACACAGGTTGAGGAGGGGATGAACCACAAAGAGAACTGGAATGGCTAATAACATTGTCTTAAGCCTCGTACACACGGTCGGACTTTTGCCCAACAAACTTAGTTTTAAGCAAGTTGGACCAACAATCCGACCGTGTGTACGCTCCATCGGACAAACTTTTTTGAGTTTGGTTTTGTTTTCATCGGACAAAAGTTGGGTCTGCGAACGGACAAACTTTTGCCCAACAAAAGTCCTATGGAGCAAAGTCCAGCCGTGTGTATAGAAAACCATCGGACTTTTGTCCTAGGTACGAACGTGCATGCTCCGAAGCAATGAACAGCCGGGAGTCTTCAGTCTTGTAAAACTAGCGTTCGTTCTGGAGATTTCACATTCGTGAAGCGGCAATTCTGATATTTTTGAATACAGAGCACATTAGTAATATTGTTTACAATGCCGTAAAAAAATATAAAGCATTTTCTCTGTATATACCTATTTTTTGTTAATCTAAACAAAGTATTTCATTATTATATTTGTTAATTTTTTCAAAATAATTATAGTTTTGTATTTTTTGCCTATTTAAGCTCCACAACATTATCCCATATGTATTTGATGCTGTATTTCTAGCAAATATTTTTGGGTCCCTTATTAATATTCTTCTTCAATTAACTGCCTACTCCCAAACATAAATTAGTCAGAGAAAAGACAAAATGAATTTTTGTGCACTAATTTTATTTTGGTGACCATAAAAAAGAAAACAATTCTATAATGACAGAATAATTTCATTTTTTGAAACAGAAAGGCAGCAATCAATGATTTGGTGGATTTTGCGATGACTGTGTACCCCAGGGCATACAAATATCCAATGAAGGTTGTCATTGGTCACCAGAGGAGTACCTAAAACAGGGAGGTCAAAGAAGGTCAAGAACTCAAAAAGATCGTGAGCAGCAGCAGAAGACATATCTGTCCCCAGGCTGTGGTACTCCAGCAAGGGTCTGGTATTTGTGCCATACCAGACGTAATCACATAGATATACATTCCCTTCCACACTAACATCCACATCATCTGAGGTCATTTTCGAAATATTGTCTATTAAACATACCCAACACAAAACAAGCCTTTTTTTCTGGTTGACCCCCACAAATAATTACCTAAAAAAAAAAAGGATTTACATAAATGCTACTGACCTCATTAGTAGTCCCTAAACTCCCCAGACCATTAGCCTTGTGGATCCTGTGGCTGATGTTGCCACTGACCCCCATGTTGCTGGGTTGGGTGTCCTTGCTGGGGTGGCTGGCCCTGCTGGGGTGGGTGGCCTTGCTGGGGTGGGTAGTTTGGATGGGGTGGATAGTTTGGATGGGGTGGGTAGTTTGGATGGGGTGGATAATTTTGAATTTGAGGAGCTGTGTGCTCCAAATCACACAGATGTGTTGTGGGTGTTATCTCCCCTTTTCTCGCTTTGCTGAGGAGCTGGATGATGAGCCCCTCACATAGCTCCCTTTGTTCAACATCCACCTCCCTCAGCTTGTTGGCTGTAAAGCACCCAAAACCTTCCGCACTATCGGGTGCCGTGGTGATGACTGCAGTAGCCCGCTGCAGAAAGTCAGCAGTGGCCTCATCAAGGTGATGCCTCTTCCTGGCCCTTTTGGTAGGAGGCCGCAGGGTAGGCACTCTGGACTCGGTGGTGATGCTGCTGGGCCCGGCCTCGTCTTACGGCAAAGTTTCCTGGGTCTGTAAAATAAACATAAATTTACAATGTGTTATTATTAGGACACATTTTCGCGAATCATTTTATCAGCCTTTGTAACTTAAAAATAGAATGTCATCCAAAAACAAAGGTTAGCATTGTCACAGCAGTATTTTAATTTTTTTAAATTACTTTGTGATCATTATTTAGTATTTGATTTACATTTCAAAAGATTTACATTCCTAATAGTTTGACTAAATCCTCACAACACATTGCCCTCACTTTCTCAACTAATATTGTTTTGAAAAATGCTATACCTGAGGTAAGCTGAGATCCTCCTCCTCCTCCTCTTGTGTTGGATCTGCCTCTGTATCAGTGGCCTCAGCTGATGTGGAGGGTAGTGTGGATGGTAGTGTGGAGGGTAGTGTGGAGGGTAGGGTCAAAATATGTCTTCGTGGCACAGTCTGGTCCTTCAAAAATCCCAGGCTTGCGAAGTACCACAGCTTGGGGACATAAACGTCTTCTGCTGCTGCTCCCGATCTCTTCGAATCCTCAATCTTCTTGACCTCCCTATTGAACATACTCCTGAGGCCTCCAATTTTGGTCTTCACCAATGTTTCGTCTGCCCTGTGGTACAGAGTCTTCGCCAAATCCACCAAATCATCGATTGCTGCCTGCCTTTTGTTTTTATTTGAATAGTCTTTGTTTTTGACTTGCCATAGACATGCGTGATGGCGATATCTCTCTATGAAATCAGCCATAAATTCTGGGCTATTAAGAATTGTCCCCTTCATTCTTGCAGAAATTTGAGAAGATGGCTGCAAGAAATAACACAAGACCAAAGATTTAAATTCGTCTTCAAGCTCCGAACCTGATAAGAATATAGGCCTTTATGCATGTCCCCCATCATAAATAGATGTTCCCCTTTAGCAGCTTCAGGCATGTCCCCCCTGGAGGCTTGGTGAAGTGGGGGGTGGGGTGGGCTTTAACGCGGTCATTTTCAAAGCGGGGTCTGCTGACGCACCAATTTATATAGCTTGGTTTTCCTTTGGATGCTGATAATCAAGGTACTAAAAAGTGTGTGATTGCAACCTGTGCCCCTGGGACCTCCAGCCATGTCTGCCATCATGGGGGTACAGGCGGTACACCTGTAAGTGGTCCGAAGATCCCTAGGGCCCTGGATGTTACCCTCAAATTTTTGAGATTACTTTAGTGTTTGTAAGCACCCAAAGACCCTTGACCTCCCTAATTCTCGTTGGCAGCACCCCCCCCTTCGCAATTCGTGCCCCCCCTTTTTTTGTTTTGCGTCAGCAAATCCCCCCGGTTCTCCTCTGCTCCAGGGGGCACATGTCTGCCTCCATGACCCTTACAGGTGTACTGCCTGTACCCCCCTGTTGTCAGCCCTGCCATTAGGTCTAAACAAGTTAGCCATTAGGCCCCATGCACATGAGACGCTGCTCAATGCACATTCAATAGGGCTTATTCCAAATTTTGAAACAGCCCCAGCACTTATGCAATGTTATGTTAGGCAGCCATTGCCCACACTGTCACTAAATTGTCACGTACCTTTCTTTCGACTATGCGATCGTCTGATTTTCGGATCACAAAGGCTACGTTCCAGCGTCCGGTCTGGCGAACGTTCGTTAGGCCTTTTATACCCTGCGCATGGTTCAAACTCCTCCCTCATGACGTCATGACGCTGGGGCGTGCCCCTGACTTTTTTCATGCATGAGACATAACGAAAGTAACCTTCGTGAGGGAAAACAAGATGGATGCCGCACCGACCAAGAACAGGCCCTGCGGTGGTGATTATATTAAACACAAGGCCACCCCCATGAGCAAGGGGGAGATGGTGGAGATGGTGAGGATCTTTGACAAGTATGACTACGATTGCAAGCAGGAGAACTATGACAGGCCCAACAGCCATAAAGACTATCTTTTGGAGAAGGTCATTGCGGTACTGCATCGTGATTATGGGGTAAAACGAACGAAGGATCAGATTAGAAAAAGATGGTCTGATTTAAAAATCAGAGAAAAAGACCAGTTGGACTCCATTCACCGCATCATCACCAAAAGAAGTAAGCAAAAAACTTTACAGTACTAAGGATATAGATGTTTTCTTTATTCCTTTTGGCATTTTTTTATTTGTGAAAATTAATTGATGTGCTACCTACATTTTATTTGTCTGTGAATGCATATATGTTTGACTCAACATATTATTTCAGACTCCAAATTTGAGATGCTAGATTTAATATCCTGTATCTACTTAAATTCACAGGAAAAAGGCACAGAGAAAGCCAGCAGACAAGACACCAGAGGGGAGAAAGGGAGGCTTCCCTTGGCAAGGCGCCAACAGGGGAGACAACAGTGCCAGCATCATCAATAAATCATAAGTTTATTTAATGTTTATTTGTTTTTAACTTTGACAGGGAATATTATTGTTTGTCACAAGGACATGGTCTCATATAGTTAGCTTTAATAAGGTATATTGAAGATTTTATGTCTGCTGTGCTTATCATCACAGCACATTAAATGACGCCTTTCAACACTATAGATGTGTAGAGTAGAGGGGCTGGGGATCACAGTCACACAGGTGTTTATTTACTAAAGTAAAAACAGATTTGCACTTGAAAGTGCACTGAAAGTGCACATGGAAGTACATATGCTGTAGATCTGAGTGGGACATGCAATTTTTAAAAAAAAGCGGCATTTTAGCTAGCACAGGATTGGATGTTAAAATATGCCGAGCTTAAAACAAATTTCAGGGCTTCCCCTCAGATTTACAGCGATCTACACCGACTGCATTTCCATGTGCACTTTCAAGTGCAAAGTGGATTTTACCAAAGTAAATCAAGCACACAGAGTCATGCCTGATTGACTGTTCAGCATAGATCACATCTCCCATAGGACACAAGAGTGTTTTTGGACAAATGTATTTTTAATGACATCTGGCCATATTGTGTATTAATGCATAATTAGAAATTCCATCATATAACCTTTTCAATGCCCATTTTAGGGTAAATATTTGTAGATTGCGCATGATCGTCCACTCGTCTATAGAATACATTGTCACTAGTGCAAGGTTGAGCTCATTATTCTCCTCCAGGGATACTACTCCTATTTCTTGCATTTGGTGTGATTTTTGTGTTTTACATTTCTTTTAAATTATTTTAGTGGAACTTCAGTGTGTTGAGGCCATAAATTTGGAGGAGTGGGATCATGGAGCTGGACCCAGCAAAGAGCCTCCAGTGGACATCACATCCCCAGACACAAGTCATGCAGAGGGTGGAGTAGTGCATCCACTTGAAGAGGATTTAATTGAGCCAGTTGTTTGCCCCAGTAAGTATTTTGGGGTTCTTTTATTTTCTTCAAATAGACAATGATATACTTTGCCATACAATTGCACAGAAAGTGCACTTTCAAGTGCAGTCACAGTAGATTGGAGGGGGACATGCAAGGACCCCCAAAACTCATAAATATTTTTAGCACATCATTTTTAAGGAAAATAAGCAGATCTCCCTCTGATTTCATAGCTTACCATCATAACTTCACCGATCTACAGTGACTGGACTTCCAAGTGCATTTTCACAATCACTTGGAGAGCAGAGTGGCTTTTCCTTTAGGTAATAAACAACATTGTGCCGAAAATTTGAGACAGTGTTTTTGTAAAAATTTTATTAGATGTCTTTTGTGGGCTGCTAACCAAGTGGAACCAAAATTAAAATATTTAGGCCACTGTGTCCATTAAACACAGCCACTGTGGCCAAAGGGCAACAGTTTGTCACATCTAAAATTCAACCTTTAACCAAAACATAAAATTTATTCCACCCAGCCATGCATTTACCAGCCTTGCCTCATCAATGTCCTTACTCAGTAATAGATGTCTTCTCTTGCACGCAATGTTGCTTGAGACAATTATGTTACTGGTCAGTGGCATCACTAGGGTTGTTGTCACACGTTGCCTAACAAAATGGTGTCATCCCACAACAAATGAGGTCACCCTCAGTACAGACCCCCCTCAACTAAATACAGACCCCCCTCACGCAGTATAGATCCACCTCCCTCAGAAAAAAATTACTCACCTCAGTGCAGAGCCCCAGCAGTATAGACACCACATCATTTACAGGCACCCCTCAATTACAGATCCAACCCCTTGGTACAAACACAGCCATAGTGCAGCCCCCCCTTACATTACAGAGCAGCAGAATGACCATACACACAGCGGTGTGACCCTCGAGCATGGCTTCCACCTCCTCATCCTCTGTGTATGTAAATAGAGAGGAGGAGGGGGTGGCATGTTAATTTTGCTACACAGAGGAACACAAGACGCAGAACAGATCAGCATGTGTCTGTTGGTAGCGTTGTGCCACTATCCATGTGTGTCAGCCGTGTCCGCAACACACCCCCTGCACCTTGGTTGCAACGCCGCTGTCACTGTTTAACAATATAGAATGTTCATGATTGGCTGAGATGCATGTCATTCCTTTTAGTTTTAAAAGATCACTGTGGGATAACTTCTCCCATTTTTTGGGGTCAATTACTGTGTGAGGTCTTTTCATCAGTAGAGCCTATCTATCAGAGGCACTTGCTCTGATCTAGACACTTCAAAAACACAACCACTGCTATTCTAAATTAAAAGATGTCCTGTACTCAACAGGAGACCATCCATCAGAAGATTGTTTGGAAGGGGCAACAAGACACAGATTCATGCTATGCATTAATCTGGGGATTGTCTTTCAGAGCCTTAACAAGACAGAGTGGGGGCGTTCAGATGTCGCCATATATTGCTGCTACACAACTGGGATAGACATGTCTAGTGATTGGCTAATTTCCCAAATTAGAGGAATACAGACAGAGGCTAACTAGGTAGTGCCTTGAATAATTAAAAGTAGAAATAGACAGAAGGTGCAATGAGATGGCAATGTTCATAGATAAACAATTGTCGGAGACACAGGCACCAGGGACAATAATCTAGAATAGCTACAGTCTCTACATTCCTAGTAGTGTAGGTGTCTAAATAACAAGAAGCTTAGTTAATAAGATTTTTATTGGAGGGAAGTTTTTTCAACAATTGACAGACTTATTAATGTTGTCAAAAATCAATTTTGTAGGGCCACAGCCACTTGTCTTTGATTCCCATTTGTAATTTCTCTATTTTTCTAAGGCCACGAACTACCAAAATGCACAATTGGAAGGATCACTGCTGATATTCTGCAGGCAATGACTGAACTTGAAAAAATAAAGGAGGCTGCCACTGGTGTACAGAGGCGTATGCAGGATTATGTCGACCTGTTGGCGAAATTTTGAAATTTTGTTTGTATGGTTAATTTTAAGCACATAATATGTTTATTGCTATAGTAAAGGGAAGGTAGAACAAAAGGGATTTTTGTGGTGCATAGATAAATCAATGAGAGAGAGTTTCTAAAAATATATAATTTTTTATTTGGTACAAATTATTGCAAGAGATATAAAAACACAGATCCTAAGTATATTCAATACATGGTATGTCATACAGAGATGGTGGTTATAATACATAACATTTAAGATGGAATATAAGAACTCGCATAGAAACCCAACATGTTTCGCTTAAAAAAGCTTCCTCAGGGGTATGCGAAGACCATCAACGTTTGTTAAGTATTACTATACAAAAAAGAAAAAAGAATTACAAAATTATACCTTTGAATAACTAAACAGCCATATTTGGGCAAATTGAATACAAACAGGATTAGACTGCAGGGTCAAGTCCCTCCCTCTGTCACTTACCAAGCCACCCGTACCATCTGCAGAGCACCACCAAGAAACACAGGATCAAGAACTACGATCAACCCTTATAACGACAGGCGCGGTTGTGTGACCACAGCGAACAGTAGATAGGGGACCAGCTATAAGTCAAAGACAAGGACAGGCCACCTGCCCTGTCTGTTGTGTGCCACCATCTCGCTCAGGCCATGATTTCCCCTTGATTTGTGCGGTGTGACCATATGGGCGCCCAGGGTCATCCATGTTCCTCCACGGATGGCCCTATTCCAGCGCAGCGTCATCCTTGGTGACAGGCACATTGTCCGCCTTGGGCTGCCTTCGTCATCCCCAACGGAGGATGTGTTCGCACATCCTCTGTTGGTTGGTCATTCCAATGGGGAGTGTCCGCTTGCGTCTGTCCCGCCCGCTGTGATGGTGAGCGGCTCCTCCCCTTGCCCTGGTGCATTCTGGTTTCCGCAGTCCTCGGCGTGTGTTGTGTCCTACGGGCTGACGTCATGCGCTCTTAGCCCGCATTGCGGTCGGTGATGTCAGACGCTGACCGCAATGGCGGACAGTATATAACCTGCTCACACGCTGGTCGCAGCAGTGTGGGCTGGTGGAGCCCAAGCTGATGTCTTGGACATCGATAGGTAAGGTTCAGCCAAATTCTGTTTTTTCTGGTTTTCTTTTTTGGTTTTCTCTATATACTCCCTTTTTATTTAGTGCCTACTTTTTAGTCTGCACTACTAATAGGGGATTATACTAAATATATATGATGTTTTTTATTTTGTTAGAGTGGGCTCTTGTCTCACTTTATCTTGGACTGTTGGACCTGTAATTAATTAATTATTTATTGTTTTCATTTTTATTATTGACTTTGCTATATATATATGGAGACTATTGTCCATGATGTTTCATTTCGTTTCCTTTGGAACAACTTTAAATATTTAAATATCTTTATTTATAACAATATTGCTTAAATGCAATACACGTCCTGCAATACATCCAGTCCGTTAAATCTCTCTTAATGAATTATATTTTTTGATTTTGTGTGCTTATTTTTGGAGGATATAGGCACGCCATGCTATTCATATCTATAAACTAAACCTATTGTGGTTTCTTCTAGTGGCTTCCACAACAAAAATCGGTCTTTTTCCAAACAGACAGCCTCACAATATCTGCAAGTGAACATATTTTTGTTCACTTGACTATATGTAAGTTAACCTTATTTATTACATTCTGAACTCATAGTAAACGGATTTTTCCGTCCTCTGTGGTTTGCTTATTGGTTTACCAATCCTACTGCAATTTCATTCCCTTTTCTTTTCTCTTTTTCTTTTTACTCCTGTCCTTGTCTTTGACTTATAGCTGGTCCCCTATCTACTGTTCGCTGTGGTCACACAACCGCGCCTGTCGTTATAAGGGTTGATCGTAGTTCTTGATCCTGTGTTTCTTTGTGGTGCTCTGCAGATGGTACGGGTGGCTTGGTAAGTGACAGAGGGAGGGACTTGACCCTGCAGTCTAATCCTGTTTGTATTCAATTTGCCCAAATATGGCTGTTTAGTTATTCAAAGGTATAATTTTGTAATTCTTTTTTCTTTTTTGTATAGTCATACTTAACAAACGTTGATGGTCTTCGCATACCCCTGAGGAAGCTTTTTTAAGCGAAACATGTTGGGTTTCTATGCGAGTTCTTATATTCCATCTTAAATGTTATGTATTATAACCACCATCTCTGTATGACATACCATGTATTGAATATACTTAGGATCTGTGTTTTTATATCTCTTGCAATAATTTGTACCAAATAAAAAATTATATATTTTTAGAAACTCTCTCTCATTGATTTATCTATGCACCACAAAAATCCCTTTTGTTCTACCTTCCCTTTACTATAAATTGTTTGGGATGAGGTGCCTATTTTGATGAGTGTTTCACCAATGAATGGACCATTCAAACATGATATGATATCCCTATCCGGTGTTTAAATACACCATTTCCTTCTGTCCATCATTGGGGAACACAATAAATATGATAAATTTCCAAATATAGACCATACATCTATGAGAAAGTGTTATTTCTATTCATTTATTGTGTAATATATATATTGCCATATTGTGGTTAATCAGTACGTTGGATTCATTGGTTTCTTTATTCCCCTTTCCCCCTTTTTTTTTTTTTTTTTTCACCATGGCCGCCTTCAGTGGCGAAGCATGGGAGGGACTCATGAATAAGGTACAACTAAACAGTAAATCTGGCAATATCTCCGATAGAGATTTAGATCAAGCGTTTCTCAGACTTCAGAGGATGCTGGAGAAAAAAGTTAGAATTTTTTGGCACAAACGATATTTTGAAAAATATAATGAAAATGATATAGTACCCTGGGGCTTGAGGGTTCAGATCTTTCCAAACCTCAGGAAGGTAGGGGATCTTCTTAAAACACAATGGGAAGCAAACCTACAAACCTGTTCGAAAGGCATGATGACCATTTTATGCATCCAATATGAGCAGGAGTTAACTGCATTGGATGCCTCTGTTTCCAAATGGTATGATGATTATAGTCTGGTCATGACCAGTACAAGATTTAAGAAAAAAGAACAAGCCCTTAAAGAACATATAGAATCCTACACGATAGACATCATTAGGACAAAAGAGGATAAATTTATACGTGACAAAAATGCTTATACAAACAATTTTGCCTACAAATGGAATGTCAACTCCAATCAGAAACCATTCAGATCTAATAGCTATAGAAATGCGAAAAAAGATGAAAATGCATCAAATCCTTCTACTAACTCTTCTTTATCTTCTAGTCAATCCACGATTTATCGTGATCTGTCTGGGGACAGATTGCCCAAAAAGCGTAAAGGCAATTCGGATGCAGCATCAACCGAATCACTACGACACCAACTCGGCACCCCTTTATCACGTTGACCATCCGACACCCAACCTAAATTGATCTCTTCTCACCTTTCCACTTTGTTGCACCCCTCTTCTGGCGCACCTCGTGGCCCTCAACTCACAGCATCGCACGCGATTGTTTCTACCGCACGCGACACATCTATTACAGCGTCACCCATGCACCTTGGTGCAACTCCTAAGGTAAGTAACACTGACATAATGGTATCACCATCGGGGACACTTTTACCATCCGACACTAGGATTGCACCCATTTTTTTAGGGAAAGAATAGATTCCCCTTCCTGTTTAAGCAATTCATCTAATCTTGCCAAACAGGTGGATAGTGGTCTCGAATTATCCATAGTTAACCTGTCCAGCTATAACCTATCTGAAAGTGAGATTCAAATTTTGAAATTAGGATTGACCTTTTGTCCAGATTCTAATGTTGATAAATTTCATTTTATTAAAGATGTGCATTTGTTCGCGCGTCGCCTTATATATAGAGTGATCTATGATAAACCTCCAGTTGAACCATCTATATGTGACATAGATATCAATACTAAATTAAAGATCACTGAACATAATGAATGCGATGTTAGACCTGATTGATCTTTGGGAGGAGGGCCATGTCCCCGATGAGGATTCCTGGTGGAGTGATGTACCGGGTTTATCTATCGCTGGCATGTCCTTCCCCCCTCCCCAATCTTTCAGATCTAAATCTCGAAATTTTCCCCTTTTGAACACCAATCCCAATATTTGGGCCTTTGTTCAACAGGTTTCAAATAGTATTCAAGAAATGAACTGTGTTTCTCCAGCATCTTCAAATTTAACTACATCACAAAAAGCGGCTATTAAATCTCTACAAAGTAATTCCGAGATAATAATAAAACCCGCAGATAAAGGCGGCAATCTTGTTATCATGGATGTGGAAAACTATGAGATCATGTGTATGAAGATTTTGTCTAATTCTGAATGGTATAGACCAATTTCTAAAACTGTTTTGGAAAATTATCATGCCAAGTATCGCTCCATTATCCTCAAAGCCTTTCAGCGGGGCATTATAGACCAGGATACATGGAAATTCCTTGATATGAAGAATCCAAGGACTCCAACGTTTTATGCTTTGCCAAAGACACATAAATCATTAACTAATCCGCCAGGACGGCCTATTATTTCTGGCTGTTCCAGTCTCACTGAAAATGCCAGCTCTTTAATTGATAGTTATCTATCTCCTCATGTCACCTCGCTTTCATCGTATGTCAAAGATACCATCGACTTATTAAGAACAATAGAAGGTATACAGCTTCCGGCCAATACTTGGCTCGTTTCTCTCGATGTTGAGAGCCTCTATAACACCATACCACATGCTAGGGGTTTGGAGGTTATAGAGGGTCACCTCTCTGAGAGAGGCCCCTCTTCACGGGTATACAACAATTTCGTTTTGGAGCTATTAAGCTATATTTTGAAACATAACGTTTTTCTTTTTGGATCTTCCCACTACCTCCAGGTGCAGGGGGTTGCCATGGGGACCAAGTGTGCCCCATCGTATGCCAACCTATACCTGGGGGGGTGGGAACGACAGGTCTTTTCTAGAGATGACCTTGCTCCTTTCCTGGACCATGTCATCTCTTGGTATAGGTACATAGATGACCTATTGATTTTTTGGTCAGGCGATGAAATTCAATTGCAGCAGTTTTTTGATCTTTTGTCTATCAATGACTTTAATTTAAAATTTACAATTAATTACAGTCAAACTACTATTAGTTTCTTGGACCTCAATATTTCTATCGATGACACAGGGCTAATTAACTCATGTCTATACAGGAAACCCACCGCTGGAAACACCATCCTTCATGCCAGTAGTGCACACCCAGCATCCCTTCTGCGGAGCATTCCCTATAGTCAATATCTTCGACTTAGGCGTAACTGCAATAAGGATGCGGAATTTAGAGACACTTCAAAAGATCTCTATCGAAGACTAAAAGCTAGAGGCTATAGCCATAAATGTCTAAAACGAGCCTTTAATCGGGTAAAGACCCAAAAAAGAAGTGCTCTCATCTTTTCTTCTAAAAACTCTGCAACCACTGATACGGTTAGATTAATCACTAGGTACGCTTCCCAACATAAAGAAATGAGAAACATCTTACAAAAATTCTGGCCCTTATTACTAGCAGATTCAACTGTAAATAAATATGTTAAAAAACACCCAGAGATTACTTTTAGACGGGTTCCCTCTTTGAGAGACCGCCTTGTTCATAGTCATTTTCAGACCTCTTCAGTCTCCAAAAATATATCTACTGGAGGCACATCGCCTTGTGGTCATTGCGACGTTTGTCGCTTTGTAGACACCAAAACTAAGTTCAAATTACCCAATGGCAATTGGCACTCTACCCGAGTTGTAGTCACCTGCCAAACAGTGGGGGTGATCTATCTGGCTCAGTGTCAATGCGGTGGGTACTATGTTGGGAAAACTAAAAGACCTTTCTTTAAGAGAATAAGGGACCATATGAGACCCATTTTGAAGAGAAAAGTAATGTCTGCAATTAGTGGGCATGTCGGTCACTATCATAACTTTGATCCTGATGTTATCAAGTTTTTGGCCCTGGACCATGTCCTGCTCGATTCGAGGGGGGGCAGTGTAGACAGGACCCTGCTCCAACTCGAGGCGCGCTGGATCTATGACCTTAGGGCCACTCATTTTCCTGGATTTAATGAAAGTCTCAGTTTTAGACCATTCCTTTGACGTTATCTCCTGGATGGATTTTCTGTTTTTTTATATTCATTGGTTTTTTTTTTTTTTGTTGTTTTTTTTTGCTGCCTACTGTTGCCACTGTAAAATGGTGTATGTCTCTGCATCAAGGGTCACGAGTATATTCTCGTGGCCCTTTATGTTATGGACATTTAAGCTTCAACCTTCATCTAAAGGTTATTGCATTATAATAAGTGTTGTTTTATTTGTTTGATATCATGTAACATTCTATATATTTGTATCATGTAGTTCTGATATAACTGTTTAGAGAATGACATGGGTCTCCTCTTTTTTCCCTCCCTTGGAGCATCGGGCCATGTGAGCTGGATATCCAGCTGGGCCCGTTTATCTGTATCTGTGCTTACCCCTCCAATTTTTGACATCAGCCACCTGCCCTGTCTGTTGTGTGCCACCATCTCGCTCAGGCCATGATTTCCCCTTGATTTGTGCGGTGTGACCATATGGGCGCCCAGGGTCATCCATGTTCCTCCACGGATGGCCCTATTCCAGCACAGCGTCATCCTTGGTGACAGGCACATTGTCCGCCTTGGGCTGCCTTCGTCATCCCCAACGGAGGATGTGTTCGCACATCCTCTGTTGGTTGGTCATTCCAATGGGGAGTGTCCGCTTGCGTCTGTCCCGCCCGCTGTGACGGTGAGCGGCTCCTCCCCTTGCCCTGGTGCATTCTGGTTTCCGCAGTCCTCGGCGTGTGTTGTGTCCTACGGGCTGACGTCATGCGCTCTTAGCCCGCATTGCGGTCGGTGATGTCAGACGCTGACCGCAATGGCGGACAGTATATAACCTGCTCACACGCTGGTCGCAGCAGTGTGGGCTGGTGGAGCCCAAGCTGATGTCTTGGACATCGATAGGTAAGGTTCAGCCAAATTCTGTTTTTTCTGGTTTTCTTTTTTGGTTTTCTCTATATACTCCCTTTTTATTTAGTGCCTACTTTTTAGTCTGCACTACTAATAGGGGATTATACTAAATATATATGATGTTTTTTATTTTGTTAGAGTGGGCTCTTGTCTCACTTTATCTTGGACTGTTGGACCTGTAATTAATTAATTATTTATTGTTTTCATTTTTATTATTGACTTTGCTATATATATATGGAGACAATTGTCCATGATGTTTCATTTCGTTTCCTTTGGAACAACTTTAAATATTTAAATATCTATTTATAACAATATTGCTTAAATGCAATACACGTCCTGCAATACATCCAGTCCGTTAAATCTCTCTTAATGAATTATATTTTTTGATTTTGTGTGCTTATTTTTGGAGGATATAGGCACGCCATGCTATTCATATCTATAAACTAAACCTATTGTGGTTTCTTCTAGTGGCTTCCACAACAAAAATCAGTCTTTTTCCAAGCAGACAGCCTCACAATATCTGCAAGTGAACATATTTTTGTTCACTTGACTATATGTAAGTTAACCTTATTTATTACATTCTGAACTCATAGTAGACGGATTTTTCTGTCCTCTGTGGTTTGCTTATTGGTTTACCAATCCTACTGCAATTTCATTCCCTTTTCTTTTCTCTTTTCTTTTTCTTTTTACTCCTGTCCTTGTCTTTGACTTATAGCTGGTCCCCTATCTACTGTTCGCTGTGGTCACACAACCGCGCCTGTCGTTATAAGGGTTGATCGTAGTTCTTGATCCTGTGTTTCTTGCTGGTGCTCTGCAGATGGTACGGGTGGCTTGGTAAGTGACAGAGGGAGGGACTTGACCCTGCAGTCTAATCCTGTTTGTATTCAATTTGCCCAAATATGGCTGTTTAGTTATTCAAAGGTATAATTTTGTAATTCTTTTTTCTTTTTTGTATAGTCATACTTAACAAACGTTGATGGTCTTCGCATACCCCTGAGGAAGCTTTTTTAAGCGAAACATGTTGGGTTTCTATGCGAGTTCTTATATTCCATCTTAAATGTTATGTATTATAACCACCATCTCTGTATGACATACCATGTATTGAATATACTTAGGATCTGTGTTTTTATATCTCTTGCAATAATTTGTACCAAATAAAATATTATATATTTTTAGAAACTCTCTCTCATTGATTTATCTATGCACCACAAAAATCCCTTTTGTTCTACCTTCCCTTTACTATAAATTGTTTGGGATGAGGTGCCTATTTTGATGAGTGTTTCACCAATGAATGGACAATTCAAACATGATATGTTTATTGCTATGTTCATTTTTCTAAAAATTTGCACGTAATTGTTTGGATTTTAGATTAGGAAACAACAATGACATATGATGTGTCTTTTGATGTGAATTGTCATGTGGAATCGCATGACAATTCACTTCAGGGGTTAGTAAATTTCAAACTTCATTTTTTTGTACACAAAAAAAGCACCTTACTCCAGCCCTCCTTCAATGACCTCATCCTACACATTTTTTTGCACTAAATTTCAATATGTTTGCGGATGATAATCATTAGTTAATGCTCTTCTGACTGGAATCAAAACTGGAATGTGTGCCTTGCTCTCTGGTGTGGAGTGTCGTGCTTGCCCCCTCCCTTGGACTACAGGAGAGTCAGGACGCTCTCTACGTAGCATATTTAAAAAGGACCTGTGTTTATTGGTCAAACTGAATCTCTTGTAGTCCAAGGGAGGGGGCAGGGCCAAGACTAAACACCTGGGAGAATGAGTGGCAATACTGTGTGGATTTCCACACAGAGGAACACCAAATGAACATTACTATGAATCAATAAGGACATATTTCAAAATTAGCCAAAGGATGAGGTAAGTGAAAGAGGACTGCACTTCTATCTTCTAAAAAATTACAGTCTTCAGAAATGTAATGTTTTAAATACAAACAACACCCACACAAAAATTGAGTTCAGGTTTGTAGGTCAGTGTTTGTCCACCCACCTTCTCTAGGTGCTTGACCACCTCCTTGAAGATTTAAGTGTAGTCACTATACCCAACATCTTGGGGTATTGTACTAAAACCCTTAAAAATATAATTAGTCTTTAGTTCCAAAAGGAAAAACAAATGTGAGAAGATGAACCTGGAGAAGGAGAGGTGGCAAACACTGTTCACAAAGTAGAATTGATATAAAGGTTCAGCATACTAGGAAAGTTTCAAAGGTAATTACGGAAATACGGTTTTTAACACTGAGTATTGAAAATGTTTTTTGTCTAAAAAGTTTGTTCAGCCTGACAAAAAATAAGATATGTGGCAAGTGCACTTGATTTAACAAAAAAGGTTGTTTTTGTTCACGAAAAAGCACCTTGCACACATGTGCAAGCTGGCATTACCAACAAAAAAGACAAATCACATTATGCCAGCTAGCACATGTGGACACAGAGGGCTTTGTTTACTAAGGTCAGAAGTGCCCTTAACATTATTCATATCTTTCTCATTGTTTGCAGAAAGCTAGGAGATCTTTACACATGAGCAAGGCAATATATTCTCACGTTGAGAATACAATGGGAAATTTCTTGTATGCCATTTTTCTAGAATATAATAACATTTGTTATGTTTGGATTTTGGGATGTGTATTGTGTTGCTTTGTAAAATACATGTTTACCCAGCTCAAAGTTGAGCAATAAGCCCCAAACACCACTAAAATAACATGTTTGGTTGTTACCGCATAACAGACAAATTTTAATGGTGGAAAAAGTAAATTTTGCAAAACTTTCCTATGTGTGGCTTCTTATTTATATGATTAAGAAGAAAACAAAATTTCTGAGGTTGGTGTAGTTACATTGACAGTGTACTTGAAAATGGGTGGAGCTGAGACACAGCACAACATTAAATACCTTACATTTGTCAAGGCATGTTTTTCAGGTAATACCTTACAAATCTTGTTTGTATACTATACGGGATAACGTAACAATTACATGAGAAGAATGTATTTTCAAAATATCGAGAAAAACAAGTTTTTAGGGTATATTGTTGTTTATTACAGAAAAATAAGGGGAAAATTAAACAGTAGGTGCAATATTTTCTTGCCAGGGCACTGCCCCACTACCCACAAAATATTCTTTATATTGCTCCCGGACGATACGGCCAGTTTGGGAGGCATGGCCAACTCCCTCACTTTGAAGAGCAGGCATCACAGGCTCTTCAGCTGCCAGACCACCTGAGATGGGATCTTGAGCCACTGTACCAATATAGTTTGTGCCATGTCTACGCAAATAATTATGTAGAATGCAGCAACACAAGACTACATGGTTAATTTTATATTCTGCCATATTGATAGCGGTTAAAAAGAGCCGGAATCTGTTGGAAAGAATTCCGAACGCATTCTCTACAACCCTCCTGGCACGGGATAGCCGGTAGTTGTAGATGCGCTGCTCAGGGGTCAAGTTCCTCATCGGAAAGGGCTTCAATAAATGTGGGCCGAGAGTAAATGCATCATCTGCTAGGAACACAAAATTGAGCCCCTCAATATTATCTTGGGGAGGGGGCAAATTCAACGTTCCATTCTGAAGCCGGGTATTGAATTCGGTGTGGACCATCACACCACCATCAGAATGCCTCCCATTGATGCCCACATCTAAATAAAAGAATTCATAATTGGCCGAAACCAGGGCTAACAAAACTATACTGAAAAAGCCCTTATAATTTAAAAAAAAAGAGCCAGAGTTGGGTGGGGGGGGGGGGTGATGCGGACATGTTTCCCATCAATGGCACCCCCACAGTTGGGAAAGTTCCAGAAGTTCTGGAATTGGGCCGCCACGTCCTGCCACTGCCGGGGAGTCGAAGGAAACTGAGTAACCGAAAAAAAATTAATTAATAAAACAAATAGAGCCCTGAAAGCAAACATTACAGATCACACCTACATTTGTGTGCCCATACAAAAAAATTGTAAAACATCTTAAAATGATAAAAAAAAATAAAAAAATGCTTCCTCACTCCCTCTGGTGGGACATTTATGGATTTTTTTTGGGGGGGGGGTTTGGGGGAAAGGTAATAACCCTCTCCACTTACATTATAAAAAAAGGAGTAACAAATTAAGGTACTTTATACAATCCACTCTGTTTGGGAAATATTGACAGCACAATGTGGCACAAAATGAAGTCAGTAAATATAATAGAAGAAAACAAAAAAACACAAAATAAAAAAATGATGATGAGTAACTATTAATATTATACTACATGCTAGTGAGTACATGCTTCCAAAAATTATCCAAAAAAAAATAATTGATTTGTACAATAGCATAAAAATAGGAGTTGGTTGAGTTGATTAAGCATTTGGGGGAGGGGAGGGAGGGTTCTAAACTAGTTTATGTGTGCTAAAATATATTAAAGAGATAAATAAATGAGAACAATAATGTGACACCGTTTAGGGGGTGTTTTGAGTAATCCACTAACAAAATGTTCCTAATTTCAATGTGAAGAAACTGGGAATGTGCCAAGGCAAGCATGCTGGGGAGGTAAGTACTGACATATATGCATGAAGGACATGGAAAAATAAATTTGGAAACATAAAAGGACATTGGGGTAAAAATTATTACTGGAAAACATGTTAAAAAAATTAAAATAAAATAAAAGATTTATTGCAAGAAGTATATACAATTGTAGATAATTATCACATTTTACATACCCGAATATAATCCTTCTGCAAAACTTGTATTATCGCACAGCAGGTCTCGGGGATAATATGGCCAAGAGCCTGGGGAGAGATACCTGTAGTACATTTTAGGTCTTGCAGGCTTCTCCCTGTGGCCAAGTAGCGCAGCGTTGCTATGAGCCTTTGCTCTTCAGGAATAGCACTCCTCATGCATGTGTCCTGCTTCCTAATGTGGGGGGAGAGCAAGGACAATAGGTGTTGGAAACATGAGTCGGACATCCTGAGATAGTTTCTAAAATCATTGGGATTATTCTCCCTCAGCTCTCTCAGCAACGTCATATGTGACAATTGGTCACATTGCTGCAACCAATTTTTTACCCAGGTAGTTCTCCTCCTACCCCTTGACCTTGCCTGCGCGTGTGAAATGGCCACAACCCCCAGGCTAAACACCGCACGCTCTCGCTCAGCGTTCCTCAACATCTGCAAGAAAGAACGGAGGATTAAAGACACGAACGTTAAAAAGGAACAGAACGAATCTGCTGACGCCAAACCGTCACTACCTCTCACTTAGCACAACGAGTCCAGAGCGTGACGGCCGTACATTGAATGATCCTCTTTTGAAGGCTCGTCAGAACGTTGAAACGTCACTACATTCATGTTTGTTGGCTACAAAGTCCGAGCGTGTGTATGCTATGGGTGTTCCCAACCAACTCCGTTCGGAAAAAAATCCACAGAAAAGTCAGATGGAAGTCCGACCGTGTGTACGAGGCTTAAGATTGTCTGATATTTCAGTTCAGTGCACAGGAACCAAGGAGTACAGTTGATTTCTGACATGACCAACATCCAGATAGCAAGCAATTGAGCTGCAAGTTTGGAAATGCCTTGCTAAGCTATTGCTAGACTTGCCAGGCTTCACAAGTTTGTTGTACAATAGCAGCAAGTCCGCATTACATGACTCCAGATAATAAACAATTTGCAAACATTCTACAGATAAAAAAATTTTTGCAAACATTCTACAAGTCTGCTGCAAGTTCTGGATCAGTTATGTTGTGCAATAGTCATGCCACCACAGCGACCCGCTGTGGCTGAATTTTGGAAAAGTTTCAACTAGAACTTTTGCTTAACCAGTTCCATACAGGGCTTTTTATACCACTTCAATACCGGGCCTATTCTGGCACTTCTCTCCTACATGTACAAATCATCATTCTTTTGCTAGAAAATTACTCAGAACCCCGAAACATTATATATGTTTTTTTTAGCAGACACCCTAGGGAATAAAATTACGGTCGTTGCAACTTTTTATCTTGCACGGTATTTGCGCAATAATTTTTCAAACGCCTTTTTTGAGGGAAAAAAATGGTTTCATGAATTAAAAAATAAAAAAACAGTAAAGTTAGCCTAATTTTTTTGTAAAATATGAAAGCTTATGTTACGCCGAGTAAAAAGATACCTAACATGTCACGCTTTAAAATTGCGCACACTCATGGAATGGCGCCAAACTTCGGTACTTAAAAATCTCCATAGGCGACGCTTTGAAAAGTTTTACAGGTTACCAGGTTAGAGTTACAGAGGAAGTCTAGTGCTAGAATTGTTGCACGCGCTCTAACGCACGCAGCGATACCTCACATGTGTGGTTTGAACGGCGTTTACATATGCGGGCGGGACTTACGTGTGTGTTCGCTTCTAAGCGCAAGCTATTGGGGACGGGCGTTTTAAAAAAATAAATTATTATATATATTTTTTTTTTACTTATTTTTATTTATTTTTACTTTTTACACTTTTTTTTTTTTCTTGATCACTTTTATTCCTATTACAAGGAATGTAAACAGGAATAGGAATAGGAATGTGTGTGACAGGTCCTCTTTATGGAGAGATGCGGGGTCAATAAGACCCCACATCTCTCCTCCAGGCTGGAAAGCATGAGATCAGTGAATTTTTTTTCACTGATCTCATACTTACTAGCCGCAATGGCGGCTTTGTTTACATTTGAGGACCCGGGCGTGACGTCATGCAGGGCCGGCCCAAGACATTGTGCTGCCTGGGACCAAGAATTAAATGCTGCGCCCCCCCCCGAAAAAAAATAATCACGCCCACCAAAAGGCCCCCACATTCATTATTTTATATCATGATAACTAAAGGGGACCCGTCATGGCTCTATACATGTATAGGAGTAAAAAGAGGACCTGTCGTGGCTCTATACATGTATAAAGAGGACCTGTCATGGCTCTATACATGTATAAAGGATAATAAAGAGGACCTGTCGTGGCTCTATACATGTATAAAGAGGACCTGTCATGGCTCTATACATGTATAAAGGATAATAAAGAGGACCTGTCGTGGCTCTATACATGTATAAATGAGTATAAAGAGGACCTGTCATGGCTCTATACATGTATAAAGGAGTATAAAGAGGACCTGTCATGGCTCTATACATGTATAAAGGAGTATAAAGAGGACCTGTCATGGCTCTATACGTGCATATAGGTGTATAAAAGGACCTGTCAGGGCTCTATACATGTATATAGGAGTATAAAGGGACCTGTGCATGGCGGGCGGCCGCAATGTCTTTTGCGCAAACTAATCAATGTACGCTAATTATGTTTTTTTTGGTACCAAAAATATGTAGAAGAATACATATTGGCCTAAACTGATGAAGAAATTATTTTTTTATACATTTTTTGGATATTTATTATAGCAAAAAGTAAAAAATATTGTTTGTTTGTTTTTTTTAATTGTTGCTCGTTTGTTGTTTATAGTGCAATAAATAAAAACCGCAGAGGTGATCAAATATCACCAAAAGAAAGCTCTATTTGTGGGGAAAAAAGGACGCCAATTTTATTTGGGTACAGTGTCGCATTACCGCGCAATTGTCAGTTAAAGCGACACAGTGCCGTATCGCAAAAAATGGCCTGGTTATTAAAGGGTTTGTAAAGGTTCGTGATTTTTCACCTTAATGCATCCTATGCATTAAGGTGAAAAAACACCTGGCAATGACTGCCCCCCAGCCCCCCTGTTTTACTTACCTGAGCCCGTTCACTTGCTGTGCGCGTCCCCCGGCGTCCTCTTCTCCACGGAGTCTGGCCGTTAATTGGCTAGATTGATAGCAGTGCAGCCATTGGCTCGCGCTGCTGTCAATCACATCCAATGACCCGGGCCCTGGGGGGGTGGGAACGAGTCATACACGTTGTGTCTATGGACGCAGCGTGTATAACAGGGAGCGTGCCCGCAAGCTAACCCCCTTGGGAGAGTGCTTCCCAGAAGGGGGTTAGCTGATGCAGGGAGGAGCCAAGACAGCCGCCGAGGGACCAGAGAATCGGGACCACTCTTTTCCAAACGCACTGCACAGTGGAGGTAAGTATAACATGTTTGTTATTTAAAAAAACAAAGCCATACAACCGCTTTAAGTGGGCAAATCTTTCCGGTTCTTAAGTGGTTAATCAGGGCTGGGCAAGGCAAGTCCCTCTCAGAGGCTCTCATGTCTCATACAACTTGTGATGTGTGTTTGTACTTACAGTTTTGCTTCGGACTCCACCACCAGATGTGGGTTGTCACCTGCCACACGTTGCGGATTGTCGACTACCACATGTTGCGCATGGTCACTTATGTCACCTGCCACACGTTGCGGGTTGCCACTTGCCACACGTTGCGGATTGTCACTTGCCACGTCACCTGCCACACGTTGCGGATTGTCATCTGCCACACGTTGCGGGTTGTCTCTTGCCACGTCACATGCCACAACATCACCTGCCACACGTTGCGCATTGTCACTTGCCACAACGTCACCTGCCACACGTTGCGGATTGTCACTTGCCACAATGTCACCTGCCACACATTGCGGATAGTCCCGTGCCACACATTGCGGATTGTCACTTGCCACGGCGTCACCTGCCACACGTTGCATATTGTCACTTGCCACAACATCACCTGCCACACATTGCGGATAGTCCCGTGCCACACGTTGCGGATTGTCACTTGCCAAGCGTCACCTGCCACACCTTGCGTATTGTCACTTGCCACATGTTGCGGATTGTCACGATGTCACCTGTCACACGTTGCAGATTGTCACTTGCCACAACGTCACCTGCCACACGTTGCGGATTGTCACTTGCCACGGCGTCACCTGCCACACGTTGCGGATAGTCCCGTGCCACACGTTGCGGATTGTCACTTGCCAAGCGTCACCTGCCACACGTTGTGTATTGTCACTTGTCACACGTTGCGGATTGTCACGACATCACCTGTCACACGTTGCGGGTTGTCACTTGCTGTGAAGGCAGGCAGCAGAGAGATGATATAATCTCTCTGTTGCCCATGGCTGCACAGTGAGGGTGAAACTGTGGTGATGCAGGGCGGCGGGGAGAGATGACATCATCACTCTGCTCCGCTGCCCGCTCACTTGCTGACTGCTCCCAACCCCCCCCGCTGCGAGTGCTCTGTCCGCCCCTGTCACCAACAGCAGCGGCGCCGGGCTCCTCACAGGGAGCGGTGCCTGCAGTGCTCACTCGCTGACTGCCCCCTCCCCCCGCCTGTGAGTGTCCTCACAGGCAGCGGCGCCGGTACACCGGGCTCCTCACAGGGAGCGGCGCCTGCCCATGCCTGCTCACTCGCTGACCGCCCCCCCGCCTGTGAGTGTCCTCAGCGGCGCCGGGCTCCTCACAGGCAGCGGAGCTGGCTGGCTGGCGGGTGTCAGTTTGCCGCCCCCCTAACAGTGCCACCTGGTACCATGGTACCACCCGCTCCCATCATAGGGCCGGCCCTGACGTCATCACATCGCGCCCGGGACCTCCGACGATCATAGAGATGACTGGTCATCTCTATGCTCATCACGTGACCCACCAACGGCGCTGACGATTCTCTCCGGGTCCCCGATCACACGGGAGAGCCCGGAGAAGCACCGGATGGCAGCGGGAGGGGGGGATGTCCCCTCCCGCCGCCTATAAGAACGATCAAGCGGCGGATCTTATTGTGCGCAGGATCGCCGGCTGCAAACAAGGATATCTGAATGATGCCTCTAGCTGCAGGCATCATTCAGATATCCCCCTCAAACCCAGGACGTCATATGACGTCCACCCGGAGGAAGAGGGGGTTCCTGCCTGCGTCATTCTGCTATGGCCCGGTATGGAAGGGGTTAAAGTGCTCTGCAAGTGTAAAACTTGCCAGTAAAAGTGTGCAGCAAGTTAACAAGACTTACAATTCAACACTGCCACAAATTTGTGGCAAGTTATCCTTGCTATCTGGGCAGTTATTCTGTACTTTCATAAAGTGTACTTAGTAACCCCCCCCCAAAAAAAAAAAACACTGAAAGACAATAGCATAATGTACTAGTATGCATTTCATACTAGCACATTGTGAAATACTTACCTTAGAACTAAGCCCCCGCAGCTCGTCCGGTCACCGCCGAGGGGGTTGACATGTTCCCTCTGCATTTCTTCCGGATTCACTGGCTCCGGCGCTGTGAGTGGTTGAAGCCATGATGACATCACGTGTGCTTGCGGGAGTCCTCCGTTCCGGCACGAGCCGCCGGACCTTCAGCGTGCATGCGCCACTGATGTCAGCGGCTGCATGAAGAGTGAAAATCTCCTAAACCATGCAGGTTTAGGAGATATTAATTTTACCTACAGGTAAGCCTTATTATAGGCTTACCTGTAGGTAAAAATGACCACGCGTTTCAAACAGGACAGCAGTAACATTTCAGCCCTGTAGTCAGGGACTTTTTCTAGTTCTTTCACTGTTAGAAAAAGCAAAGGTGCTACATTGTGCTAATACAATGAATTTGGAAACCTAGCAACTGCTAGGGCCAGTTATACCTTGCTGCTCCTGAGTCATCAAGGTAATCCTTAAAGAGGATTACCTCTTAAAGCACTGTTTTTTTTTTCTGTTTTTTTTAATCTGACCTGCAAAAGTAAAAGCATAATGTGCTAGTATGCATCGCATGCTAGCACATTATGTTAAACGTACCTGCAAACAAAGCCCTTGTAATCCCCGCTGGATGCTGCATCCATCTTCACTCATCTTCCTTCCAAATTCACGGACTCTGGCTGTGTGACTGGCCGGAGCTGCGTGACGTCACTCCCGCGCATGCACGCAGGAGCCGCCGGTCACGGCATAGGCTTCTGAAGAAACAGCATGGGTGACCAATCCTTCAGAACGAATGCATCGATTGCATTATCGGCTGCATATACAGTAAATATCTCCTAAACGCCGCAAGTTTAGGAAATATCTACAGTAACTATAGGTAAGCCTTATTATAGGCTTACCTATAGATACAAACAATACATACACTCCAAAGGCATAGTGATGCAATTGGTATGTAAGTTCCAGCCCCCTGGTTATCTGAACAGCTGAGATTGCAATGCACGCCGGCGGTCATACACGAAGACACGTGCAGAGTTTACAACAATTGGCTGGATGTACTTATTGCAAGTCAGAGAGCACTTTTAAATGTGAGTGGGCATTCTAATCATGTATTTTATACATTTTACAATTAAACGTGTTCCGCTATGATGGTACCTCTTGTATTGCATAAGTGACCTAGAGAGAGTGTACAGGATCCCTGGATGGTCTAAAGAGCAAGGGTTTTTGAGCAACCCAAACTTACCCAAACATCCCTGATTGAGTGGATGGAACGCTCTGTTTTGAAGGATTCTGGTGAGTGAGTAGAGATTATGGTGAAGGATTCACTGAAAAAAAAAATCACATCTAAACCGTGGAAGGGAACCCCCCCCCCAAAAAAAAAAATAACCTTGTTGTATACATTCAGTTACATAAATTATGTCAAATTAAACTAGACAATATCAATAAAGACATAAAAATAAAAAAAAGTATAACAAAAACAAACAAATCTAGCACCTCTCCGACTAAGATAACTAACTTATAATAAGCAAAACATAACATTGCACGGGGACATAGACGCAAATTACATAACCCTTTCATGACTAAGCCTGTTTCTGACATTTGTTGCTTACAAGTTAAAATCCGTATTTTTTTCTAGAAAATTACTTAGAACTCCCAAACATTATATATATTTTTTTAGCAGAGAATATAGAGAATAAAATCGTTTCAATATTTTATGTCACACTGTATTTGCGCAGCGGTCTTTCAGACGCAATTTTTTTACGGAAAAAGACACTTTCATGAAATAAAAATAAACTAAACAGTAAAGTTAGCCCAATTTTTTTGTATAATGTGAAAAATGATGTTACGGCGAGTAAATAGATACCTAACATGTCATGCTTTGAAATTGCGCACACTCGTGGAATGGCGACAAACTACGGTATCTAAAAATCTCTATAGTGGCGCTTTAAAAACAATTAACGGTTACCAGGTTAGAGTTTCAGAGGAGGTCTAGTGCTAGAATTATTGCTCCTGCGCTGACGATCGCAGCGATACCTCACATATGTGATTTTAACACTGTTTACATATGCGGGCGCGACTTACGTGTGCGTTTTCTTTGCTGCGCAAGCTCACAGGGATGGGGGCACTTTTTGTTTCTTATTTATTTATATTTTTTTACATTGTCACTTTAAAAAATAAATGTGATCACTTTTATTGCTGTCGCAAGGAATGTAAACATCTCTTGTGACAGTAATAGGTGGTGACAGGTACTCTTTAAGAAGGGATCGGGGGTCTACCATAAGAAGAAGCAGGCTCTGTGAGATAAGCTGAGTAAATGGGAAGGGCATAGCGGTGTTGTATATTTTCCCCAGGCATGGAGCTTTTGTGGGGTATAATGAGCCCTGTGTAAAATAAAAAGCTGAGTCAACCTTTGGGATGGCGAGAGGGATACCTCAGGTAATACCTCCAAAGCCCGTGTCCAATCCTCCTCATCCAAATCTTCTATATCCCTTTGCCAATGGATAAAGCTATTTATTTGTATTTGAGTACTATCTACAGTTTGTAAAATAGAATAAAGGTCTCCTATTAACCCTCGTTTCGTGCAAAATGAATAAATTGGATTCAATAATATCTTAGAGGGATTGTATTGTAATTTAAATTTTGAGGTCTGACTTTGTAGTGCATGACGTATTTGGAGATATTGATAAAAATTGTTATTCGATAACTGATAGCAATCTTTTAGTATATTAAAAGGTAATAAGACATCCCCTTCATATAACTGATCTAAAAATATTATGCTGTCTTTTTTCCATTCTAGTAATCCTGGCAGCTAATTTAATTCACATAAACAATAATTATCCCATATAGGCATATGTCTCGTATAGTTATGCTGAGTAATAGTTCGTACTGCTTCACATAACCTATGAGATAGATAAAAGGTAGGAAACTTTCTTTTATTATGAAAATCATGAGCGACTATTGATTGAACTAAGGGGGACATTTTAAATTGAGATAGTCTAATCTTCTGTATAGGATCCTATACAGAAGATACATCCTCCAACATCCTCCCAGCCATACCACTGTTGCAAATGTGATGCAATAAAATATAGTCTTGCGTTAGATATCGCAATTCTGTCCTTCGCCAGTTGCAATATTTCAAGTCTGATTCTAGGTTTTCCACATTTCCATATAAAATCCCTAAAAACAGAGTCAATAGTTTTGAATAACCGCAGTGTCAACCATACAGGGCAGTTATGTAATACATCTAGCATTTGGGGCATCCACACCATTTTCACCAAATTCACTCTGCCTATCATGGTCAGCGGAAATTTGGTCCAAGTTTTACTCAGTTGTCTAAATTTGACAATAAGAGGGAGCAGGTTCTTATCTATATATTCAGTAACATTCGGTGAAAATATCACTCCCAAATATTTAAATGATGTAACCAGAGCCATCTGATGAGCCTGGTGGGGAAGCTCCGAATGTATAGGATCAAGAGGTAATATTACCGATTTATTCCAGTTAATAATAAATCCTGAAAAGGTTCCATAGATATCAATTAAAGACATAACTGCGGACAGAGATGAAAATGTATCCCCTAGAAACACTAGGGTGTCGTCTGTGTAGAGTGCTATTTTATCTTCACATGTAGATCTCCGAAACCCCACAATATCTGTGGCACTACAGATAGCCTCCACCAGTGGTTCTACGGCCAGTGCAAATAGGAGCGGAGATAGAGAACAGCCCTGCTCTGTTCAATAAATAAAAGGGGGCCAATATATACTGTATCCATTTACCTGTACCCTTGTGCTCGGGGAGTTATATAAAAGTTGTATCCATTTTATATATTTAGGACCAAACCCACAACGTTATAAACAGTTTCACAAAAAGTCCCACTCTATAATGTCGAATGCTTTATACCTGCATCAAGCGACAATATGGCTCTTATTTCCTTTATTATTTGTGGGAAGTTGCAGATTTAAAAATAGACGCCTAATATTACTGCCTGTGGCTCTATTAGGGATAAATCCTGATCATGATGAATTAATTTTTTAATATATTTTGACAGTCCAGTCGCCAATACATTTGCCAACAACTTGTTGTCTGATGTTAGCAAAGAAATTGGGCCATATGTGTCGGGGTTACTTGGGTCTTTATCAGGTTTCAAAAGCACAATAATTACTGCCTCAGTCATAGAGGGGGTGAGGGCTGGTGCAAGGATTTTTGACACCCTAGGCGAAACCTCATTTTGCCGCACCCCTTGGCTCCACCTTTGCCCTGCCCATGTACACCCCACCTTTTTAATGACTGCTACTATTTTGCATGCAACACTTTGCTAGACCAGCTAATTGTGGACATGTTACAGTTTTGCCCCCAAACCAGCTTTTGGATCAAATAATTCAAAATGATAAATTGTAAAATAGTCGATTTTATTTGTAAACATTTTCTCATTTGCAAAACATAACATAGCAGCATTGCACGTGTATCAATTGGCAACAAGACTCACAAAAATAAGATATATAAAAAAACCTCACAAAAATAAAATATATAAATAACATGACAACGTTATAGAAACATGCCATTATAAAATAAACGCTACGAGACAGGAGAGATATTAAAGACTAACATATCCAATATCTCTCAATAAATTTGGTACAATAAAAAAATTAACTAAAGTACAAAAGAGCAAATTATAAATTAAATTATAGTGCAAAAGAACCTATAACATTGCAAACCTAAAAACAATCAATAATGAAAGTGCCAATCTTTGAACTCTGAGCTGTTCAAGCACCTTTTAACTAAGGCTATTGGGTCTACAAAAAATTGACCTTTCTTGCTTTAGCATTAGCAAACTCCTTCAACAATATTTCAAAGTCAATCTCTTGAGAAATGGCATTCTCAATAGACAGAGTGGAAAGACCCACCAGCAGTTGTGACATTGAAGAGCGCAGGTCATTTTTGATGATTTTTAATTTTGAGAAGCTTCTTTTACCCAAAGCCACTGTGATGGGAAGTGTCAAAAGTATGCAAAGTGCTATAGCTACATTTGGAGAAAAACCATTCCTGACTGCGTAGCCCAGAATGTCAATTGGTTTCATGCTTGCTGATACAACAGGAGCCAAGACAATTAGTTCTTCACATAGCTGCAATCCAACAATATCTTCATCCTTGGTCTTTACATCAGTTAACACCTCTTGTAACTCCATACAGCTCTTCAAGAGTTGCTCCCTATTCATGTCTTTAAGTTTCCTGATGTCATACAAAAACTGAAAATAGTTGCTATGACCTTTAAAGGGGTTGTAAAGGTACATGTTTTTTCACCTTAATGCATCCTATGCATTAAGGTGAAAAAACATTCGACAATGCCGCCCCCCCCGAGCCCCCGTTTTACTTACCTGGCCCCTCGAAAGTCCCGCGCTCGCTCCCGTCATCCTCCGAGTTCCTGAGCCTGGCCGTTGATTGGCTACACTGGATGGATTGAAAGCAGCACAGCCATTGGCTGGCGCTGCTGTCAATCACATCCAATGATGCGGCACGCCGGGGGCGGGGCCGAGTGATACAGTCGGCGGCTATGGCCGCCGCTGTATCACGGGAGCGCGCCCGCAGTAACTCCACACCATGCTCGCTCGCTCGCATTATGGTGTGGAGTCCTTGCGGGGAGGAGCTGAAACAGCCACCGAGGGACCCCAGAAGACCAGGATCGGGTCCATTGTGTGCAAAACGAGCTGCACAGTGGAGGTAAGTATAACATGTTTCTTGTTTGTTTTTTTTTAAAACGGGAACCTTTAGTGTTCCTTTAAGCTGTTCAAATCTCTCCTCAACAGATTTGATTATGACATCTAAGACAGTTTAGAAACACTCAACTTTAAACCGTTTTTGGGAATCTTGGATCGGATCATCTTGTCCCTCGTAGGGAAAAAAGTCTCTTCTTTTTTCTCTGCACTGTAGAAGGGAACACAAGATCAATTTCCATTTCCAGTGCCATTGTTCGTGCTTCTGTGAGTAACTCCCCAAATCCATTATCAGACTAATAAGTTTCCAAGTAGGTTTTGCTGGATTCCAAAAGCTCCACAACATCTGGCAAGTAAATTTTTGACTTTTGAAGAAGTTTGCTTACTTCATTAATGCTACTTAATATGTTAAACCACATTACTGTCAAACACAAAAATGTAAAGCTCTTTAGCTCTTTTGCCAATGAAGCAGCCTCGCTTCTTGCAAGAATAACAAATACTGGATCTTCTTCAATTGCCATCAGTGTGTCATATATTTCAGCTATTTGAAATCTGAAAGGACGAATGGCATCAATTCTACTTGACCATCTTGTAGTTGATAGTGGCTTCACCGTCAGCCTACTGATGTGCTTCTTTAAGATGTTCCACTGATTTGTTGAGCCAGACAAAAAAACATATATTTTCTGCAAAGTACCAAAAAATTTACTGGCTTCCCTACAACACATAGCAGCATCATTTACAACAAGGTTTAAAGAATGCAAGGAATATAGAATGCCCGTGAATTCAAATCCTTGACTCTCTTCTGAACACCAGAGTGCTTCCCTTTCTTGTTGGACCCGTTGTCATATGCTTGGCCTCTCATATCGCTTAATGGTATGTTCAGTTTCTCAAGCTCTGCCAGAATCGATTCAGTCAACTGTTCTCCAGTTGAACTATGAACTGGGATGAATCCAAGAAACCTTTCTTTGATTTTCACTTCAGGGTTTGCTGTTATTGAGTCCCCTTGTATGATTGACACAAACCTAACAATGATGTTTATCTGTTCCACAAGCGCAACATTTGTGGTGCAGTCAAGAATAATGGAATAGTATTTGGAATTTTTTAATAGTAGAAGAATCCGTCCGGTTATTTCTCTAGAAATAAGGCCAATCATTTCTTTTTGTATAACCTTTCCCATGGCAATGAATTTCTGAATTTGTTATTTTTTGAAGGTGGTTCTGCACCACTGTATCAAATGTGGCTAGCATTTCCACAAGTTGCAAATAATTACCATTGTTTGCACTGTAAAGTAGTGTAATTGCTTCCTCTGAAATTCAAGCACTGCTTACCAAGATATTGGACGATGGCTACAAGGCGCTGGAGAACACTTTGCCAGTGCTGAGTTTCGGTTGTTAAAGAGGAAGTAAAGCCATTTAAAAAAAAAAAACCCTGCAAAAGAAAGGCATAATGACTTACCTCCGCTGCCGCCGCCATCTTGACTCGATGTCCCGTCACCGCCGTCAATGTATCGCCGCTCCGGCGCTGTGATTGGCCGGAGCGGCGATGACGTCACACACATGCGCGCTCAGGCCGGCAAGAGCCCATTCAGAAAACCGGCAATGAAGCGGCCCGCTAGTGCGCATGCGCGTGACGTCATCGGCGCATCGCTTTATAGTAAATATCTCCTTAACCATGTAGGTTAAGGAGATATTTCTTGCACCTATAGGTAAGCCTTAATATAGGCTTACCTGTAGGTGCAAGTTGTCTAAGTGGGTTTACAACCACTTTAATAACCTCTGGTAAGCCCAGTCAATAGTTTTTCCCGATCCAATCTCATTCCACCTTCCCACAGAAGCAAGAGGATATGCAGACTTTTCGTGTTCTGTCAAAATATGCAATATATTTTTCCAGTCATCAACACCTCCAGCAATCAGACTTATTTATTTGTTTGCAAACAGTTTGCAACAAAAGCAAAACACTTTGTTTAGCTTGGCAGCATTTTGTAATGGACTGCTGTAAAACGTCTATTAGATACATCCCTGGGAAATGCAAAGTGTTCATTTGGCTTTGCTGGGCCTTTCATTGCGATGGTATCCCGATATGACGTAGAGTGTGCTACATATATAAATGAAATATACAGGTCCTTCTCAAAAAATTAGCATATTGTGATAAAGTTCATTATTTTCTGTAATGTACTGATAAACATTAGACTTTCATATATTTTAGATTCATTACACACAACTGAAGTAGTTCAAGCCTTTTCTTGTTTTAATATTGATGATTTTGGCATACAGCTCATGACAACCCAAAATTCCTATCTCAAAAAATTAGCATATCATGAAAAGGTTCTCTAAACGAGCTATTAACCTAATCATCTGAATCAACTAATTAACTCTAAACACCTGCAAAAGATTCCTGACGCTTTTAAAAACTCCCAGCCTGGTTCATTACTCAAAACCGCAATCATGGGTAAGACTGCCGACCTGACTGCTGTCCAGAAGGCCATCATTGACACCCTCAAGCAAGAGGGTAAGACACAGAAAGAAATTTCTGAACGAATAGGCTGTTCCCAGAGTGCTGTATCAAGGCACCTCAGTGGGAAGTCTGTGGGAAGGAAAAAGTGTGGCAGAAAACGCTGCACAACGAGAAGAGGTGACCGGACCCTGAAGAAGATTGTGGAGAAGGACCGATTCCAGACCTTGGAGGACCTGCGGAAGCAGTGGACTGAGTCTGGAGTAGAAACATCCAGAGCCACCGTGAACAGGCGTGTGCAGGAAATGGGCTACAGGTGCCGCATTCCCCAGGTCAAGCCACTTTTGAACCAGAAACAGCGGCAGAAGCGCCTGACCTGGGCTACAGAGAAGCAGCACTGGACTGTTGCTCAGTGGTCCAAAGTACTTTTTTCGGATGAAAGCAAATTTTGCATGTCATTCGGAAATCAAGGTGCCAGAGTCTGGAGGAAGACTGGGGAGAGGGAAATGCCAAAATGCCTGAAGTCCAGTGTCAAGTACCCACAGTCAGTGATGGTCTGGGGTGCCATGTCAGCTGCTGGTGTTGGTCCACTGTGTTTTATCAAGGGCAGGGTCAATGCAGCTAGCTATCAGGAGATTTTGGAGCACTTCATGCTTCCATCTGCTGAAAAGCTTTATGGAGATGAAGATTTCATTTTTCAGCACGACCTGGCACCTGCTCACAGTGCCAAAACCACTGGTAAATGGTTTACTGACCATGGTATTACTGTGCTCAATTGGCTTGCCAACTCTCCTGACCTGAACCCCATAGAGAATCTGTGGGATATTGGGAAGAGAAAGTTGAGAGACGCAAGACCCAACACTCTGGATGAGCTTAAGGCCGCTATCGAAGCATCCTTGGCCTCCATAACACCTCAGCAGTGCCACAGGCTGGTTGCCTCCATGCCACGCCGCATTGAAGCAGTCATTTCTGCAAAAGGATTCCCGACCAAGTATTGAGTGCATAACTGAACATAATTATTTGAAGGTTGACTTTTTTTGTATTAAAAACACTTTTCTTTTATTGGTCGGATGAAATATGCTAATTTTTTGAGATAGGATTTTGGGGTTTTCATGAGCTGTATGCCAAAATCATCAATATTAAAACAAGAAAAGGCTTGAACTACTTCAGTTGTGTGTAATGAATCTAAAATATATGAAAGTCTAATGTTTATCAGTACATTACAGAAAATAATGAACTTTATCACAATATGCTAATTTTTTGAGAAGGACCTGTATAGAAAATTTTGTGAAAAATACATTTTTCTAGTTTTTGTTATAAAATTTTGCAAACCAATCATCTTTCTTGATAAATTTAGGCCAACATGTAGTCTGCTACATTTATTTTTGTAAAGTTAACCTAAATCAGTGTATAGTTCTTAGTCTGTGTGAAAGTTATAGAGTGTACAATCTATGGTACATGACTGTTTTGTTGACATTCTAATCATGTGATCGGGATGACCAATCATCCCGATCACCATGATCTGTGCCACTGCATGCCCCAGGGGGCACTCCAGTGATCAACGATGTACCAGTACTTTGCCAAGCCTGCAGCTGCCGCCTGCTTACAGTATAAGTA
Source organism: Rana muscosa (assembly GCA_029206835.1). Classification (NCBI taxonomy): domain Eukaryota; kingdom Metazoa; phylum Chordata; class Amphibia; order Anura; family Ranidae; genus Rana; species Rana muscosa. Next base: position 161,417,174 of record CM055117.1, on the reverse strand, counting down.
CTGTGAGCAGGTCTGCAGGTAGTTAAACAACTCCGCTGTTCAAATTAATCACAGAGTCATTGACAAGTTAAAGTGATTGTAAACCCCCCCTGGCTTTTTTTTTTTATATATACAACCTGCAAAATAAAGACATAATGAGCTAGTATGCATAGCATACTAGCTCATTATGAATCACTTACCTGAGATCGAAGCCCCCGAAGCGGTGCTCGGACACCTCCGTCTCCGCCGCCATCTCGCTCCCCTCTGCCTTCCGTGTATCGCCGCTCCGGCGCTGTGATTGGCCCCGGAGCGGCGATGACGTCACACGCATGCGCGCTCGAGCCGGCTAACTCCATTCAGAAATCCGGCTAGTAAGCCGGCCCGCTAGTGCGCATGCGCTTGACGTCAGCGGCGCTGGTTTTAAATGCAAATATCTCCTTAACCGTGTAGGTTAGGGAGATATTTCATGCACCTACAGGTAAGCCTTAATCTAGGCTTACCTGTAGGTGTTTGTTTACAAATTGGGTTTACAACCACTTTAACTGTCACATGCTAACACTGTTAAATTTGGTCTGGAAATCTAGGCATCAATGACCTCTGGACATGAAAGGGTTAAATACATTTGTACCTTGGTCAGATATTGTTACAAGAGAATGTAATTTGCAGATACTAGTCGAGGACAAATAATATCTCAGATATCATTGATGGATGGAAATTCCATCGTACTGCCTGTGTTTATCCATGTCATAAAATCCAGTGAAATGTAATTTCCAGTGTAAACCATCATGGTACTGGACAGCCTTTGTACTTATTGCCTTGTTGTACCATTCTCTCTCCAATCATGTCCCCATACAGAACACAGAAAAAAATGGGCCTTCAAAGTTTAGTAAAAATATAAAAATGAGTACAGGACATGCTATAATGTAAATAGGATAAAAGTAGTTTATGCAAAGCATTGCAGAAACACATTGTACAGTACGAAATCACGTACCAAAATAACAAAGAGCTGTATATTACGGTGTCTATTAAACTGCGTTCACACAACTCGCCCATAAAACACGTCTTCAGTTATTTATGGTGAAAAAATATTATGTGGCAATTCCCATAAATTTTAATTACATACCCTAGGATTTCATCTGTTACTGCTTCAATTCCCTCACCATCCATTACTTTCAAAGTAAATTATTGTGGAGGTATTTACTAAACTGTTCCTATTTTAACTACAGGGATGGCAGTGCTAATGATTAAAGATGTGTCGATTCCCAAGTTTTAGCGGCCTTGAGACTTAACTGAGTGTAGTGCTATCTAAGCAAATGCTAATTACAGACAAAACAGAGAAACGCTATAGTTACTATCAGACACTGTTGTGTGAACTGCTAGGCACAGTGCTTACTTCCAGGCCTTTTATAGCCATACAACAATTTTGCTTCTGTCGGTATATGTCTTATTTACACTTAATTGCCAAGTATACCATTTATTCATGTATGGATTGCCAGATGGATGGACAAATAGATGAGTGGATGGATAGAGACAGAGAAATTAGAACTAGTTCTCCAGATGTTCATCATTATCACTGCACAGCAATCCATTGACAAATCATTGTTAATTTCATGAGTGGAATTCTTATCAGGACTTCACTGCATTTTGGCTTTTTTTTCCATCATTTAAAGTTTAACTACTTCAGCTCTGGAAGTTTTACCCCCCTTCTTGACCAGGCCATTTTTTGCCATACGGCACTGAGTTACTTTAACCGCTTGCCGACCGCCGCACACTGATGTACGTCGGCAGAATGGCACGGCTGGGCATATTAGCGTACAGGTACGTCCCTTTAATATGCACAGCCGTGGGTCGCGGGCGTCCCTCCCGATCATAGATTCCCGTGATCGGGTCACAGAGCTGAAGAACGGGGAGAGGTAAGTGTAATTGTTTACCCGTTGACCTCTCCCCGTGCTTCCTAGTGAGCCTGTCACTGATCGTCTGTTCCCTGTCATAGGGAACAGACGATCAGTGATGTCACATGCCAAGCCACGCCCCCTACAGTAAGAACCACACATTAGGTCACGCTTAACCCCTTTGGCGCCCCCTACAGGTTAACCCCTAAACTGCCAGTGTCATTTTCACTGTAATCAGTGCATTTTTATAGCACTGATCGCTGTAAAAATGACAATGGTCCCAAAATAGTTTCAAAAGTGTCCGATGTGTCCGCCATAATGTCGCAGTCACGATAAAAATCACTGATCGCTACCATTACTAGTAAAAAAAAAAATTATTAATAAAAATGCCATAAAACTATCCCCTATTTTGTAGACACTATAACTTTTGCGCAAACCAATCAATAAATGCTTACTGCGATTTTTTTTACCAAAAATATGTAGAAGAATACGTATCGGCCTAAACTGAGGGAAAAAAACGTTTTTTTATATATTTATGGGGGATATTTATTATAGCAAAAAGTTAAAAATATTGGTTTTTTTTCAAAATTGTCGCTCTATTTTCGTTTATAGCGCAAAAAATAAAAACCGCAGAGGTGATCAAATACCACCAAAAGAAAGCTCTATTTGTGGGAAAAAAAGGACGTCAATTTTGTTTGGGAGCCGAGTCGCACGACCGCGCAATTGTCAGTTAAAATGACCCAGTGCCGAATCGCAAAAAGTGGCCAGGTCTTTATCCAGCCAAAATGGTCCGGGGCTGAAGTGGTTAACTGACAATTTCACAGGCGTGTGCGACGCTGTACCCAAATAAAACGTATGTTTTTTTTCCCCACAAATAGAGCTTCCTTTTGGTGGTATTTGATCACCTCTGTGTTTTTTTTTTTTTTTTTTGCGCTATATACAAAAAAAAAAATATTGTTTTATTTTCTGCTATATTACATACCCAATAAAAAAAACATTTTAATCGGATTTCTTCATTAATTTAGGCAAATATGTATTCTGCTACATATTTTTGGTAAAAAAAAAATCCCAATAAGCGTATGGTTTGCGCAAAAGTTATAGCATCTACAATGGTATATATATTTTTTTTTTTTATTTTTTTTTACTAGTAATGGCGGCAATCAGCGAGACTACTATATTGCGGCGAACAAATTGGACACCTAACTGACACTTTTTGGGGACCAGTGACACCAATACAGGGATCAGTGCTAAAAAATATGCACTGTCACTGTACTAATGACACTGGCAGGGAAGGGGTTAACATCAGGGGTGATCCAAGGGTTAAATGTGTTCCCTGGGAGTGATTACTAGCTGTGGGGGATATGCTTTGACTGGGGGAATGTACAGATCTGTGTTCCTGCTTAGCAGGAACACAGATCAGTACATATCCCTCTCACAGAACGGCCGAACAATCGGAAGGTCCCGGCAGACATCGTGCCCGTCGGACCCACTGATTAGCGCCCAATGTGTCCAATCACCCCGCGCCCCAGACGCAGAAGTGTCAGATCACATACTAGGTACGTTATCTGGCACAGATCGCCTATCCTGTCGCAGTATATGTGCATGGGGCAATCGCTAAGCAGTTAAACACTAAGATTAGTTTCACACTGTTGCAAGGAGGTTTGAACCCAGCGGGGTTGTATCCTCTATTTTTGTACATTTTTTAGCCACTAAACTTTCAGTTGGATCGTGTAGTTTTGCCAAGATTCCTGAAAGCGCACCAAAAGTTCTGCTTACTGCATCTTTGCTGTACTTTCAGAACACGCTGCTAAAATACGCAAATGAATTGAAAGTCTTTGGGATCACGGGTAAAACTAGTGAAAATCATGGCTATCCCCACGCTGCGGGCAAACCGCAGTGCAGCAGTGTGAAACCGGCATAAACACAAAATGTCTATGGCACATAATTTCTTCTATAAACAAAGGCTTAAAATATCCTTGGACAAAAGTACCTGCCTATACTACCAGGTCATGTTTCAGTTTCCAATGCTGTGATACTTTGAGTGACATTTACTCTGTCATGCAACATTGTACCCAAATTATATATATATTATTTATCATTTTTTTGACAAGAGATAGAGCTTTCTTTTAGTGGTATTTATTAACCCAGCCCATTCTGGGAAATAATGTATAGCATCTAAGTGAAAGATATAAAACCAACATGTAAAAAAAATAAATAAATCAAAAACAGAATCACTGAGTTGGAAAAAGGATCACCCCCTTGTGTCAGTATTTTGTTGAACCACCTTTTGCTTTAATTACAGCATTTAGTCTGTTGGGATATGTTTCTGCTAACTTTGCACATCTAGACTTTGCAAAATTTGCCCGCCCTTCTTTGCAAACCTGCTCAAATTCAGTTAAATTTGAGGGTGACCGTTTGTGGACTGCAGTCTTCAAATCATCCCACAAATTTTCAATGGGAAATAATGTTTTGGGGCACTCTTGGTCAAATCAAAAAGCACCACATCCCATTTTGACTTAATATTGAACAAAGGGGGGACAATGGGTATACTCAATACCCTGGGATTTTTTGAAAGAACGGTGCTTGGTAGAGATAAACACAGAAATCAAATCTATAAAAGATTATATTTGATTACATAAAACATTGAAAAACAATACAAAAAAGTAACCATCCTTAAAGATATGTAGGTCAGTTTTCAAGAGATGCAATTCACTGCTTAGTTTCCACTCAACTAGTTTCGCTCCCAACGGAGCTTCCTCAGGAGTGTTTAGAATAATAGCAGATTGAACTGTAAATACAGGATATATAACAATTAGCAACATAGAATGGTTAAAAAGTTACAAACTCTAATGTTAAACTTTAGAAAAAACTAGTTGACATGCGTGGGCACGTTAGTGATCAAATTATTCATAGGGACGAATCATTGAAACATTGATCAATTCATATTGAGATCATGGCCCATGCTGAGCATCATGCATACAGAAATATATACAAGCACTCACCAATTTGCAACAAAACCACAGACTTGAAGGAAAAAATGGCATTTTCCACTGGTCTACTCAGCCGATTGACCCAATCCAATAAAACAACCCATAATGATTCCAACCATAGGGGTAAAGAAAATTCCTGTTGAAATATGAGAATATAGAATATATATGATATATATATCCAACAAAACTGTCACAATTGCATTAAAATAGGGACAGGAATGTAGTTCCTGGGATGGGTAAGGATGCAGCCTCTTACCTTGAGAGGTTTTTTCTGTGTCACTCATTCACAGTAGCAATATGCCAATAGGGAATTGTGAGCATTTTAAATAGCAAAGAAATTTTTTGCTCAGAAAAAGGAAAACCCTCAGGCTGGAATATTAGAGATCAAAAGTGGGGAGGCTTCAATAGCTAGGCTTCACCCTAGATGACTAAGTAGGGTCAATGAACTTTTCATCAGCTGTAGATAAAAAATAAAAATAAAAAAGAAGAAAGGAAAAAGTAATGAGCAACCGCGACCACTGCGAGGAGAGAAACAATCAACACAGCGGACGAAATGTTGTCCATACAGCATCCTACCTAGGTGAGTATAAGGAATCAGAATCGACCTGGCTGGAGCATGCACGTTTCAATGCCCCAGAGCGACGAGAGATCCTGGCAGACTGTCGGCGGCTGAAGCCGCATTTAAAATACCCCCATCGCGGCGGCGTCTGACGTCATCGCCGCGATGCGGACGTCTATTGGTAGATCAATGATGACGCGCGCCGTCCATGGGTTGGACTAGCGCAAGCGTCATTAGAACAGCGGGCAGCGTGGCACGTCACACGTCCAGAGGGGTGTGTGATGGCCAGCCGTTTGCTGCTGAGGTCAGCCGCGCCATCTTAAGTTTGGGAAAATAAACAAAATGAACCCGAAATCTCATACATGATGATGGGAAAAAGATGTTGAAAAAAGTGGTGAAGCAGCGCAGATGGAACTAAGGGGTGACTGTCAGCATTAATCATCCGTATTGGGGCACGCAGTTGAAAACTCGATTGGCATCACGAGTCAAATCAAACTTGGGGGCCCCTGGGCGTCTGTATGGTTGCACTAGGTGGATCATGAATTGAGCCAGTCAAGAAATGCCATGTGGAATATAAAGAAAATTAATTAGGAAATTGTGTAAATAAATTATATGCATAGACATATTATATTAACTATATAGGTAAATAATGCTAGAGGTTCAGTTGCCATTCCTTCAAGAAAAGTGATAAAATGATGTTGATTAAAACTTTATGCAATTAATAGCAATGGTCTATAATGAATACAAATTGGTGAGATTGGGAAAGCTCAGGATGGAGCATGAACATACAATATGCCAAGTCAAGTCACAAAGTGACATACATCAATCATGTTCAATACATTATAAATGATATTATACACTCTAGATGAAACATGCATTGGTGTCTGAGAGATGCGAGATGTGGTATAAATAAAAAATAAAGTGAAATATGAAGAATGAAAATAAAATTAAAATAGAATAAATGAAATAAAATGAAATAGAATAAAAAAAAAAAAAAAAAAAAAAGATAATGCAAATGAATATTAATAAAATTAAAATGAAATAAAATAAATGAATGGGAAAATAAAGAAATATAAGAAAGAAGGAAATATGAATGTTATGAAAACAATAAAGGTACATACTATGATGATTGTCAACAGAACTCTATAGAAAGGGCTTGAAGCTAAAGGCATCATTTAGACCCGGATGCCTGAGAGCCGATAGTCTATGAATCCACCTGGCCTCTTTCTGAAGCAGAATTTTGTCAAAATTACCCCCTCTGTCTCCTGGAGGAATGTGTTCTAAGGCAGAAAAGTGCATTACTGCACTGTCGAATTGGTGAAACAGACCTACATGTCGACTTATTGGTGTTTCCATTTTTTTCTTATTTATCAAAGAGACATGATCTCTGATACGGTGAAAAAATGGCCTTTTGGTCTTCCCGACATAAAACGCATCACATTGGCATTGCATCAAATATACTATGCCAATGGATTGACAGGTGACTGAGAACATTGGTCTGTGTACTTGTCCATCAGGAAGAGTAACAATAGATGAGGAATGCAAATATCTGCAGTATTTGCATTTATGACAAGGCCTGGTGCCCCTAAACGGGATGGCGTTGGATGGTGATGGAGAAAAATGACTGTGAACCAAGGTATCTGGTAGGGATCGAGCTCTCTTATAGGTAATCTGTGGGTACGGTTTAATGAATTTGGAAATTTGATCATCACTGGTTAGTAAATACCAATATTTTTGTAGGATGAGGCGCACTTGTTGATGTTGGTTTGAAAATTTGGTTATTAACCGTATGCCAGGGTCAGATTTAATTTTCTTAGGACCATGCAGAAGAGCAGTTCTGTTTTGTTTCTTGGTTCTGGCATATGCTTTTTTGAGGCATTTATTACTATAGCCTCGTTCTAGAAAGCGGGCCCTCAGCAGTTTGGCCTCATGTTCAAAGTCCTGTTGACTACTACAGTTCCGCCGCAATCTGAGGTATTGCCCGTAGGGCACACTGGAAATCAAGGGCTTGGGATGGGCACTCTCTGCGTGTAGCAGCGAATTTCCGGCCGAGGATTTCCGGTAAAGAGAGGTGCTAATGGTGCCATCGGTTTTTACTCTGATTTTGAGATCAAGAAAAGTCAAATCCGTCTGACTGATTTCAAAGGTGAATTTAAGATTAAAGTCATTGTTCTTGAGGCAATCAAGGAAGGTGGTGAGGGCATCTCTAGGGCCGGTCCAAATAAAGAAAATATCATCAATGAATCGTCGCCATATTGGAATGAAGTCCAAATAGCTCTGTAAATCTTCTCTGAAGAAAAGATTTCTCTCCCACCCCCCCAGATACAGGTTAGCATAGGAGGGGGCACACTTGGTCCCCATTGCCACCCCCTGTATCTGGAGGTAGTGGGAGTCTCCGAACAAAAAAATTTTGTTTGATAAAATGAATTCCAGAAGATTCAAGATAAACAAGATGTAGGCCCGAGAGATGCCCCTGTCCTCGGTGATGAAGCCCTCCACAACCTGCACACCCAGATGGTGTGGTATGGAATTGTAGAGGGCCTCAACATCGAGTGCCACCAACCATGATCCCCCAGGCACAGAGATGCCATCCAGAGTTCTTAGAAGATCAGTTGTATCTTGTAGATATGATACCAATCCTTCAACATGAGGTCTAAGAAAATCATCGACCAATTGACTGGCCGTCTCTGTCAGGGAACCATTGCCGGAGACAATGGGACGTCCCGGTGGAGAGGACAGGCTCTTATGAGCTTTCGGCAATGCATAAAGAGTGGGGGTTCTGGGATTTGTAACATTAAGAAACTCCCAAGTTTTTTTGGTAATTAAACCTTCATGATAGGCATTGCCGATCAAATATTTATACCGCTCAGTGACTAAATGCAGATGAGCGCTGGACACCTTCCGGTACCAACTTTTGTTGGTCAATAGATTCTTAACCATTTGCTCATAGTCACGTTTTATGTCGGGAAGACCAAAAGGCCATTTTTTCACTGTATCAGAGATCATGTCTCTTTGATAAATAAGAAAAAAATGGAAACACCAATAAGTCGACATGTAGGTCTGTTTCACCTATTCGACAGTGCAGTAATGCACTTTTCTGCCTTAGAGCACATTCCTCCAGGAGACAGAGGGGGTAATTTTGACAAAATTCTGCTTCAGAAAGAGGCCAGGTGGATTCATAGACTATCGGCTCTCAGGCATCCGGGTCTAAATGATGCCTTTAGCTTCAAGCCCTTTCTATAGAGTTCTGTTGACAATCATCATAGTATGTACCTTTATTGTTTTCATAACATTCATATTTCCTTCTTTCTTATATTTCTTTATTTTCCCATTCATTTATTTTATTTCATTTTAATTTTATTAATATTCATTTGCATTATCTTTCTTTTTTTTTTTTTTTTATTCTATTTCATTTTATTTCATCTATTCTATTTTATTTTTATTTTCATTCTTCATATTTCACTTTATTTTTTATTTATACCACATCTCGCATCTCTCAGACACCAATGCATGTTTCATCTAGAGTGTATAATATCATTTATAATGTATTGAACATGATTGATGTATGTCACTTTGTGACTTGACTTGGCATATTGTATGTTCATGCTCCATCCTGAGCTTTCCCAATCTCACCAATTTGTATTCATTATAGACCATTGCTATTAATTGCATAAAGTTTTAATCAACATCATTTTATCACTTTTCTTGAAGGAATGGCAACTGAACCTCTAGCATTATTTACCTATATAGTTAATATAATATGTCTATGCATATAATTTATTTACACAATTTCCTAATTAATTTTCTTTATATTCCACATGGCATTTCTTGACTGGCTCAATTCATGATCCACCTAGTGCAACCATACAGACGCCCAGGGGCCCCCAAGTTTGATTTGACTCGTGATGCCAATCGAGTTTTCAACTGGGTGCCCCAATACGGATGATCAATGCTGACAGTCACCCCTTAGTTCCATCTGCGCTGCTTCAACACTTTTTTCAACATCTTTTTCCCATCATCATGTATGAGATTTCGGGTTCATTTTGTTTATTTTCCCAAACTTAAGATGGCGCGGCTGACCTCAGCAGCAAACGGCTGGCCAACACACACCCCTCTGGACGTGTGACGTGCCACGCTGCCCGCTGTTCTAATGACGCTTGCGCTAGTCCAACCCATGGACGGCGCGCGTCATCATTGATCTACCAATAGACGTCCGCATCGCGGCGATGACGTCAGACGCCGCCGCGATGGGGGTATTTTAAATGCGGCTTCAGCCGCCGACAGTCTGCCAGGATCTCTCGTCGCTCTGGGGCATTGAGACGTGCATGCTCCAGCCGGATCGATTCTGATTCCTTATACTCACCTAGGTAGGATGCTGTATGAACAACATTTCGTCCGCTGTGTTGATTGTTTCTCTCCTCGCAGTGGTCGCGGTTGCTCATTACTTTTTCCTTTCTTCTTTTTTATTTTTATTTTTTATCTACAGCTGATGAAAAGTTCATTGACCCTACTTAGTCATCTAGGGTGAAGCCTAGCTATTGAAGCCTCCCCACTTTTGATCTCTAATATTCCAGCCTGAGGGTTTTCCTTTTTCTGAGCAAAAAATTTCTTTGCTATTTAAAATGCTCACAATTCCCTATTGGCATATTGCTACTGTGAATGAGTGACACATAGAAAAAACCTCTCAAGGTAAGAGGCTGCATCCTTACCCATCCCAGGAACTACATTCCTGTCCCTATTTTAATGCAATTGTGACAGTTTTGTTGGATATATATATCATATATATTCTATATTCTCATATTTCAACAGGAATTTTCTTTACCCCTATGGTTGGGTGCAATCATTATGGGTTGTTTTATTGGATTGGGTCAATCGGCTGAGTAGACCAGTGGAAAATGCAATTTTTTCCTTCAAGTCTGTGGTTTTGTTGCAAATTGGTGAGTGCTTGTATATATTTCTGTATGCATGATGCTCAGCATGGGCCATGATCTCAATATGAATTGATCAATGTTTCAATGATTCGTCCCTATGAATAATTTGATCACTAACGTGCCCACGCATGTCAACTAGTTTTTTCTAAAGTTTAACATTAGAGTTTGTAACTTTTTAACCATTCTATGTTGCTAATTGTTATATATCCTGTATTTACAGTTCAATCTGCTATTATTCTAAACACTCCTGAGGAAGCTCCGTTGGGAGCGAAACTAGTTGAGTGGAAACTAAGCAGTGAATTGCATCTCTTGAAAACTGACCTACATATCTTTAAGGATGGTTATTTTTTTGTATTGTTTTTCAATGTTTTATGTAATAAAATATAATCTTTTATAGATTTGATTTCTGTGTTCATCTCTACCAAGCACCGTTCTTTCAAAAAATCCCAGGGTATTGAGTATACCTATTGTCCCCCCTTTGTTCTAAATTTTCAATGGGGTTTATATCTGGACTCTGACTAGTCCATGCAAGGACATTCACCTTTTTCTCCTTCAACCACTGTGTGGTCATTTTTGCTGTGTGCTTTGGGTTATTGTCATGTTGGGAGGCGATTTTGTACTTTTTTCTGATATTTTGGTGTTATATCTTTCACTTGGATTTTATAGGTACCGTATGTTATAAGTATAAATACAGCTGGAAAAAAAAATGTGTCTGTCTTCATTTCAGGCCGCAAAGCAACAAAGTGTAATTCTTTTCTATAACCACTGTATATACTGTATATGTATGTAGCACTTACCCCCATTTAGGGGTCATGCAAACTACCTCCATGGCTTCCTTTGTCAGTGTATATAAAGTCTCTAGAAAAAAAAAGTAAATGTCCACGCCAATGTAAAACCTAAACAGGCTTTATTTTCCTTTTTCTTGCTGTGGGAACTTGTAGAGAAAGCAGGAAACGAGAGAAGTAGAGGGGAAGGTTCAGGCACGCAACACTAAAGGCACAACGTCGCCACTCAAGCCTGAGTGGGTATTGCTCACCCGGATAGTCCCTTTCACTGGTCCTAGCAGCCGAGATGATGCACGGATCAACTTTATCTGAGAATTTAGGGATGTGATCAGGAATCCTCTGCCACAGGATTATCAAAGTCCCGAACCTCCCAGCCAAGCAATAGAGAGAACCTTTATGCCAGATTGGCATATTGCAGGGCTTGTAGTAATGAATCCCTCCTTAGGTAAGTCTCCAGGCCTCCTCCCGAGACAGCAGTACCGTCGCCAGTCTCCTCTGGGGCAGATCCTCCCCTGGCCTCCTTCCCTAAGAGTGGGCTTCCCGCAGGTGGGCAGCTTGGGATCCCTTCCAAAGGCATAGGCCCCAGCCAGCAGAGCTGGGCCTACCAGGCAGCCATGCAGCCTCGGGCTGAAGGTGCCCGGGGCTGGAACACATGCACGCACCCCGTGCAATGCGGGCCACGAGGCACGCACACAGGAACGACCTCCTGCTAATGGCGTCTGCCCCTTATGTACCCTCTCCCAGCATGCACCGCGGGTTAACCACGCCCACTGCACGGCTGCCGAGAGAGGACACCCAATGTGGTGTGATACCCCTGTATTCCAGCCGGGGCCGGTGGTGGCAGTGCCACCTACAGGCAAACAGGGAATATAACTGCCAGGCAGTATCACACCCAGAGCAAATGCAAATTTCAACACATTTATCCAGGTCTGAGCCCAACTACTGGCTCAGACTACCCCTAAATTTACACATAGCGTCCCAACCATTTGGGAAGGGTGCTACATGTATATATACAGTTAGGTCCATATATATTTGGACACAGGCACAATTTTCATACTTTTGGCTCTGTATGCAACCAGAATAAAATTAAAATGAAACAATCCAAATGAATTTGAAGTGCAGACTTTCAGCTTTAATTCAAGGGGTTGAACATAAATATCAAGTACAAATTATAGGAACTGCAACCATTTTTATACACAGTCCGCCCATTTTCAGGGGTTCAAATGTAATTGGACAAATGAATATAATCATAAATAAAATGTTCATTTGTATTATTTTGTTGAGAATCCTTTACTGGCAATGACTGCCTGAAGTCTGGAATCCATGGACATTACCAAAGACTGGGTTTCCTCCTTTCTGATGCTTTGCCAGGTTCTAACTGTAGCTGTATGCAGTTGTTCTTTGTTTGTAGATCTTTCTGCCTTTAGTTTTGTCCAATCAACTTTGCTGCATTTGGCTGAATCTGGGCTGACAGTATATCTCTAAACACTGCAGAATTCATCGAGCTGCTTTTGTCTTCTGTCACATCATCAATAAACACCAATGACCCAGTGCCACTGGAAGTCATGCATGCCCATGCCATCACACTGCCTCCACCATGTTTTACAGATGATGTTGTGTGCCTTGGCTCATGAGCTGTTCCAAGCCTTCTCCACACTTTTTTTCTTACCCTTATTCTGGTACAGATTAATCTTAGTTTCTACAGTCCAAAGAATGCTTTTCCATAACTGGTCTGGCTTTTTTCGATTCTTTTTGGCAAAGTCTAATCTGGATTTTCTATTCTTCAAGCTTATAAATGCTTTGCACCTTGTGGTGAACCCTCTGTATTTGCTCTCATGAAGTTTTCTCTTGATTATAAACTTTGGCAATGATACACCTACCACCCGGAGAGTGTCCTTCACTTGTCTGGATGTTGTGAATGGGTCTTTCTTTACCATACAGAGGATCCTGCGATCATTCACCACTAGGGCTGAGCGGACACATGGATGTTCGTGTTCGACGAGTTCGGCCGAACTTCGGAAAAAAGTTTGAATTCGGGACCCGAACTTGACCCAAACTTGACCCCGAACCCGAACCCCATTGAAGTCAATAGGGACCCGAACTTTTGAGGACTAAAATGGCTCTAAAAAAGTAATGGAAAGGGCTAGAGGGCTGAAAATGGCAGCACAATGTTGTTAAGAGCATGGCAAGTGTTCTGCAAACAAATGTGGATAGGGAAATAACTTAAAATAACATAAAATACATATAAATAAAAAATAATAATTTTGCCATAAATTATTATTTTTTTGAAGAGCAGAATAGGAGAACAGTATCTAAAGTGTCTATCTTACATGTACAGATATGCAGAAAATGCACCAAAACACATTTTTATGGCAGAAAACGCATCAAAAAATTTTTTTTTGCCCTAAATTTTTATTTTTTTGACAAGCAGAATAGGAGAACAGTATTTAAAGTGTCTATCTCACACGTACAGATATTCAGAAAATGCACCAAAATAATTTTTTGGGCAGAAAACACACCAAAATTTTTTTTTTTGCCCTAAATTATTACTTTTTTTGAAGAGCAGAATAGGAGAACAGTATCTAAAGTGTGTATCTCACATGTACAGCTATGCAGTAAAAGCACCCAAAAAAATTTGGGGGCAGAAAACGCACCAAAAATTATTTTTTTGCCCTAAATTCTTTTTTTTTTGAAGAGCAGAATAGGAGAACAGTATCTAAAGTGTCTATCTCACACGTACAGATATGCAGAAAATGCAGCAAAATATTTTTTTATGGCAGAAAACGCAGCAAAAAAATTTTTTTGCCCTAAATTATTATTTTTTTGAAGAGCAGAATAGGAGAACAGTATCTAAAGTGTCTATCTCACACGTACAGATATGCAGAAAATGCAGCAAAATATTTTTTTATGGCAGAAAACGCAGCAAAAAACATTTTTTTGCCCTAATTTTTTTTTTTTTTTTGAAGAGCAGAATAGGAGAACAGTATCTAAAATGTCTATCTCACACATACAGATATGCAGAAAATGCACCAAAAAATATTTTTTTGCCATAAATTATTATTCTTTTTTTTAGCAGAATAGGAGAACAGTATCTAAAGGGTGTATCTCACAGTAACATATGCAGTGCTGGTGCACTGAGCTTGCATAAAATGCCCCCCAAAGCCAACCTAACTAACAGACGGATAAAAGTTATCTTTTCTCTGGCACTGGGCTCAGGGCAGGATAAAAAGATTGTGCACTGCACCCACACACCAAAAGCAAGGTAGATCGCTAAATAATTTGATTTCTGAATCAGGACTCCTATCTAATTCTCTCCCTCAAAGCAGCAGCAGCAGCAACCTTTCCCTACACTAACTGAAGCAGAGTGACGTGCTGTGCTATGTGCCTCTAGCTTATATAGAGGCTGGGTCACATGCTGCACTGGCCAATCACAGCCATGCCATTAGTAGGCATGGCTGTGATGGCTTCTAAGGGCACACAAGTTAAACAAATGTTGATTGGCTGCCCTGCAGCTTTTTAAAATGCGCCATTACATTGCTGAACACCGAACCCGAACATACAGTACATTGTTCGGGTTCGGGTACCAAAAACCCAAAAGTCCGGTACGAACCCGAACTTTACAGTTTGGGTTCGCTCAACCCTATTCACCACTGTTGTCTTGTGTGGACGTCCAGGCCTTTTTATGTTGCTGAGCTCACCAGTGCGTTCTTCTTTCCTCAGAATGTGCCAAACTGTTGATGTAGCCACTTCTAACGTTGCTGCTATCTCTCTGGTGGATTTGTTTCATTTTTGAAGCCTTACAATGGCCTGTTTCACTTGCGTGGACAGCTCCTTTGAACGAATGATGTAGGTTTACAGCAATAGGTTCCAAATGCATATACCACACTTAGAATCAACTCCAGACCTTTTACCTGCTTAATTGATGAAGAAAAAACGAAGGAGAAGCCCACAGCTGGCCATGAAACAGCTTTTAATTCAATTGTCCAATTACTTTTGGTCTCTTGAAAAAAGGGGTTGGCCATTCTTAAGAGCAGTAATTCCTAAACCCTTCCTCCAATTTGGATGTACATACCCTCAAATTAAACCTGAGAGTATGCACTTTCAGGCAATATCCCTTATATAACTTTAGCTTGAATATGTTTTGGTAAATACCTGAAAAATCTAAAACTGTGCTTGTGTCCAAATATATATGAACCTAACTGTATACAGGTGATACTCGAAAAATTTGAATATTGTGTAAAAGTTCATTTATTTCACTAATGCAACTTAAAAGGTGAAACTAATATATGAGATAGACTCATTACATGCAAAGCAAGATAGTTCAAGCCGTGATTTGTCATAATTGTGATGGTTATGGCTTACAGCTCATGAAAACCCCAAATCCACAATCTCAGAAAATTAGAATATTGTGAAAAGGTGCAATATTCTAGGCTCAAAGTGTCCCACTCTAATCAGCTAATTAAGCCATTGTCATGGATATGCAGTAGTGTTTGTCTGTCAGCTTACCTTCCTTCCCATGTGTTCATCTTAGAGGCCAGAACCCTTTTACCTGGCTTCCTTTATAATCTCCTCCCAGCCTGACTCCACCCCAGGTCCTATCACAGAACACTATATTAACCTGTGCACTGCAAGCCTGCTTTGCTGATCAACGTGTTTGTTAGGCATTGTGTGTTTGGGTTCCTGCCTGCCGTGTGCTACGTCTGTCTCTCTGTTACATATTTGGCTTGTCCCCGACTATCCCTGTCTGCTCGTGACCCTTGACCTTCGGCTCGTTCTTTCGTTATCCTTGTCTGCTTGTGGCCTCTGACCTTCAGCTTGTTATTCGTTTCTCTCATATCTTGTGCTGCTGCTTCCCCTCGTTTCCCCTTATCCTACGGGGCGTGAGCTAGGAAACTCCAGGGGCCGCAACCTGGTCCCAGCCTGCAGCATAACATCCTCACCACTAGAGGCTCTGGAGAAGACCTGCTGGGTCTTAGACCCCGCGCCCTGGGGAATCTTGGCTCTAGCTTCCGTTAGGATCCCGGTTGTGCTCCTCTGGTCCCGCTTTCCACAATCACCCAGTTTCCTATCCGCAGAAGCCAGCCATAGGGTTCACTACCTTGCGGTGCACTCCTGTCCCCCTACGGTGTGCATCTGTCACCTGGCCACAGGTGACCTTGACAGTTTGATCAGCCATGAACCCGGCTGACATCCCGCTTCCCGCGGATGATCCATTGCAGGGCATAGTTTGCAGACTTGAAACCCAGGAATCGAATCAGACTCAGGTGATGCGATTCCTCCAGGATCTGGCTTCTCGCTTCGAGCAGCTTCAGGCCTCCTTGGGAACCCCGAATCCGCAACCTCAAATGCAACCAGCGGCTGCACCTATTGCACCAGTTGCAGCCACACACTCACTACAACTGCCAGCTCCGTCCCGTTTCTCTGGGGACTCCAAGGCTTGCAGGGGGTTCCTTAGCCAATGCACAATTCATTTTGAGCTCCAGCCCCAAAACTTCCTGTCTGATCGGGCTAAGGTAGCCTATATCATTTCCCTCCTCTCTGGTGAAGCTTTAGCCTGGGCAGCCCCTCTGTGGGAACTGAATGATCCAGTGGTTTCTAGCCTGTCTGGCTTCTTGAAACTTTTTCTGAATATCTTCGAAGAACCGGCTCGTGTCTCTTCAGCGGCCAGCGCCCTTTTACGTCTCCGCCAAGAGTCTGCTTCTGTGGGACAGTATGCCCTTCATTTCCGCATACTGTCAGCTGAGTTGAGCTGGAACAATGAAGCCTTAGTCGCAACCTTTTTGCATGGCCTGTCTGATAGAGTGAAGGATGAATTAGCAGGAAGAACCATCCCCACTGATCTGGCCGGCGTTATCTCCTTGTGTAACCAGATCGATATTCGCTTTCAGGAGAGGACCTTAGAAAAGCAACGCCAGCACTCCTTGGTTCTTAGTCAGCCTGAGCTCCCCTCTCTTCGACCCGTAGAGCATCTCCTACCAGCTGAGGAACCCATGCAGCTGGGTCGGACCAGGCTATCCCCCGAGGAACGTGCTAGGCGCAGAACTCTTGGTCTGTGTCTTTACTGTGGGGGCAAAGGTCATTTTCGTGACACTTGCTCTCTTTGTCCAGAAAAACGTTCGGGTCCACTTCATCTGGAAAGTGGAGTATTGGACCCAGAAATATCACCTTCCCCTTCTCGTCTTCTGCTTTCTGTGTTCCTTCATGTTGGTGCTTCTTCTCATTCGGTCTCAGCATATCTGGATTCCGGAGCCGCTGGTAACTTCATGGACTGGGAAATCGCATCGTCCATGAGACTTACTCTTTTGCCCCTCACCACGCCATTGGTGGTCTTGGCGATTGATGGTACTGTTCTCCCAGGGGGACCTATCCGCTTCCAGACCCTCCCTGTTAAGATGTCGGTAGGGACACTCCACCAGGAGTGGATATCCTTCCTTATCTTACCCAAGGCCTCAACGCCTATAATTTTGGGTCTCCCATGGTTACAGCTCCATTCTCCTCATGTGGACTGGACTACTGGACAGATCCTGGCTTGGGGTCCCTCCTGTTCCTCGTCCTGCCTACCCAAGGTTGCCCCCTGTGAACCTGAGCCGGTCATTCATTCCAGGTTGCATAACCATTTACATTTCTCTGTCCCTAACCACCCTTGGACGCACAGCCAGGCTACCTTGTCTACAAGTCCTGCAGTCGCTACGTCTTGCGATGCGATTCAGGTAGTCGCTACACCTGACTCAGCTATTCACTCTGCCTCTGTACTAGTTATGCCAGTCCAGCCCATGCCCAGTGAGCCTTCTACTTTTTCTTGTTCAGGACATTCTGCTTGTCCTTCAGCTATTCAGATTGACTCCTGTGACATGTCACCTTCTAACCAACCTGACTTCAGGGTTCCACTGACATCTGCCCAGTCTGATGGTCCTGTGCAAGATGACCAGTTCCCCTTTAAGGGTCTAGGGGACCCTCCTCAGATTCCTGTTGATCCTCTCGTGCCCTTGCTTATTCCTAGAGAGCCTTTGGTCCTCAATAGATCTTCTTGTCATCTCCCTACCTCGTTTTCGGTCTCTGAGGATAATCTTAAGTACGAGGTTAGACAAGTTCTGGATTCTCGGCTCTGCAGAGGCATTCTTCAGTACCTTGTGCATTGGAGAGGTTTTGGTCCTGAGGAGGCGTCTTGGATCGCTGCATCTGAGGTCGCTGCACCTCATCTGTTGAGGAGGTTTCATCAGAGATTTCCCTTTAAGCCTGGGCCCAGGCGGGGGAGGGCCCATAAGAGGGAGGGTACTGTCATGGATATGCAGTAGTGTTTGTCTGTCAGCTTACCTTCCTTCCCATGTGTTCATCTTAGAGGCCAGAACCCTTTCACCTGGCTTCCTTTATAATCTCCTCCCAGCCTGACTCCACCCCAGGTCCTATCACAGAACACTATATTAACCTGTGCACTGCAAGCCTGCTTTGCTGATCAACGTGTTTGTTAGGCATTGTGTGTTTGGGTTCCTGCCTGCCGTGTGCTACGTCTGTCTCTCTGTTACATATTTGGCTTGTCCCCGACTATCCCTGTCTGCTCGTGACCCTTGACCTTCGGCTCGTTCTTTCGTTATCCTTGTCTGCTTGTGGCCTCTGACCTTCAGCTTGTTATTCGTTTCTCTCATATCTTGTGCTGCTGCTTCCCCTCGTTTCCCCTTATCCTACGGGGCGTGAGCTAGGAAACTCCAGGGGCCGCGACCTGGTCCCAGCCTGCAGCATAACATCCTCACCACTAGAGGCTCTGGAGAAGACCTGCTGGGTCTTAGACTCTGCGCCCTGGGGAATCTTGGCTCTAGCTTCCGTTAGGATCCCGGTTGTGCTCCTCTGGTCCCGCTTTCCACAACCACCCAGTTTCCTATCCGCAGAAGCCAGCCATAGGGTTCACTACCTTGCGGTGCACTCCTGTCCCCCTACGGTGTGCATCTGTCACCTGGCCACAGGTGACCTTGACAGCCATAACACCTGCAAAGGGTTCCGGAGCCTTTAAATGGTCTCTCAGTCTGGTTCAGTAGGAATCGCAATCATGGGAAAGACTGCTGACCTGATAGTTGTGTAGAAAACCATCATTGACACCCTCCATAAGAAGGGAAAGCCTCAAAAGGTAATTGCAAAAGAAGTTGGATGTTCCCAAAGTTCTGTATCAAAGCACACTAATAGAAAGTTATGTAGAAGCGAAAAGTGTGGAAGAAAAAGGTGCACAAGCAGCAGGAATGACCGCAGTCTGGAGAGGATTGTCAGGAAAAGGCCATTCAAAAGTGTTGGGGATTTTCACAAGGAGTGGACTGAGGCTGGAGTCAGTGCATCAAGAGCCACCACACACAGACGGATCCTGGACATGGGCTTCAAATGTCGTATTCCTCTTGTCAAGCCACTCCTGAACAACAAACAACGTCAGAAGCGTCTTACCCCGCCGGTAAGATATTAAAAGATACTATACGGCGGTAATAATGGCAAGGTTACTAGAATGGGCTAATATAAACACAAATAAGAGATGGGTAAAAATGGAAAATATACTATACACGAGATCACTGGGGAAAGGTATTTGGATCCCACCGAGATACAGAGTGCATAGTTTGGATACACATGACTTAACAAAAATTGTATTTAAAGTATGGGATAGAATATATCGACGGGAAAAGTGGGAATACAACTCCCCATTAATCCCGTTAACAGGCACAAATTTTTTTATCCCAGGTAATGGGACACGGATGGGAAAGCACTTAGGTGAAGCACAATTAAAAGATATAACAACACAAGGAAAAATAAGGACAATAACAGAACTAAACACAAAATATGGGGGGCAGGCAGTAAATGAATGGGAATATACACAACTTAAACACTTTGTTAGCACAATCCCTCAACCAGTCAGGGAAGAGAAAACACTAAATTCAATTGAAAAACTTTGCAATATTAAAACGCCTATAAAACATGGAGTCTCACAAATGTATGACATACTGTCTGAACTAGAAGGAAATGGGCCCTTACCCTTTATCGGAAAATGGGAACAAGACCTGGCAATGAAGTTAAATGAAAAACAAATGATAGGAGCAGTATATGACTACGCATCAGATATTACAACGATAGAAGCTAACTATAAGTGTATGATAAGGTGGCACCTGACACCGGAGAAAATAAATCAATTCCAGCCAAGTAGATCCCCTCAATGTTGGAGGGAGTGTGGTCAAAGGGGAACAACAATACATATATGGTGGGACTGTCAAAAAATAAAAGAATACTGGCATAGTATACTAGAATACATAGAGGAAATAACCAGTCAAAAGATCCCTTTAAATGCATGGAATGTGTTGTTCCATGGGTCAAATAAAATAAAAAATCAATATAAAGAAACATTAGTCCCTTCCCTGCTCAATGCTGCAAAGGCTATGATTCCAAAAAAATGGCTTCAAGCAGAGAAGCCATCTATAAAAGAGTAGATACAGAGAGTAGATTATGTAAACGAGATGGAGTATTTGTGCACCAGAGAACAGGGAACGGAGTACAGACATAGAGCAATCTGGAAGAAATGGACTGAATTTAAGCAGACAGAGAAATTTGCAGTAGCTATGACAGAAATGGAAGGGCCCGAGACAACTTAAGATGGTGAAATAACAGATCGAAGGGTGGGGGGAGGGGAAAGGGAAAGGGTGGGGGCGGGGTAGGATAATTTAAACATAAGAGGTATGTAAGATTGTATAGATATATATTGTTTTTCATGTATGTTGAATTATTCTTAAAAAACTAAAATAAAATAAAGTTTAACCACTTAACAACCACCTGCTGACAAATAACGTCGACAAGGTGGTTGCTTAACTCTGGGAGGACGTTATATAACGTCCTCCCAGAATCGCGCTCCCGCGCGCCCCCTGGGGCGCGCACACGGGAAACTCCGTGACCGCCGGGTCCAGAGGACCCGGCGGATCACGAATCGCGGTAAATCGCCGCTGATAGCGGCCGTTTACCACGTGATCGCTCCGTCAAATGACGGAGCAATCACTTGTAAACAGACCGGCGTCATTTGATGACGCCGGTTCCTCCCTCCCCTCTCTGTACCGATCGGTACAGTGTGAGAGGGGAGGGGGAGGGAGCGGATGGCAGCAGCAGCACTGTGGGCTGGATCTGTGACAATTGCAGTCACAGATCCAGCCATCCATCCATCCCTGCTCAGCCATCCCTGTGCTATACCCTGCCAATACTCTGCAATACACCCTGCCAATACTCTGCAAAATACCCTGCCAATACTCTGCAAAATACCCTGCAATACCCTGGTGCAATACTCTGCAATACCCTGGTGCTATACTCTGCAATACCCTGGTGCAATACTCTGCAATACCCTGGTGCAATACTCTGCAATACCCTGCGCAATACTCTGCAATACCCTGCAAAATACTCTGCAATACCCTGCAAAATACTCTGCAATACCCTGCAAAATACTCTGCAATACCCTGCGCAATACTCTACAATACTCTGCGCAATACTCTGCAATACCCTGCGCAATACCCTGCAAAATACTCTGCAATACCCTGCGCAATACCCTGCAAAATACTCTGCAATACCCTGGTGCAATACTCTGCAATACTCTGGTGCAATACTCTGGTGCAATACTCTGCAATACTCTGGTGCAATACTCTGCAATACCCTGCGCAATACTCTGCAATACCCTGTGCAATACTCTGCAATACCCTGCGCAATATTCTGCAAAATACTCTGCAATACCCTGCACAATACTCTGCAATACCCTGCACAATACTCTGCAATACCCTGCACAATACTCTGCAATACCCTGCACAATACTCTGCAATACCCTCCACAATACTCTGCAATACCCTCCACAATACTCTGCAATACCCTCCACAATACTCTGCAATACCCTCCACAATATCCTGTGCAATACCCGTGCAATACCCTGCCATACACCGCAATACCCTGCCATAGTCCACAATGCCCTGCAATACTCCGCAATGCCCAGCAATACTCCGCAATGCCCGGCAATACTCCGCAATGCCCGGCAATACTCCGCAATGCCCGGCAATACTCTGCAATAACCACTTCCCGCCCTCCGGCCGTCATATGATGTCCTTGACTTTGTGCGGGGATATCTGAATGATGGGAGCAGCTACAGGCATCATTCAGATATTAGCTTTTTCAGCCGGCGATTCCCTACACCATAAGAACAATCATAGCGGCTGTTCCGCTGCTTGATCATTCTTACGGGAGGCGAGAGGGGATGTCCCCCCCCCCCCCGCCGCCCTCCGGTGCTTCTACCGACTCACCGCTACGATCAAAGCCAGGATTGTTGTGGTTTTTTTTTGTATTTTTTTCAGGCTTCCCAGCCTAGAGGTGAGATGTGGGGTCTTATTGACACCCCCCCCCCCCCATATCTCACTGTAAAGAGGACCTGTCATGCCATATTCCTATTACAAGGGATGTTTACGTTCCTTGTAATAGGTATAAAAGTGATCAAAAAAATGTTTAGGGCGGAAAAACATGTCAAACTAAAATAAATAAAGTAAAATGAAGAATAACATTTTTTTTTTTTTTTAAAGCGCCCCTGTCCCCGTGAGCTCGCATACAGAAGCGAACGCATACGTAAGTCCCGCCCACATATGAAAACGGTTTTCAAACCACACATGTGAGGTATCTCTGCGAACGTTAGAGCGAGAGCAATCATTTTGGCCCTAGACCTCCTCTGTAACTCAAAACATGTAACCAGTAAAAATATTTAAAGCGTCGCCTATGGGGATTTTTTAAGTAGCGAAGTTTGGCGCTATTCCACGAGTGTGTGCAATTTTTAAGGGCGACATGTTAGGTATCTATTTACTCGGCGTAACTTCATCTTTCACATTATGCAAAAACATTGGGCTAACTTTACTGTTTTTTTTTTTTTTTAAGCACAAAACATTTTTTTGCCGTAAAAAACGCGTTAAAAAAACTGATGCGCAAATATCGTGCGAGATAAAAAGTTGCAACAACCACCATTATATTCTCTAAGGTCTTTGCTAAAAAAACATATATAATGTTTTGGGGTTCTATGTAATTTTCTAGCAAACAAATGATGATTTTTACATGTAGGAGAGAAATGTCAGAATTGGCCTGGGTTCTCCAGAACGCCTGAAGGTGCTCCCTGCATGTTGGTCCTCTCTATGTGGCCACGCTGTGTAAAAGTCTCACACATGTGGTATTGCCATACTCGGGAGTAATAGCAGAATGTGTTTTGGGGTGTAATTTGTGGAATGCATATGCTGTGTGTGAGAAATAACCTGCTAATATGACAATTTTGTGAAAAAAAAAAAAGAGAAAAAAAAAATCTTGATTTTGCAAAGAATTGTGGGAAAAAATTACAACTTCAAAAAACTCACAATGCCTCTTTCTGAATACCTTGGAATGTCTTCTTTCCAAAAAGGGGTCATTTGGGGGGTATTTGTACTTTTCTGGCATGTTAGGGTCTCAAGAATTGAGATAGGCCGTCAGTACTTCAGGTGTGATCGATTTTCAGAGATTGGCACCATAGCTTGTGGACTCTATAACTTTCACAAAGACCAAATAATATGCACCAGTTTGTACTTATTTTTACCAAAGATATGTAGCAGTATAAATTTTGGCCAAAATTTATGAAGAAAAAATAGTAATTTGCAAAATTTTATAACAGAAACGAAAAAAAAAATCATTTTTTTACAAAATTTTCAGTCTTTTTTCTCTTATAGCGCAAAAAATAAAAAACCCAACAGTGATTAAATACCACCAAAAGAAAGCTCTATTTGTGTGAAAAAAAGGACAAAAATTTCATATGGGTACAGTGTTGTATGACTGAGTAATTGTCATTCAAAATGTGAGAGCACCGAAAGCTGAAAATTGGTCTGGTTATTAAGGGGGTTTAAGTGCCCAGTGGTCAAGTGGTTAAATAAAAAAAAAAAAAGAAGCGTCTTACCTGGGCTAAAGAAAAACACACCTGGTCTGTTGCTCAGTGGTCCAAAGTCCTCTTTTTTGATGAGAGAAAACTTTGCATCTCATTTGGAAACTAAGGACCCAGAGTATGGAGGAAGAATGGAGAGGCACACACTGCAAGATGCTTGAAGTCCAGTGTGAAGTTTCCACAGTCTGTGTTGATTTTGGGAGCCATGTCATCTGCTGGTGTTGGTCCACTGTGCTTCATTAAGTCCAGGGTCAACGCAGCCGTCTACCAGGAGATTTTGGAGCACTTCATGCTTCCCTCTGCAGAAGAGCTCTATGGGGATGCTGACTTCATTTTCCAGCAGGGCTTGGCACCTGCCCACACTGCCAAAAGCACCAAAACCTGGTTCATTGACCGTGTGATTACTGTGCTTGATTGGCCAGCAAACTCGCCTGACCTGAACCCCATAGAGAATCTATGGGGCATCGCCAAGAGAAAGATGAGAGACATGAGACCGAACAATGCAGAAGAGCTGAAGGCCGCTATTGAAGCATCCTGGTCTTCCATAACACCTCAGCAGTGCCACAGGCTGATAGCTTCCATGCCACGCTGCATTGAGGCAGTAATTGCTACAAAAGGCGCCCAAACCAAGTACTGAGTACATATGCATGCTTATACTTTTCAGAGGTCCGATATTGTTCTATGTACAATCCTTGTTTTATTGACTGTATGTAATAATCAAATTTTCTGAGATTGTGGATTTGGGGTTTTCATGAGCTGTAAGCCATAATCATCACAATTTTAAGTTGCATTAGTGAAATAAATGTACTTTTGCACAATATTCAAATTTTTCGAGTTTCACCTGTATATATATGTAGCACTACCCCCGTAGGAGCTGCTGGTTATTTTTGGTCCTGCCGTTACCCCACACTTCACCGTCCCAGAACTTTGAGTCTAAATTGGGCAATGTGCCCACAGATGCATGCACCAATCACTTAGTCTTTTTCCAATGCTTTTTTATTAAACACAACTTGCAGCAGTAGAGGGATGGAGGGTTAGGGGAATTCAGATACCTTGTGCAGATCACTGAGGAACTTGAGATCCTGGAGACAAGTACACTTGCTGTCAACGGATCTTACTCACCCAGGTATGGCCTCTCTCACCGGCCTAGCAGCCGGAATGATGCTCGGACAAAAGTCTCTGCCACAGACTTGATGATAGTAATCAACTTGATGATAGTAATCAACACAGCTACACAGTACCAAAGTCCTTTAAGCCCTCCGGCAGTACTGTGAGGTAGATTGTTAGGGTGCATCCTCCAATTGAGTCACCAGGCTCTTCTTGAGATACCAGCCTTCTGCTCGGTCCTCTCCAAGAAGAGTCCTCCCCTGGATCTTCCAATTGCTCGGCTTCTTCCCGCAGGCAAGACAGCACAGGACCATCCCCGGACCAGTAGGCCCCAGACAACTTCCGGGCCTACTTGCAGTAACGTAGCCTCGGGCTAGCAGGCCCCAAGGCAAAAGAGAAGTTGTCACATACCTTAGGTCAGGCGGGCCATGAGGTCAGAGAGAGAGAAATTGGCGTCTGCCCCTTAAGTATCCTCTACCAGAATGCACAGCGGTAAAACACTCCCACTGGGCTGTTTCTGGGGAAGGGACACCCAATACACTTCAGCCTGTTGTATTTCCAACACTTTCTGGTGGTGACAATGACACCTACTGGCGACAGTGGGAAATGCTCCCAACACAGCCAAAGCTGGAGCAGAGGCTAATTTAGCCATAAACATTACATTCTGAACTATGTACAATTCAGATGACCCACTAAATTTACATGATAGCGCCTGGTCAACAGGAGCAGGGCGCTACATATATATATATATATATCTATATATATATAGATATATATATATATATATATGTACATGTATATATATTGTATATATAGAGAGAGAGAAAGGGGGAGGTGTCTGGGGCTTGTTCCACAGGTTTTGTTTAGTTATCTACTCATCTTTAAGTATTGCTACCGGTAAGAATAATGCAAATGTTCTGTTGTTTACTTATATTAAAGCTTAGAACATTACAGCACCCGTACACACACATGAAACAGATCCTTTGTCTAAAATTTCCTGCCCAGCTGCAGAGTCCTGTAAAACTGACTAATGTCATGATTAGGTTGGGTTAGTGCACTGAATGAATTATATTATGCACCGTGCACTGGTCAGATGAATAAAAAAAATGAATCCTTTCACTTTTTGTACTGTGGGAAAAGCAGAGTAAAGCAGAGATACATGAGGGACATGGAGGAAAAGATAAAAGGGAGAAAGATCACCCAGGAGGGGTAACATCTAACGGAGATATTGAAACTACTTAACATAGAAATATACATGAAATGGTTGCTCAGTTGAAGGCAGTAAGAGATCTTCAAAGACAGACTCTGTTCTCCCTTATTGCGGCTGCAGCTGTTTAATCTTCCTAGCCCTCTGTTTGTTGGTCTTCTTAGATGCATGTTCTGCCTTCTTTTAAGTTGTCTTCTAACTCCTAGAATGCCCTGCTATCCTACGGTGGGATTTTGTTCCTTTATATACAGTTTCTAACCACTAGTAACTCATACAAAATAATGTATATTTCCAACTTCATGAAATTTAAAGGCACAACAGCACAGAAGATAGAGTTTACCAACACAGTAAAGGTAATTTTCATCTTAGTGCTTATTCTGTACGCGGATTTGACTGCATTGCAAATCACTGGAATCCCAGTATCTTGGGTCTCCATAGTTACAACCTACAATTATTATTACCCGTTACCCAACTTATGTAAATTCTAGACCTGAAATATATCTAATAAGTCATTCATGCTGATCCACCTTCTTTGCTGTTATCTGAAAGGAAGGAGGTTGCACAGTATAGAGAGATGAATTATCCATTCAAAGGAACTGTGAAGTAAGGTAGAATTTGGGAAATGGAAAATGATAGAACATAATTATGTCATGTAAAAAAAAAAAAAATTTGCCACTTTTAACATGGCAGCAATGTTTTCTAAGTTATATTTGCAGTTCTCTAAGGCTGGGTTCACACTAGTGCGAATTGGATGCAGGTTACCCCTAATCCAATTCGCATAGCAGGAGATTGTGACTGGCTCTCTCCACAGCAGCTCTGGTGCAAATTGCACAGGAGCCCTGTACGTCTTTTGGTCCGTTTCAGGTCCGAATTCAGCCCAATTTTCGGGCTATATTAGATCCTGAAATGGTGAATGGAGACGCACCGGACTCTTGCTGTGAGCCGCTGCGTGTTATAGTGTGAACCCAGCCTTAATGTATGACAAGTAGACAATACTAACTCTTTAGAGCAGCCTTTTTTATCCAGGGTCTTGTGGCACCTTGGGGTCCTTCTGGGTTCCTCAGGGGAGCCTTGGCAAAATTCCCCAAAATTACCTCAAATTGCCCAAAAATTATCAACAAGCCAAGAAGTAGAGCAAGCCTGCCTTTGTGCAGCATTACAACCTTGGGCACTACGCTGGCCAGCCACTGACATCCTAACAACCAATGATGTCATTGGTTGACAAGAGGAACTTTGGGCACCTCCATCATTGTTTGCCCCTCCCTGCTCCTCTCTGTCAGCACTGGAGTCACATAAGCAGTAAGAGTCAGAGAAATTAAGGGTAAAGAGAAACACTAGAATACTAGTCAGTACCAGTGGCGTCACTAGGGTTGGTGTCACCCGGTGCAAAAAAAAATGGTGTCACCCCCCAACAACTATAGTCCCCCCTCAGTACAGACCCCCCTCCACTAACTACAGACCCCCCTCCCACAGTATAGATCCCCTCCCTCAGTACAAACCCGCTCCACTAAGTACAGACTCCCCGCCATCAATATAGACCCGCCTCCCTCAGTATGAACCTCCCCCTCAGTACAGACACCCCCACCTCAGTGCAGACTGCTCCATAAGTACAGACACCCCCACCTCAGTGCAGACCGCTCCATCAGTACAGACACCCCCACCTCAGTGCAGACCCCCTCAGTTACAGACACCCCCTCAGTTACAGACCCCCCTCGTAAGACACCCCCCTCAGTACAGACACCCCCCTCAGTAACAGACCCCCCTCAGTAACAGACACCCCCTCAGTTACAGATCCCCCCTCAGTTACAGACCCCCCCTCAGTACCAGACCCCCCCTCAGTACAGACACCCCCCTCAGTACAGACACCCCCCTCAGTACCAGACCCCCCCTCAGTACAGACACCCCCCTCAGTACCAATCCCCCCTCAGTACAGACACCCCCCTCAGTACAGACACCTCCCTCAGTAACAGACCCCCCTCAGTAACAGACACCCCCTCAGTTACAGATCCCCCTCAGTTACAGATCCCCCCTCAGTTACAGACCCCCCTCAGTTACAGACCCCCCCTCAGTACCAGACCCCCCCCCAGTACAGACACCCCCTCAGTACCAGACCCCCCCCTCAGTACAGACACCCCCCTCAGTACCAGACCCCCCTCAGTAACAGACACCCCCTCAGTTACAGATCCCCCTCAGTTACAGATCCCCCCTCAGTTACAGACCCCCCTCAGTACCAGACCCCCCCTCAGTACCAGACCCCCCCCTCAGTACAGACACCCCCCTCAGTACCAGACCCCCCCCTCAGTACAGACACCCCCCTCAGTACCAGACCCCCCCTCAGTACAGACACCCCCCTCAGTACCAGACACCCCCCTCAGTACCAGACCCCCCCTCAGTACAGACACCCCCCTCAGTACCAGACCCCCCTCAGTACAGACACCCCCTCAGTACAGATACCCCCCTCAGTACAGACACCCCCCTCAGTACCAGACCCCCCTCAGTACAGACACCCCCCTCAGTACAGACACCCCCCTCAGTACCAGACACCCCCCTCAGTACAGACACCCCCCTCAGTACCAGACCCCCCTCAGTACAGACACCCCCCTCAGTTACAGCCCCCCCCTGGTGCAAACTCCCTCTTGTGCAGACCCCAGCAGTACAGACACCCCCTCCCCCCATCAGTAAAGATGCCCCCCTTACCTTTCAGACCTCAGAACAGAGCGGCAGATACACACAGCGGTGTGTCTCTCGAGCGCGGGCTCCTCCTCCTCCTCTGTGGATGTAAACATAGAGGAGGCAGAGGGGGCGGCAGCTTCCTTCCGCTCCGCTGAGGGACACAGCCGCAGCGTGAGCCTAAGGCACAGGGCAGCGGGCGGGCGATGTCAGTGTGGCCGCTGCGCTACCCACGGGTGTCACCCCTCTGGTGGGTGTCACCCGGGTGCGGCCCGCCCCCCCCGCACCTGGCTAGCAACGCTAGTGGTCAGTACCACGTGGAAGAGGTGGAAGAATAACTCACCTCTAATATTGGGTGGCCCACATGTATGGATGCTGCTCTTCTAAAACAATTAGTTTCATTTTTTACATTTTAAAATGGGGTGCCTCAACATTGTGCATATTTTTAAAGGGTGCCCTGATTGAAAATAGGTGGAGAAACACTGCAGGAGGGACACTGATCCTCTTAATGTAGCGCTACCCCCCATGAGGGGCGTTTAAAGAATGTACCCCACTGGTTGCCCTGACCTTGTCCTTAAACACCTCTTATACTCCGGATTCCGACATTCTTGTGATGACAAAACATACTTTAGAAATACACACAATCAAGCAAAGCAATTGAATCTTTTTTATTGAAGGATTAATAGCAACAAAATTCAGTAACATATAATTGTCACCTGCTAAGTATTTACTACAACAAACAACCCTGACAGCAGAAACAGTCAAATGTTGCAGTGTAGTGGTGCACTCTGGGCACAAGTTCAACACATTCACACATCACCTTGTTGTCTGACCCTCCATTCATCCATTTGTCTCACTCTCCCTTCTTTAGACACAATGAAGAGTCACTTGCTATACCTTGCGGTATTTTTATTATAAAAGGTTTCTTGGGTAGAGTTGGGTAAAGGTGTAGTGACATGGGATGCCCATAGATAATAGTACTTTAGTAGATTATATACTGAGGATAAGGCACAACACAAATTGAAGATAGGTGAGCTGTGTCACTACAGACTATTTCTCCCTTGTATGCTGTACTGATTCCTGCAGAGTTTTGAATAGTCACTCTGAATGACTTTCTGAGGTAATTAATCAGTCATCCAAATGCTGGCCCTGTGTCCGGAGCTCATTTTACACAGACACCCCCCTCTGACACCACACTCCATCTATCTGCAAATGGTAACTGAGGGACTACTAGGCCCAAATAGTCCAGTGATATGGAAGTTGAGTACACCGGCCACAGCTTTCCATATTGAGTTTAAATAAGATTAGAGTCACTCCTTGTAATATCCTGCTGTTTAGGACTGATCGTGCAACATCCCGTCAAAGACACCCCCTTGTGTAGTTCCGTTACTAGGATATTCCCAAGCTCCTTGAACAGACTCCACTGGTCCCATCACTTGCTGTAGTGTACCCAATGACTGTTCCTTGGTCACCGATCCATGGAAGGGACATGGTTCAACCGCACAGTTCAGCAGTAACAGTTCCAGGATGCTAGATCTTAGTTCTAAGTTCTTCCTATGCAGTGTTAAAGAAAGGTGGTCCTCTTCAGCACCGGGTAGGCCCCAGGCCCTCAGGCCGGGGCCTTGTCACACAGACACTACTGCTCCATTCTCTTTCCTCTTTCCTCTCACGACTCCCCCCCCAGTGCATGTTACCTCAGCTTATATAGCAGTCCCGCCCCCTGCCAATCCTAGTTGGGGATTGGCAGAGCTGCCACACAAGCTGCCTGTCACTCAGAGCCTCCAGCTCTGCCCCCCCTTCCAGAAGATTCTCCTGAAAGCAGGGGAGGAGTTCCAGAGCCCGAGCACAGGTGGCCACACCCACTGCTACTCTGACACTCCCAGTCCCAGATCAAAACAATTAGGCCTAGCTTAATGCAAGGCCTGACTAAATTTACCTGCACTGACAGTTTTAAAAAGAATAAAAACACTATTTAGCACATACCAAAAGGTAGTGGGCGCTACACTAGTATAATATAAACACGTATGTAGAACCAACAACTCTTGTTGGATTTGAGCTCTGTGGATACAGGCAGGAGGAGGGAAGGGGAATGACCAGGTTCATGTCAAACCACTCCCTTCTGTCCCCTGTCCCAAAGAACTGTATAAATCCTGTATTTAAGTCCAATACAAATAATATGACCCTTATGTCTTTAGACCCGCTTTTTTTAATAGGTAGGGTCCTTATGGCACCAATGGCTTTTGTACCTTGTGGAGGGGGGCGGGTAATATGATGTAGTCTCTCAGAGGAAAGGAAGGCCTTGAGTCTTCAGCTGGCTTATTAATGATATGCTTGAAGTGTCCTGAAAAGCAGGATGATGTAATGTTGTAAAGTATGCTTGTGGTGTTCTGGCAAGCAGGGTGAACACTGTTGCCACTAAGTAAAGTGTGAGTGTAGTGGAAGGTTCTCCTATAAGTTTAGTCAGAGAAACAAGACAATGGTGTCTATATGCAGTGTCCTTTGTTATATGAAGATGGGCAAGTGTCCGCTAACCAGTCCTAGTGACCTTTGGTGCTGAAGAGTGGCATGAGGGCTCCGCAGCAGGCCTTTGCTGAGCCTGGATCAAGGGATGGCTCTCGACCTCGTGTCGCACCGTGCCATATGCCCAGCTGGATCTACCATGGATGATGCACAGGCCACAACTCGGCTACAACACAGTCTCACACCAAGATCCAGGCTGTGGTCCCAAGAGAGTGACCCCGTCCCCACACAGGCTTTTTATATCCTCTCCCAGCATTCTGTTCTACTACCCCAGCCAGCCGGGATTTGTAGCCCATGTCAGTCCAACTGAATATAGAACTTCACTCCTTGGACTATATGTCCTAAGATGCTTTGCTCCATCACATTCACCCTGATTTCAGGATGTGATTTCAGGATGTGATGACATAGACTCCGTGCTGGGCACTAGGAGGAAACAGTCTCACTGTGGCAACACTGCAGAGTGTCTCCTGAATATGTAGACAACTCTAGCCAGCTTCTTGCCACATCAAAGTAAACTTGAGCCTTTCCTAAGCTGTGCAGAGAAACATGTTCACTTTAGTACAGGTACACGCAGGTGCTAATACTTACCTTCCCAATTGCTCCCATGCCTTTCCTTTTACCCTTGTGAATGAGGAGTAGAAGCCCAGTATAAACTCCAAGTTGTCACAGTTCTCCCCGTAACAACAAAATGTGACAAGCCAGGGTGTCCATACCCCCACATATATGAGAGGCATTAAAGTGGTAGTAAAATCTTTTTTTTTTACTTGTACTTATAGGTAATTCTATAATAAGACTGTAGGTACAGTGGAAATCTCCTAAACTTGCGGCGCATACTAGCACATTATGCCTTTGTCTTGCAGGGTGTCACTTGCCACATCTCCTGTTACCAGATGCAGCGTGGCACTTGCCACCGTCGCCTGTCACCAGATGCAGTGTGTCACTTGCCACCGTCGACTGCCACCAGATGTGGATTGTCACTTTCCACTGTCACCTGGCACGAGATGTGGATTGTCACTTGCCACCTGATGTGGATTGTCACTTGCCACGTCACCTGCCACCATTTGCAGATTTTCACTTACCACGTAACCTGTCACCTGATGCGGATTGACACTTGCCACGTCACCTGCCACCAGATGTGGGTTACCACATCACCTGCTACTATTTGCAGATTGTCACTTGCCACGTCACCTGCCACCTGATGCGGATTGTCACTTGACACGTCACCTGCCACCATTTGCAGATTGTCACTTGCCACGTCACCTGCCACCATTTGCAGATTGTCACTTGCCATGTCACCTGCTATCATTTGCAGATTGTCACTTGCCACGTGACCTGCCACCATTTGCAGATTGTTCACTTGCCACGTCACCTGCCATCTGATGCGGATTGTCACTTGCCACATCACCTGCCACCAGATGTGGGTTGTCACTTGCCAACTGATGTGGATTGTCACTTGACATGCCAGCCAGTGCCACCAAATGTGCATTGTCGCTGCATTGGTGGCAGGCTAACAGCACTGGTCCATTTAGTGAGGGCAGGAGAGCGGTGATGCGGGGCAGGCAGTGAGAGATGATGTCATCTTGCTGCTCCCCACCGCACCTCCAACATTGAAGAGGCACGTACTGTGAGGGCAGAAGAGCGCTGATGTGTGGCGGGCAATGAGAGATGATGTCACCTCGCTCCCACATTGAAGAGGCCCAGCTGTTAGGGCGGAAGAGCGGTGAAGTGGAGCGGGCAGAGAGAGATGATGTCGTCTCTGCTCATCCGCTTGCTCGCTTCTCTCCTCTCATCCGCCTCTCTCATGCAGCCCGCCTTCCGCAGCTGCGGCCTGCTGGTTAGGCAGGGACCCTGTGGCAAGAGACTCGGGGCTATGGGCGACACCACTGATCACCAAGATAAAAATAGTTAGTCTCTCTAGTGGGAATAAAGACAGTAATACAAAACTAGCAGTGGTTCAGATTTTTTCCTACTCTTTCCAAAAGTACAAAAAATGTATGGGCTTTATAAACACTTTAAATTGAGTCCTATCTAGAGCATTAGCCATTTATTGTAAAAGTGTAGTATTACCCTCGACCTTTCAGTCTGAAGAAATCTATATGGATGCAATTCCACCAAAATTAACATTTTCAAGTGGATATCGGTAGGCTAAAGCATCTACCTGCACAGCAGTGCATAACAAAATCTCATATCAGCACGAGTTAATGCAAGTGCACTGACTCACACACTTTGATCTGAACAGGCCCTTAAGTCTAATGCCTTGTACACACGATCGTAAATTCCGATATTCCGACCATGTGTATGCTCTATCTGACTTTTTCCATCGGAAATTCCGAGGAATTCCGTCTGAGTTTAGATAGAGAACATGTTCTCTTTTACTCCGATGGAATTCAGTCGGAATTCCAATGTGATTTTGGCCAGGCAAAAGTCTGACCATGTGTGGGGGGCATACTGTAAGTCCTAAATTTTCCATGATACTATTTTTATGTAGGAAGCCACCATTACTTATTTGTCTCTGGGGTCATATCCAAGATGCACCTAGACCCCATAAAGATGCTTGGAGACACTTACCACTGCACCACATACAGTATATGAAGGACAAGCATAGCTCATGTAACACTATTCAGGGCATATTGTTTGATATGGCAATATAGCAGCATTCTGTTTAATTGGTTTGCTGTGTTTGTGGAAGGTTTTAGAAAGAACCCAGCCAAAATGTAGCACGCAGTGTTGCTTTCATAAAATATAATTTAGTTGTTGTTTCACAGTGTGACAGCAATTTGCATATTTATTAAACCAAACACAATTGTAATTTTATTTAAAAGAATAGAATAATTCAAAGTAAATACAGACAAAAAAAGATCCTTGGCACCAGTTTTCTTGCAGAAATTATTTTTACTCTTGAGAAGGAAAAGTTTAAAAAACTGAGAAAAAAAACATAATGTTTTTTTTTTCACATACTGTTTATAGAGACAGTCTGAAGGGTTTGATAATATAAATGTCTATATTTCTCAGTATTTTTTTTTTCTCAGTATTGTACTTATTTTAGAAGAACTTCCTATAGGCCAGAAGAAAGTGTGGGAATAAAAATAGAGATTTAGTAGATCTGTGATTGGGGTCTTCTGTGTCCATACACGTGGGGTGACACCTTACTCAAAGGCATGCTCACCAATGTCCAGGACCAGGCGGAGGCTGTGGTCATGCGAAGAATCAATCATTAAGGCAGTACCCAACTCAGAGATGAGCCACTTGTGTGCAGTATTAATGTACATTGTTCCTCCATAAGATGTTCTCTCAAAAGTAACTACACACTTAAACTGATGTATGTTTGCATTCAGAGGGAAATGCAGAGCCCTTGCCCACTCCACAAGTCCAGCATACCTTGGTTACCTGACTCCCAGTAACAGAAAAGAGTCCTGCCAAGCACATAGCAGGCCCATGCATGCTAATTAGGCCTGGACCAGAAGAGACAGCTGGGGAGAGAGTCAGGACACCAACCCCTGGAGGACTTGTCACACAACTAGGTACCACGTCAAACAACTGGTTGCTGTAGCTCTTCTTCCTTTTGGTTACCCATGGCAACTACCTCCTTTTCCTTGCCTTGCAAGTTAACCTTTTGTAATGGTGTTACACATACCCCATAGTGCTATTACAGACCCAGGTTCTTTAGGAATACCCCAAGACCCAACATGCACCCCTTGAATAACTTTCGACTAGACTCAAAGCAGTTGAGCAACTTTTACTGAAAATTCAGCATAAAATGTGCAACTACGGTAAACCGTTCTTTCCCTAACTAACTCTAGCTGAGGCTGCTCCAGCGTAACTGTGCAGGTAAAGTCCTTGTGGGTGTAGTCCATTGTTGGAGAATCTCAAATGGAGGTATCCATAGTTTGATGGGTCCCTATGAGTCAGAGTTCCTGAGGTGGACCACAGGTCCCATTAAGCTTTTGTAAAAGTTCCCATCCTTTTACCCACTCCTCGGGGACCTCTTCCCTTTTATATATCACAGGATGGGTGGCCAGACCGCAGATAGCCCGCAAACATGACCAGGGAAGGCGGCAAAAACACTAGTCCCTTCTGCCTGACCAGGGCAGCCGAGTAAGTGAACTAAACACAATAGGCAACCTGCCTAGAGATTTAACGGGCCATCAGTAGGGGACCAAGGAACTATAAACCACACTGGTGTCACAAAAGTAAGCAGAGCATTTGTAGATAGTGACTATAGTTATAAAAATAAAAAATCTTTGATGGAAGACAATAGATCCAGATCTCTAGTCTTCAAGAGAAAACTAGTATGCCAAAGTCTACTAAGCATTGGAAGAGGTTTAAAAACAAACTATAATGTATTACAGCTGACCAGTCCATAGATATGCTGGCTGCATAGTTCTCTTTTCCAGGCTTTCTCCCTTTTTTCTTATATGGTAATCCAGATGTAACACACATTCTGCCCAAAGGTGACAACACTGCTCCTCCATAGATACAGTTTACTGAGTAAGTCACTCCAGGGACAGGACTATAGAACACCTCTCTCTCTCTTCTTCATAGCATAGGTATGGTGTTTTGTGGTCTACTCTACAGAGATAGCTATGAACAATGCAAACTGAAAATAGTCAACAGAGAGCACAGGAAGGTACCAGCTCACAACATTTATGGCAAACCAACATATTTTTATTTAGTTAGTTTTCTTGCACTCATTAAGAAAAATGCTTTCAATGAGATAATAAACAGACCAAAAAATAAGGGTTGTTCGGGTTGCCATACATCCAACATATTAAATTTCTGCAGACTCTCTCAGCTGGTGGTATGTAAAGCTCAGTAGTATCTACAGTGCCTTGAAAAAGTATTTATACCCCTTGAAATTTTCCACATTTTGTCATGTTACAACCAAAAACTTAAATAGATTTTATTGGGATTTTATGTGATAGACAAACACAAAATGGCACATAATTGTGAAGTGGAAGGAAAATGATAACTGGTTTTCAATTATTTTTTTTTACAAATAAATATGTGAAAACTGTGGCATGCATTTGTATTCAGCCACCTTTACTCTGATACCCCTAACTAAAATCTAGTTCATCCAATTGCCTTCAGAAGTCACCTAATTAGTAAATATAGTCCACCTGTGTGTAATTTAATCAGTTGTTCTGTGAGGCCCTCAGAGGTTTGTTAGAAAACCTTAGTGAACAAACAGCATCATGAAGACCAAGGAATACACCAGACAGGTCAGAGATAAAGTTGTGGAGAAGTTTAAAGCAGGGTTAGGTTATAAAAAAATATCCCAAGCTTTAAACATCTCACGGAGCACTGTTTAAGCCATCATCCGAAAATGGAAAGAGTATGGCACAACTACAAAGCTGCCAAGACATGGTCGTCCACCTAAACTGACAGGCCGGGCAAGGAGAGCATTAATTAGAGAAGCAGCCAAGAGGCCCATGGTAACTCTGGAGAAGTTGCAGAGATCCACAGCTCAGGTGGGAGAATCTGTCCACAGGACAACTATTAGTCATGCATTCCACAAATCTGGCCTTTATGGAAGAGTGGCAAGAAGAAAGCCATTGTCGAAAGAAAGCCATAAGAAGTCCCATTTGCAGAAACCATGTGGGGAACACAGCAAACATGTGGAAGAAGGTGCTCTGGTCAGATGAGACCAAAATGTAAATTTTTTGCCTAAAAGCCAAACGCTATGTGTGGTGAAAACGAATACTGCACACCACCCTGAACACACCTTCCATGCACACTATAAGCTAAAACAAATACCATAAAAACACTGGATGAAAAAAGGCTCTTAATATAATTTTTTGCCAGTAACAGCATTTTAGCAGGTGCCCACTCCCTAACAAAGAAAAAAGTTTCAAAAGTGTTAGAGGAGGGACAGAAGAGGACATAAACCAGAAACTTCCCTTTTTAAGCAAGTCAGCAATTAAATGTCACTTGCCGGAAATTTAAACTGTAACTTTTTTTTTATTTGTAAATGTTCATTTTACTGTAACACATCCTACGATAAGAATGAAAAAAAAATGTGTAGCCCCCCCCCAAAAAAAACAAAACAAATTGCATGCCAGACCCTTTGAGTCTGGTATGGATTTTAAGGGGGTACTACATACAAAAATAAAGTAGCTTGAGGTCCCCTAAAAAAATCAACCCAGACCCTTAATCCGATTATACAACCTGTCTAGACAGGAAAGGGGGGGGGTGAGTGTCCCTCCCTTCCTGAACCCTTCCAGACCACATGTTCTCAACATGAGGGGGGGTGCCTTGCAAAGCACTTTGTCCCCAATGTTGATGAGGACAAGGACCTCTTCCCCACAATCATGGCCTGGTTGTTGTGGGGGTATGTAGGTGGAGGGCTTATAGGAATCTGGAAGCCCCCTTTAAAAAGTTGGCCCTGATATACCGGATCCCCCCTTTCCCTGTGTCAATGAGTAAGGGGTAGTACCTCTACACATTCACAGTGATATGTCATTGCTTGACAGCAAGTGACATTTTGTTGCTGGATCCTTAAAAAAAATATATATATAAAATTGGATTTGGGCTATGTATCGTTACATCATCCATAACTAGGAATGAGCCAAACACCCCCCGGTTCGGTTCGCACCAGAACCTGCGAACGGACCGAAAGTTCACACGAACTTTAGAACCCTATTAAATACAATGGACTCGAACGTTCGAAATCAAAAGTGCTAATTATCAAGGCTAATATGCAAGTTATTGTCCTAAAAACGGTTTGGGGACCTGGATCCTGCCCCAGGGGACATGTATCAATGCAAAAAAAAGTTTTAAAAACTGATGTTTAATGATGCTTAAAGTGAAAAAAAAGTGAAATATTCCTTTAAATATCGTACCTGAGGGGTGTCTAAAGTATACCTGTGAAGTGGAACGTGTTTCCCGTGTTTAGAACTGTCCCTGCACAAAATGACATTTCTAAAGGAAAAAAAGTCATTTAAAACTGCTTGCGGCTTTAATGTAATGTCTGGTCCCGGCAATATGGATGAAAATCATTGAGAAAAATGGCATGGGTACCCCCCCCCCCCCCCAGCCCACTACCAGCCCCTTTGGGTTTTGTATGGATATTATGGGGAACCTCGCACCCAAATTAAAAAAAGGCCCTATATACTCTGAACAGCAGCATACAGGCCGTGCAAACAAGACAGGGACTGTAGGGTTGTTCTTAAGTAGAATCTGTTTTTAATTTGGAACAGGTACATTTTGTAAGTGTAGCTCCAGCCAAAAAATCTATTTTTAAGCTTTTTGGAAAACATAGGGAAGGGTTATCACCCCTGTAACATTTGTTTTGCTGTCTGTGCACCTGTTCAGAACATTTCACCTCACTTTCCATCCCAATGACAAATGTTTTTTGAAAATTTGTTTTTTTTATTGAAACAAGGATTGGTGATAAAGCATCCGTGGAGAGGAGACACTTTTTTCCCATATTAACTCATACAGGAGAGAATTTCCCTTCCTAGGGGTAGATTTCCTCTCACTTCCTGTTGTCTCCTTCTGTTTGCAAGTAGGAGTCGTTTGTAAGTTGCAGGTTTGAAAGTAGGGTCCTGTCGTATATACTCTGCAGAAATTTGGCCCTTAGGTGTTGGTGTTGCCACAACACTGTAAGCCCTCACAGTTACTCTTGGTGGGTGCTGGAACGCCCTGCTGTGAACCATTATATCAAGAATTGTAATTACATGCCATTGTTGAACAGTGGTAGGAAAAATTGGGCCTTTGGTGGTGGTGCTGGTGCCACAACACTGTAAGTCCTCACAGTTACTCTTGGTGGGCGCAGGAATGGGCCCTCTGGAGAATTATTAGATCAAGAATTGTAATTACATGCCCCTGTTAAACAGGGGCAGAAAAATTGGGCCTTAAGCACTGGTGCCACAACACTGCAACCCCTCACAGATACTGTACTTGGAGCGCAGCAATGAGCCCTGCTGCAAAGAATTGCATCAAAAATTTTAATTACAAGCCCCTGTTAAGCAGGGGCAGAAAAATTGGGCCTTAGGCACTGGTGCCACGACACTGCAACCCCTCACAAATACTGTACTTGGAGCGCAGCAATGAGCCCTGCTGCAAAGTATTGCATCAAAAAATTTAATTACACGCCCCTGTTAAACAGGGGAAGAAAATTTGGGCCTTAGGCACTGGTGCCACAACACTGCAACCCCTCACAGATACTGTACTTGGAGCGCAGCAATGAGCCCTGCTGCAAAGTATTGCATCAAAAATTGTAATTACACGCCCCTGTTAAACAAGGGCAGAAAAATTGGGCCTTAAGCACTGGTGCTGGTGCTACAACACTGCAACCCCTCACAGATACTGTAGTTGGAGCGCAGCAATGAGCCCTGCTGCAAAGTATTGCATCAAAAATTGTAAATACACGCCCCTGTTAAACAGGGGCTGAAAAATTGGGCCTTAGCCACTGGTGGCGGTGCCCAGAACCAAAAATGTTCTTACAAGCTATCAGCATGATCATTGAGGAGGAAGACGATAGTCACTCAGCATAACATGACAGTCACTCAGCATCAGCATAGGCAGTCTTGGAGGGATCTGACATTGAAAAAAAAATTATTCGGTTACATCAGCATCAGGTACTTGGTAGCTGGTGGTGATCCAAGACTGATTCATTTTTATGAAGGTCAGTCGATCGACCGAGTTGGTGGACAGGCGCACCTTGTGATTGATTAAAAAAGGCTCCAGAAGCACTGAATGTGCGTTCCGAA
The DNA here is from genome assembly GCA_029206835.1 of Rana muscosa. Lineage (NCBI taxonomy): Eukaryota > Metazoa > Chordata > Amphibia > Anura > Ranidae > Rana > Rana muscosa. The sequence goes on along the minus strand of CM055117.1, from coordinate 161,376,895 downwards.
AGAACGCTGGATGCAGGACAGGCCAGTAGCTCAATTGCATACTGTGCAAGCTCTGGCCAGTGATCCATGCTCAAGACCCAGTAACCCAGAGGATTTTCGGTGGGAAAGGTGTCCAAGTCTGATCTTGCCCCTAGGTATTCCTGCACCATGTAAACCAGACGCTGGCGATGGTTGCTGGAACCGATCATACCTTGGGGCTGCGTACTAAAAAATTGTCTGAACGCATTGGTCAGACGGCCACCTTCTCCACCGCTCCTTCTTTGACTGACCGGAGCCTCAGCAACGCGTTGTCCAGGACCAGGAATTTGTAACCTCCCAGTCTCTGGGAACACGTTGCACAGACCTTTCTGCAAGGCCTCCCGAAGATGCTTCATCCCCTGCTCCCTCTGTGACGGCAAGATAAGGTCCACAACCTTACCCTTGTAACGTAGAACAAGGAGGGTTGCCAGCCAGTAATAATCCCTCTCCTTGATCGCACGAATACGAGGATCCCTCCGCAGGCTTTGCAGGATCAGGGAGGCCATGCAGCGTAGGTTTGCTGAGGCATTTGGTCCGGAGTCCTCTGGGTCACTCAGGACGACATGATTCGCAGCCACCTCCTCCAAGCCACGTACAAGTCCATGGGTGTCTTGGGACTGTAATTGATCCCTTGAAGACTGCTGCTGATGCTGAGTGCTAGGCTCCACCTCCATGCTGACACAATCCTCCTCCTCCTCATCCTCTTCCTGTGTGATAGGCGGGCCAGCAGGAACACTGTCTGGGTAAAGGGGCCTTGAGGGGCAAGGAAGTCCTCCTCTTCCTGCCTCTGTTCTGTCTCAAGTGCCCTGTCCATTATTCCACGCAGCGTATGTTCCAACAGGTGGACAAGAGGTACAGTGTCACTGATGCATGCACTGTCACTGCTCACCATCCTCGTGGCCTCCTCAAATGGTGCCAGGACAGTGCATGCATCCCTGATCATAGCCCACTGGCGTGGGAAAAAAATCTAAGCTCCCCTGACTCTGTCCTGGTGCCATATTGCAACAGATACTCATTAATGGCCCTCTGCTGCGTGTGCAGCCGCTGCAGCATGGCCAACGTTGAGTTCCACCTGGTGGGCATGTCAGATTAGGCGGTTCTTGGGCATGTTGGATTCCTTTTGCAGGTCAGCCAGCCGAGCACTGGCATTATATGACCGGCGGAAATGCCCACAGAGTTTCCTGGCCTGCTTCAGGACCTCCTGTAAGCCCGCGTACCTGCCCAAGAACCGCTCAACCACCAAGTCAAGGACGTGAGCCAAACAGGACACATGGGTCAGTTTTTCCTGTCGGAGTGCGGAGAGGAGGTCGGTGCCATTGTCGCAAACCACCTTTCCTGGCTTAAGCTGGCGTGGCGTCAACCACCTCTGAGCCTGCCCCTGCAGAGCTGACAGAATTTCTGCCCCAGTGTGGCTCCTGTCCCCCAAGCACACCAGCTCAAGCACTGCATGGCATCTTTTTGCCTGCGTACTTGCGTAGCCCCTTGAACGCCTACGGAGCACCACTGGTTCCGAGGACAAAGCACAGGTAGAGGCCATGGAGGAAGAAGAAGAGGGGGGGTGGAGGAGAGAGGTGTGTCAGAATCACCAGTAGTAACATTTTGGAGGCGTGGTGGCGGAACAACCTCCAACACTACTGCACCTTGTCCTGCATCCTTCCCTGCTGCCAGCAGAGTCACCCAATGCGCTGTGAAAGATAGGTAACATCCCTGTCCATGCCTGCTGGACCATGAGTCAGCTGTAATATGCACCTTACCGCTGACCGCCCTGTCCAACGAAGCCAAGACATTGCCTTACACATGCCGGTAGAGAGTCGGAATCGCCTTCCGTGAGAAAAAGTGGCCTTAGGGAACCTGCCACTGAGGAACTGCACATTCCACAAACTCACGGAAGGGGGCAGAGTCTACCAACTGAAAAGACAGCAGTTGAAGTGCTAGCAATTTAGCCAAGCTAGCATTCAACCGCTGGGCATGTGGATGGCTGGGAGCAAACTTCTTTCGGTGGTGCAGCAGCTGGGGCAGGGAAATTTGCCTGGTACAATTGGACGTCGGTGTTCCGATAGCAGATTGCCCGCAAGTACTTGTCTGTGACACACCTAATTCTACACCTTCATTCCTCTCAGTGCAGGTTTCAGAGAGGACTGAAGGTATAGTGGAGTTGGAGATCCCAGCTGATGAGGAGCAAGGAGAGGTCCGCTTTGTTCTTTGGTGTGGGTCTTTTAAGTACGCTTGCCAATGAACTGCATGGCAGGTCGACATATGTCTGGTCAAGCACATGGTGCCCAAGCGGCTGATGTTTTGGCCACGCGAGATACGCTTCAGACATATGTTGCAAATGGCAACGGTGCGATCTGCTGCACACGTCTGAAAAAGGGCCCACACCAAAGAACTTTTGGAATAACGCGCAGAGACAGCAGCGCCCTGCACATGCAGAGCTCTGCTGTGTGATGCAGTCGGTGTGCTGCCCTTAAGCTGGCCCCTGGAGGGCATCCTGCCTCGTTGGATATGTGCCTCCTCCTCCTCCTCCTCCACCTCTCTCCTATCAGGCACCCACGTGGAGTCAGTGACCTCATCATCCCCTCCCTCCTCATCACTGTAGCAAATCTGGCAGTATGTTGCAGCTGGGGGAACATGACTGGCAGATAGCTGTCCTTGTTGGGCACCCCCTCTCTCTGGGCTCACGTTACTACTCCCTCTCTCTGGGCTCATGTTACTGCCTTCCTCTAGCTGGGTTCCATCATCAGAGCCTTCAAAACACTGGGCATCCTCCTGGAGCATGTACCCAACAATGTGGCCAAACAGTTCGGGGGACTCCTCAGGAGGACATGGTGGGGCTAGGGAAGGAGTGACTGATGCCATTGAGCTGAGGGAAGAGGTCGCTTTGGCAGCTGCTTTGCCAGACAAAGTATCATGAGGCTGGGTGAGAGAGGATGAGGAGGATGAGGAAGGCTTGGTCATCCACTCTACCAAGTCTTGGGCATGTTGCAATTCAACATGGCTGGCTGATGAAAAGAAGGACAAGCGTGTCCCATGGCCACGTGCTGATGAGGATGCACCGTGTCCACGACCAGCACTGTTGCCTCTAGACACAGAGCCTGCTTGCCCTCTTTTATTGCCTCGTGACTGTCTGCCTCTCCTTGTTTGCCTTCCAGACATACTAATGGCCTGCAGTGAGATGTAGCTGCACAAAGGTGGAATGGATGTATATATATATATATATATATATATCTTTACTGATTATAATGCAGCTATCAGAATCAACTGCCTGCTGTGGTATTAGTATGAGAAAAGCAGCAATTGTCTTTAGTTAGTTTTAGGTGAACACTGTGCAGAGGACACAGTACACTAACTGAAAATACTTGCAGCTCTCTGCCTGTGGTTTTATTATGAGAACAGAACACCACAAATTGTATTCAGGTGAACGCTCTGCAAAGGACAGAAGTACTGCAGTACACTAAATGAAATTAATGCAGCTCCCTGCCTGTGGTTTTATTATGAGAACACCACTAATTGTATTCAGGTAAGCTTTAGGTGAACGCTATGAAAAGCACACAGTACACTAAGTGCAGCTAGCACAATCACCTGCCTGCCTGTCACAGTATAGAGAATAACAGAAACGGATCTAGCTAAACTGAATACAATGTATAAATATATATAAAACACCTAGGATGCATATATATCCTCTACACACTGTAACTGCAGCTAACTGACTCGCCTGTCTGCTCTATCTAACTCAACATAAATGACACTGTCTCTCTCTCTCTCTGTAAGCTCTCTCTTTAACCACTGCAACACACTACACAAGGTCGCCACGGAGGTGGCCTTATATAGGGTGGGGCGTGTACTAAACCCCCTGAGACATAATTGGCCAAAGCCACCCTAGCTTTGGCCAATTATGGCTCTCCGTTTTTTGCGCGCTGTGATTGGCCAAAGCATGCGGGTTATAGTGCATGCTTGGCCAATCATCAGCCAGCAATGCACTGCGACGGCATAATGTTCACAATTCGGCGAACGGCCGAACAGACGAATCTCATCCCTATCCATAACTAACACTTTGAAGAAAAAATATAAAACCTTGTGGACTTTGCTGGTACCAGAGAAGGAAAATTATATAAACATTATACTAATAAAATCAGTGCTCATTCAAAATGGTGCAGGCAACATAATTACACTCCAACAGTAATTTTTTGCTATTATGTCAAGAGGTCAACACGTTTCACAACATTGCTTCCTCAGGACCTCAATATCTTGACCACAAAGAAAAGACCTATCCAAAGGAAAAAAGCACAACAATTAATTCTAAACAGTAACATGCAACATGAAATATAGCAAACATGCTGTGTCCCCCCAGACCACTTACATGCGCCAATCAGAGCCAGGCAAGAGCCAGTGGTGTGCCGTGTGTCATAAAGCTGTGGTATATTGTGTGGTGCAGTGGAACAATACATAAAAGTGTGATTAAATCATCCTAATAGAGAGGAGCGCAATTGATTAGGGAACTAGCCTCATCATAAAAGCTGGATCTATATTCAAACACAATTACCCAGGAGTATAGCACTTACTCAGTATTTAAACCCAGGAGAAAAAGAAGATCAATACTAAGAAGAAACCTCAATATCAGGATATTCGATCCAATGCCGTGGGACCTATAATACCCACTTACTGATGGAAATATGTCAAAAAAAGGACTCAACATCATCTGTTGAGCTGCCCCATTACAGCAAGTCATCTAGAAGAATATATATGTATGACTATTACATGCTCAACAAAAGCCTTTAGCAGATACAAAGCACCATCCACCATTACTCCTATACAAGGGAGCACATTTAAAGCCATTCTGGTGCCAAAACAGCACCTTAATTGCCATTATTCTACTATGACATCATGTGTGACCTTTTACAGCATCGCCTATCACATACTCCCGCACAATCCATGCGAGGGAGGCATCACCGTCTCCCCTTCAGGAGTCCACCCCCAACTTAATCCGAAGCCAATGGCATGCCAGCAAGTCTCACCAATGGCCACGGTCATCCTCGCACATGCGCGAACCAACTGATTCCGCAATCCACAAGAACGAAAACCCACGCAATCAATTGGGCTCCTCTATATTAGGATGATTTAATAGCACCTTTATGTTTTGTTCCACTGCATCACACGATATACCGCAGCTTCATGACACACGGCACACCACTGGCTCTTGCCTGCCTCTGATTTGATGTAAGTGGTCTGGGGGGACACAGCATGTTTGCTATATTTCATGTTGCATGTTACTGTTCAGAATTAATTGTTGTGCTTTTTTCCTTTGGATAGGCCTTTTCTTAGTGGTCAAGATACTGAGGTCCTGAGTAAGCAATGTTTGTGAAACACGTTGACCTCTTGACATAATAGCAAAGAAATACTGTTGGAGTGTAAATATGTGGCCTGCACCGCTTTGAATGAACACTGACCTTATGCTTTTATTAGTATAATGTTTATATATTTTAATTTTTTGTAATAAATAATTTTTTAGCATTTTTGTGTCATTGTCCTTCTCTGGTACCAGTAAAGTCCGCAAGGTTCTATATTTTTACTTTGAAAAAAAAAAACAACAAAAACAATGCATCTATTTAACAAATGTAACAAAACACTTTCAATGATATTTTTAACAGACCAATAGCATGCAAATAAGAAAAGTTAATTGCTAGTAGTTACATATACTTTCCATTTCAAATATTTTATTTAATTTTATAATTATCAACAAAATTCCATTAACAGAGCATATACAATAATATAATAGAAATAGATATTCCATTAACAGAACATGTACAATAGTATAGTAGAAAAAGGCGTAATCATTCTGGAAATTACCTCTTATAAATGTAAATGAAAATAGATAACCTAGCGGATTGTAGGATAAGATTATGTAACATGAAATGTCCTAATCATAGCTTCATGGCAGCTATTTGATGACAAGTAATTGAGAAATTAAATTGATTGAAAAATAATAATCTAATTATGTAATCTATGAAGAGAATAGAATAGAATGAACCTATAAAGAAATATAAAGTTAATGTGTTGTAGAATATCTGGGGGAATAAATTAGGCTAAACTAGGGCCAAGTTCCTTCTCTTGGCTTGGCTTTATCTGGTGCGAAGGTCAAAAATCCCAACCATTCAAAGCATCTTCTATTACAGTTGGTATATCAGATAATTAACAAGAATAAGTATTTACATATACTTTAAGCAACAGGAAGTTATCTTAAATATGCATCACTCAAGCTACAGGATGGAACAAAGGGTGCTTCTAAAACAAAAGGCAGGCATCAACAAAGAGCTTTTAACTTTAAGCACAATATTGTTAGGCCTCGTACACACGACCGAGTTTCTCGTCGTAAAAAACACGTCGTTTTTTTCGACGAGATTCTTGTTAAGCTTGTCGATTTTCTCGTCAAGCTTTCTATGCGTACACACTGTCATTTCCCAATTTCCTCATTGTTCTCCGCGCTCACGTCCAGCACGTACGACGGCACTATAAAGGGGAAGATCTTTTTTCTTGGCGCCAACCCTTGGGCTGCTTTTGCTGATCTCGTGTTACCGCGTGTGAAGTAAAAGTTTGGGAAGAGACGATTTGCGCTTTTCAGTCTTCGTACTTTTCAGATCGTTTTCTGCCGTTCAGTTTGTGCTTGTGGGTTTGTATCTTGACTTTCAGGGCGTCTAGGCAGGTCGTATCTGTTTTACAGTGCGTTCTTGCCTGTTCGTTTCTGATTTTCATTTCGTTATTCATAGGCCTTGCTGTTCTAAAGTGCGTTCTGTTCTGTACGTTCTGATTAGACGACCGTTTCCTAGCCATGTCGCCTGGACGTTCTCGTCGTCGAGTTCGTGCTGTGCGTGCGCTTGGTGTTGGTCTGCTTGTTTTGGACCAAGACCAGTCCATGAATGGTGTGAGGAGGAGTTCATGGACCAAGAATTGGTTGCTCCAGCGGGACCAATTCTGCCACATGCCTCTGCTGCGGGAGATCGTCGAGAATAATCCTGAGGACTACAGGAATTTTCTGAGGATGTCTGACCCCGTTTTTCAGGAACTGTTGGCTTTGGTGACCCCCTATATTACCAGGAAGGACACCGTTATGCGGGAAGCCATCAGTGCTGAGCAGAGGCTCATCGCCACGTTGCGTTACCTGGCGACAGGGAGAAGTCTTCAGGACTTGAAGTTCACCACAGGCATCTCCCCCCAGGCTCTGGGCCTCATAATCCCAGACACATGTTCTGCCATCATCCAAGTCCTGCAGGAGGACTATATTAGGGTAAGTTTGCTCCCTTAACATCACATTTTAGGTATTACATGTATGCTAATGTATTGTATTTCTTTCATCCTTCCCTAATTACCATGATTCTAATATGCTGAGAATGTCCCCTTTGTCCCCATGCATGTTGGAAGCTTTAGATTGCCCCTTTTTTCTCCTCCCTAAATATTTCCCTTCACTAACTTTTCCAGCAGGGGCGCCTGTTGCTCCAAATGTTGGGGGGTTCAAACCCCAATTTAGGAAATAAACTTCCTCCTTTTTTGCTCTGTTGCCTAATAAACGCCCCCAGTTGTCCCCTCCAATGCAGCCATTTTGTCCCCTCAAATGCAGCCATTTAGTCCCCTCTAATGCAGCCAGTTTCCCCCCAGCCCTGCACTTACCTTCTTGTGGTCAGCGCCATCCTTCTTCTGTCCTTGATGTCTTCTCCTTCCCTTCATGTTGCATCAGCCAATCATGTTACCATTAAACAGACTTGGTGAACATGATTGGCAGAGCAGCCTGTCAGTGTTTATCCAAGGAATGCCCCCCTCCCTGCGTCCCCGATTTTTCTTTTAGGAAGCCAATTACATCCCTCAGGTTGTAATTTGCAAGACTATTTTACTACCTGTTTCTGCTCTGCAATTTTAACCCCCTAAATGCCGCAATGATTCATATGTCGGTCGCTTTACAAGAGGCCATCCACCTGAATAGTGTGCGGCATAGACAATACATAGGTTCATGCAACGCATGAACCTATGTATTGTTCTGAGTGATGGGCACAGGAGAGAGGGGGCAGTGCTCCAGCGCCCACTCTGGACGCACCGCCACTGCAATGCTATCCTGTGGCCAAACACATCTCCCCCCCCCCAAAATAATTTAGTAATGGCCCATCAGAGGGGGTGATGAATATGATAAATGAGCCTTCCATTATCCTTTTTTTACACACCTTAATAAACGTATAATTAGATTGATGTTGGCCTCTAATTTTTTGGGATAGAATTTCCTTGTAATGTATGACTTTGTTTTTCTAATATTATTTCATCTTGTTTCACTCCACAGCTTCCTTCCACGCCACAGGAATGGCAGACTGTGGCATCGGAGTTTGCCACGCGGTGGGACTTCCCCAACTGCGGTGGTGCCATAGACGGGAAGCACGTCCGCATCGTGCCGCCACCCCGTTCTGGGTCCTACTACTACAGCTACAAGGGGTTTCATAGCATTGTTCTGATGGCGGTGGTGTCAGCACGGTATGAATTCCTCTATGTTGATGTAGGGAAGAATGGCCGGATGTCCGATGGGGGATCCTTCATCCAGACGGAGTTTGCCCTCCGTCTCCAGAGTGACGACCTTGCATTGCCACCGGATGCAGGGAATATTGAAGGACTCCCCTTTGTTTTCTTGGCTGATGAAGCCTTCGGACTCGGACAGCATCTTATGAGGCCATTTCCACAGAGGACCCTGACCCCAGAGAAGAGTGTGTTCAATTACCGGCTGGCCAGGGGCCGAAGAGTCGTTGAAAATGCCTTCGGCATAATGGCCAGCCGGTTCTGCCTTTTTATGACTTCCATCCACTTGGCGGACTACAAAATAAACTATGTAGTGTTATGCTGCTGTGTGCTACACAATTTTCTTTGCCGCAAATCGAATTCATATATGGCCTCAGTTTTGCCAGAGGCTGGACTTTCCCCTGCAAATCCCCTTCCGGGCCTGGAATCTGCCAGTCTTGGCTTGCCCCCCCAAAATGCCCGTGTGGTTCGGGACAAATACATGGAGTATTTCACGGGTAGGGGGGAAATTCCTATGCCAGCCTATGTCTAAGTATAGATATAAAAATCTTGTTTAACCACTTAAGCCCCGGACCATTTGGTAGCTAGAGGACCAGAGGTGAATTCAGAATTTTGCACTGCGCTGCTTTAACTGTAAATTGTGCGGACATGCAATGTTGTACCCAAACGAAATTTGCGTCCTTTTCTTCCCACAAATAGAGCTTTCTTTTAATGGTATTTGATTGCCTCTGCGATTTTTATTTTTTGCGATATAAACGGAAAAAGACCGAAAATTTTGAAAAAAAATGATATTTTCTACTTTTTGTTATAAGAAAAATCGAATAAACTCAATTGTAGTCATACATTTAGGCCAAAATGTATTCAGCCACATGTTTTTAGTAAAAAAAATGTCAATAAGCGTATATTTATTGGTTTGCGCAAAAGTTATAGAGTTTACAAACTAGGGTACATTTTCTGAAATTTACACAGCTTTAAATTTATGACTGCCTATCTCATTTCTTGAGGTGCTAAAATGACAGGGCAGTACAAAACCCCCCCAAATGACCCCATTTTGGAAAGTAGACACCCCAAGGAAATTGCTGAGAGGCATGTTGAGCCCATTGAATTTTTTATTTTTTTGTCCCAAGTGATTGAATAATGACTAAAAAAAATAAATAAAAAAAAAATTACAAAAAGTTGTCACTAAATGATATATTGCTCACACATGCCATGGTTATATGTGGAATTTCACCCCAAAATACATTTTGCTGCTTCTCCTGAGTACGGGGATACCACATGTGTGGGACTTTTTGGGAGCCTAGCCGCGTACGGGACCCCGGAAACCAAGCACCGCCTTCAGGATTTCTAAGGGCGCAAATTTTTGATTTCACTCCTCACTACCTATCACAGTTTCGAAGGCCATAAAATGCCAAAATAGCACAAAACCCCCCCAAATTACCCCATTTTAGAAAGTAGACACCCCAAGGAAATTGCTGAGAGGCCTGTTGAGCCCATTGAATATATTTTTTTTGTCCCAAGTGATTGAATAATGACAAAAAAAATAAAATAAAAAAAATTACAAAAAGTTGTCACTAAATGATATATTGCTCACACATGCCATGGTTATATGTGGAATTACACCCCAAAATACATTTTTCTGCTTCTCCTGAGTACGGGGATACCATATGTGTGGGACTTTTTAGGAGCCTAGCCGCGTACGGGACCCCGAAAACCAAGCACCGCCTTCAGGATTTCTAGGCACAAATTTTTGATTTCACTCCTCACTACCTATCACAGTTTCGAAGGCCATAAAATGCCAAAATCGCACAAAACCCCCCCAAATGACCCCATTTTGGAATATAGACACCCCAAGCTATTTGCTGAGAGGAATGGCGAGTATTTTACAGCTCTCATTTGTTTTTGAAAATGAAGAAAGAAAATATATATATATATTTTTTATTTTTTTCAATTTTCAAAACTTTGTGACAAAAAGCGAGATCTGCAAAATACTCACAATACCTCTCAGCAAATAGCTTGGGGTGTCTACTTTCCAAAATGGGGTCATTTGGGGGGGTTTTGTGCTATCTGGGCATTCCATGGCCTCCGAAACTGTGATAGGCAGTGAGAAGTGAAATCAAAAATTTACACCCTTAGAAAGCCTGAAGGCGGTGCTTGGTTTTTGGGGTCCCGTACGTGGCTAGGCTCCCAAAAAGTCTCACACATGTGGTATCCCCGTACTCAGGAGAAGCAACAGAATGTATTTTGGGGTGTAATTCCACATATGCCCATGGCATGTTTGAGCAATATATCATTTAGTGACAACTTTGTGCAAAAAAAAAAAAAAAATTGTCGTTTTTCCGCAACTTGTGTCAACATATAAAATATTCCATGGACTCGACATGCCTCTCAGTATATATCTTGGGGTGTCTACTTTCCAAAATGGGGTCATTTGGGGGGGTTTTGAACTGTTCTGGCATTTTATACACAACATTAGGAAGCTTACATCCACTCTTCTAACCACTTGAAGACAAAGCCCTTTTTGACACTTTTTGTTTACATGAAAACATTTTTTTTTTGCAAGAAAATTATGTTGAACCCCCAAACATTATATATATTTTTAAAGCAAAGGCCCTACAGATTAAAATGGTGGGTGTTGCATTTTTTTTTTCTACACAGTATTTGCGCAGCGATTTTTCAAACGCATTTTTTGGGTTAAAAAATACACTTTTTTTAATTTTAATGCACTAAAACACACTATATTGCCCAAATGTTTGATGAAATAAAAAAGATGATCTTAGGCCGAGTACATAGATACCAAACACGACATGCTTTAAAATTTCGCACAAACGCGCATTGGCGACAAACTACATACATTTTTAAAAGCCTTTAAAAGCCTTTACAGGTTACCCCAGTAGATTTACAGAGGAGGTCTACTGCTAAAATGATTGCCCTCGATCTGACCTTCGCGGTGATACCTCACATGCATGGTGCAATTGCTGTTTACATATGACGCCAGACCGACGCTTGCGTTCGCCATTGGGCAAGAGCAGGGCAGGACAGGGGTGCTTTTTTTTTTTTCTTTTTTTTTTATTATTAATTTTCCTTTTTTATTTTATTTTTAAATTGTTCCTTCCAAGTATTTTTTTTTTTTATCATTTTTATTGTTATCTCAGGGAATGTAAATATCCCCTATGATAGCAATAGGTAGTGACAGGTACTCTTTTTTTGAAAAAACTGGGGTCTTCTAGACCCTAGATTTTTCCTCTGCCCTCAAAACATCTGACCACACCAAGATCGGTGTGATAAAATGCTTTCCCAATTTCCCAATGGCGCTTTTTATATCCGGGGGGGGCATTCCCTCCCACTGCTTGTAAAAGCAGTCCAGAGGCTAATTAGCCGCTAGGATTGCTTTTACATGAAAGCCGGCCGCAGGCTGAAAAGAATGATACCAAGATGATACCTAAACCCGCAGGCATCATTCTGGTATAAACATTCAAAGTCCAGCAACATACCAGTACGTTGCTGGTCCTTGTTGGACATGTATTGTAATCTTTTTATTTCATGCAGCCAGTTGGCTGAACGAAAAAAGAGATTGATCGGTGGGTATGCCCACCATTAGAATACCGCCCTTCATCCACCCACTTCCAATGATGGGCATACACGCACCATTTATATATGCCGAAGCATGGGGGTATCCTCCCGCAAAAAAGTTATGCTGCACACACATGGTCGGACTTTTCCACGGGCAAGCCTCCGTCGGAATTTCGACCGTATGTACGCGGCATTAGGAGCAAAATCGCTCCTCCGCCCCTGCTGCCCCAATGCTTCGGCATATTTGCTTTTTTTTTTTAACTGTGGTGGTGAAATCACCTCCTACAGCACTGGAGTCGCAGGGATCAGGCCTGTCTCTGCGAACGCTGCAGTTATGTGTGTTTTTGTTTTGTAAGTGACAGTGATCGATCGATACTGCACTTGGGTGGCCTGGGCTGGACGGAGGGGCAAAACGCAGGTGCCAGCAGGTATCTGGGCTGATCCCGCTAACACTGCGTTTTTGGGAACCCTAAACTGCTGGGGACGCTAGTATAGATCAGATCAGATATTGATCTGTTCAGATACTATACCACTAAGGGGGGTGTATGCTTCACGCGTGGGTGTTAGCGTTACTGGCACTAACCTGACGCTGCCTGGGGTGTGACGCAGACCCTCTCTGACGCTAAAACCTAATTGATATCACCCGCCGGGCGATCAGGGGGTTAAACCTTTATTGGGTTATATACACGGCGGGTGCCCTGACACTATAAAAAGCAAACTAACTAACCAGCGTCACCCGTAACACTTATATGGTGATCACTGGTGAAAGGGTTAACTAGGGGCAATCAGGGGGTTAAAACCTTTATTAGATAATATATGGGGGCACCTGACGCTATAAAAACCTGCGGCGAACCTAAAAAAAATTACCAGCTACCGATCTGCATCACCGACACTAAGACAGCGTTTAGAAAAACGATTGCTTAGCGACAGTGGTGATGGGGGTGAAAGGGTTACCTGGGGGGCGATCAAGGGGGTTAAACCTTTATTAGATAATATATTGGGGTACCTGACGCTATAAAAACATGCGGCGAACCTAAAAAAAATTACTGGCTACGATCTGCATCACCGACACTAAGACAGCGTTTAGAAAAACAATTGCTTAGCGACAGTGGGGATAGGGGGTGAAAGGGTTACCTGGGGGGCGATCAAGGGGGTTAAACCTTTATTAGATAATATATTGGGGTACCTGACGCTATAAAAACCTGCGGCGAACCTAAAAAAAATTACCGGCTACCGATCTGCATCACAGACACTAAGACAGCGTTTAGAAAAACGATCGCTTAGTGACAGTGGTGATAGGGGGTGAAAGGGTTACCTGGGGGGCGATCAAGGGGGTTAAACCTTTATTAGATAATATATTGGGGTACCTGACGCTATAAAAACATGCGACGAACCTAAAAAAAATTACTGGCTACGATCTGCATCACCGACACTAAGACAGCGTTTAGAAAAACAATTGCTTAGCGACAGTGGTGATAGGGGGTGAAAGGGTTACCTGGGGGGCGATCAAGGGGGTTAAACCTTTATTAGATAATATATTGGGGTACCTGACGCTATAAAAACCTGCGGCGAACCTAAAAAAATTTACCGGCTACCGATCTGCATCAGACACTAAGACAGCGTTTAGAAAAACGATCGCTTAGTGACAGTGGTGATAGGGGGTGAAAGGGTTACCTGGGGGCCGATCAAGGGGGTTAAACCTTTATTAGATAATATATTGGGGTACCTGACGCTATAAAAACCTGCGGCGAACCTAAAAAAAATTACTGGCTGCCGATCGGCATCACTGACGCTAAGACAGCGATCAGAGAAATGATCGCTAAGCGACAGTGGTGATAGGCGGTGAAAGGGTTATCTGGGGGGTGATCAGGGGGTTAAACCTTTATTAGGGGGGGTTAGGGGGCTACACTGGACCTAAGACTAAACTTTGGTGACACTTTTACAGTCACAAATGTCACTGATTGCAGTGATCACTAAATAAATGGTCACTGCAATCAGTGACACTGTGACTGGGGGCTGGGGGGTGATCTGGGGGGTGATCTGGGGTGTCTGGGGGGGCCTGGGGGGGCGATTTATGTCCCTATGTGTCCTGGTGTCAGTGTAGTGTTGTGTGCACTGACCTGATATCTTCTCTTGTACGGCGCTCGGTATATGTGAGCGCCGCACCAGAGATGACATCACTTCCTCCTGCTCCCTCTGTCTGACACAGACAGAGGGGGCATTTCCATTCGCCGGGAGCGATCGCGAGGGGGTGGCCAGAAACGAATGGCTGCCCCCTCATCCCGGAACGCTCCCGGACACTTAGCCACCGCTCACTGTACAGAAGGGGGGTCCGATTGGACCCCCCAACTGTACAAAGGCAATCACGTACACTCTACGTGATTGTGCCTGTCGGTGCCATTCTGCCGACGTATATATACAGTGAGCGGTCGTTAAGTGGTTAAACCTTTAATTATTTGTTCTTTCCTGTCTCCTAGTTTGTCTTTGTGCATTTGTAGTGGCAAGTGTATTTTACTTTAGTAAATAACAACCATTTCACTATGTAACCTTACAAAAGAACCAAATAAGCTTAGAGGGTATTATAAAAAGAAGCTACACGTTGTTTGTGGTCAAATATTTTACTCTGTGCACATTCTCTTCATTTTTTTTTTTTTACTTTGGGTTTGGCCTGGCCACAACCCGGCAAATTTTGGCTTATGAAAATACAAAAATAACAGTTGCATTTCAAAAATTACAACATTGGATACCTCTGAGCAATCGGAGACATTCACTTACACAAACTATGTCTCTATGTGCCCGTCCTAATATGGGGTCCTGCCACCCCTTGCCCAGCCAAAAATTGAATATGCACACATTTTTTTTTTTGTTTTCATATAGGAAGTTTACAATCCTGATCCCTATTGTCAACATGTGCTATCTGCCATCAGGGGTGATCAATGGACGTGTTTTAGGGGTGCATCCCCTTCCTCAGTTCACCGACTTTTGATACGAGGAAGGGGTTGCACCCACAAAAGACGTACATGGATATCCCCTGATGGCAGATAGCACATGTTGACACACTGTGTGCATATTCAATTTTTGGCTGGTTTGTTAGTCAAAAAATTAGAAAAAATTATAAAAACAAACATGTAAAAACAAATGTGTTTGGATGGCTTATTGAATTCTCCCCAAAACATCGAGAATGTCTTTAAATGTTTGTTCCATCACATGGATTCTTTGTTTAATTAGGTCCAGTTCCATGCTACATTCCATCACTTGCTGGATGAGGCGGAGGGCACTGTCAGCAGAGAACCGTGTGCTATCCTTCACAACATTTACATCCCCTAAAAACCAAAAAAAAAAATTAATATAACTCTGCAGGCCTACCTCGCTTACCTTAAGCTGTGGTGTCAGATACTGACCTGTTGTGGTGACCAGATCCACAACGTCATCCACCTCTCCTTCCTGCACTTCTCCTTCCTCCACCTCAACTTCCTGCACATCTTTCGGTTGTGGGTCTTTGGGAGTTTGGGGTTGCTTGGAAGTTGTGGGGTGCATGTGCTCCCTGGAGTGTCCTCCTCCCAGTCTTCTCTCCCCTGTGAGAATAAAACCAAAGGTGTATTTATCACACTGTAAATCTCATTGTTAAACTAAAAACAGGCTAAATTGTTTGGAAGTGGGGTACGAGTGTGTGTTTGTGCGGAATTTAAAGAAGAATGCATTATTTATGACCCCAAATATGTTTAGTATTCACATTTGGATGTAATTTTTTTGACATGGAGGCACCACAAAAATTCTCTGATACACCTGTGTGGGACACCCAAAAAAGGCGGGTCTGTTGGCCCACACTATAGTGCTCCAAAGTACAGATGTGGAAGCAGCTGCTGAGTGTCCTCTCCTTTACACTGATAAAAGTTTGCATTTCATTCTCTTTACAAACACATCATCTAGACTTAAAAATTATCCACAATACTTGATCAAAAATGCCAGATGTCTAATTACTTTTGTGGCTCTTAAATAAGCCAAAACTGCGGATAGTGGCCGAACGAAGTGTCGGTAACGTAACGAACGATTACTGTGCCCAACCTAGTTCAAAATATTACATTTTGGAAGGGAGTCCAATATGATAAAAAAAAAAAACATGTCAGTTTATAAAAATATTAATAGCAGAAACGTCGTTATTTTACTTACTTTTAGCCAGCATCCTCTTTATGATCCTCAACTGGTCTGGCTCCCTCAGTTTGAGGTCTGACCACCTCTTTCTGAGCTGCTCATTTGAGCGTTTCACCCCGAACTTCGCCCTCAGACTCTTCACAACTTTAGTGAGGATTTTGGCCTTCCTTCTATTTGGTTTGCTATACGGCCCATGCTTGGCATCATAATCAGCCTTGACCAAGATGTCCACCATCTCCGCCATCCCCGCCAAAGACATATTCGATGCCTTGAATCTCCTCCTTGATCGTGACGTGTCCTCGGTCTCCGGGCTTGTCTCCTCGCTAGTTGCGGAATTATCAGACACCTGCTGTAACTCCGCCATATCTGTCTGCGCGCCGGAAGAGAAGGGGCGGGGAAAAGATGTAAGTTAGAACGTCATGGGCGGGCGACGTGTGCGGAGTGACGTGTTCGAATTTTGACGCATGCGTGGTGTGTATATAGCAAACACACATGTGACTATAGTACGTTCGGTGTGCGGAGAGAGGAGTTCAAGTGACGGACGTGCGAACGAAGGTATGTGATTTTGTGACTTGTAAAAATTGTTGGCCTATACTGTCTTGAGATTGTTGGAGGATATATATGGTGACTAGGATGTTAAGGAGGTTAGACTGTTTGCCTCACATTATTTAAATATAATTTATTTAACTTGCAGATACAATATGAATGTCTTTATTAGCGACAAAGAGTTCCTGGGGGAATTTATTGACCGGGTAAGGGAGCTGCCGGCTCTGTGGGAGACGAAAAACCCCATCCATAAAAAAAAGGGGTGAGAAAAGCAGCGCTGGAGAAGCTGCTCCCATTTGTGCATACCAAGGTGCCCACAGCCACAGCAAAACAAGTGGACACTAAAATTGGGAGCTTGAGAGGTACCTACAGGACTGAACGCTCTAAGGTGCTGGCTTCTCAGAGGTCAGGAGCAGCAGCAGATGATGTTTATGTCCCGATTTTGTGGTACTACAACAGGATGTCCTTCCTGGATGACCACATTGAGACAAGGCCATCACTCTCCACTCTTCCCCCCAGACTTCCCTGCAGCCAACCTGAGCCTTCTCTGGAGCAAGAGGAGGCAGCCATCCTGGATGATCCTGATTTGGCCATCTGGAGCCAGGTATAGTATTAACTGAAAATGTATTGGGATAAAATTAATGTTTGACAAATATGTCAGGATGAGAAACATACATTATTTTGTATTCCACAAATGAAATCAAGATCTGTAGACATTATTCTGCACTTAATTGGGTGGTAAATAGTCAATCTGATGTAGTGGTAAATTTAAAGCAAGGATTTATGCATTTACATTCTAATTGCTTCAATCAGGATTACAAAGTTTGATGCAAAGATTAAACCAACATATTAAACTATGTTCCTTTTTCATACACAGGATGAAATCAGCCAGGAGGAGGGTCTGGAAACTGTCAGGCAGGAGGAGGAAGGGCCCAGTGGCAGCCAGGAGGTGGCAGGGCCCAGTGGCAGCCAGGAGGTGGCAGGGCCCAGTGGCAGACAGGAGGTGGCAGGGCAAAGGAGAAGCACCAGATCCCAGGTGCCTGCCATCCGGCTTCACAAAAGAGGCAGGAGGGACAGGACCACCAGTGAGGCAGCAATGGCCCTTATTAAAGAGGCCCATGCCACCCTCAAGGAGCCCACATCCCCTGAAGAGGCCATTGCCGGCCTAGTGGAGGCTAAGTTCAAGGTGATGAGCATGGAGCAACGCCTCCTATGCGAGCCCCTGCTCATCACCTTGCTCAACAAGGGGGTGATGGAGAAAATTACACCCAATACCACCATATGTGAGGTGGCCCAACTGACCCAACCTCAACCTCCACCTCCACCTTCCTCTTCTGCCCCACCCCCTTCTGCTACACCTCCACCTTCTGCCCCACCCCCTTCTGCTACACCTCCACCTTCTGCCCCACCCCCTTCTGCTACACCTCCACCTTCTGCCCCACCCCCTTCTGCTACACCTCCACCTTCTTCTTCTGCCCCACCCCCTTCTGCTACACCTCCACCTTCTTCTTCTGCCCCACCCCCTTCTGCTACACCTCCACCTCCTCCTCCTGACAGGAGTACCCCTCCAGTGGGCCAGCCTCCAGCCAAACGAAGAAGGAAGGCTGCAGGGAAGGCTTCAGGAAAGGCTTCAGGAAAGGCTTCAGGAAAGGCTGCAGGGAAGGTTGCCAGGAAGAAGAGGAAGTGATGGCCTTGCTTTATTGTGGTCGGACAGAAGGCAGCCTGTTGTAGTACCACACACTTGGGACATATATCTCACCTGCTGCTGTTCCTGACCTCTGGGAGGCCAGCATCATATTGTGTTCAGAAATGTGGGCCTTCTCAAGCTCCCAATTTTAGTGTCCACACAGGGTTGCTGTGTGCTCTGGGGTCCCTGGGATGCACAAATGGCAGCAGCTTCTCCAGCGCTGCCTTCTCTTTATTTAATTTATAAACATGAATAAATGTGTTTTTTGTTTAAGTTCATACTTGACTATGTGTATTTTTAAATAAACAAAATCAAGCTTTGGGGTAAGCAGATACATTTGACTGACAATAAAAGGCACAGATATCACCCCCCCCCCCCCAAAAGAATAACTAAATCTGATTAGCACAAAAACATGGTGTGAAATTTAAATAATATAGATTCCAAAATTAAATGGGAGATCGCTATCAAAACATTGAGAAATTATAATTAACATCATTTTGAAAAATCTAAACATTTAAATTATTCCTAAAAACTTGCACGATATAATACACATAAATCTTATAAAGAGCAGCATGAAAAAGGTTAAAAATAAGGCATAACTCTGTGTGAATATCAGCAGCAAAAGAAGGTCACTCGTTTTGATTAATGTAACATTCTAACGAAGATTTCAATGCAGAACATTTAAACGATGAAATATTTTTGAGCGTGACGAATATGCTCTCTCCATTATGAAGGCTTGTTTTACCAGAAGATGCGCTCCCGTCTCATAGTTGCTTGTGAGCATGCGCGCTTTTGGAAGATTCGTAAAAGCATACACACGAACCATTTTCTCGTCACAAAACAGGCCGACGAGAAACACGACGAGGAAATCTGGAATCCTGACGAGAAAATAGAGAGCAGGTTCTCTATTTTCTCGTCGAGATTCTCGGCAATTTTCTCGTCGTAAAACCATACACACGAACGTTTTTCTAGACAAAAAAACTCTCGCGGCACTTTTCTTGACTGTTTTGGACGAGAAAAACGGTCGTGTGTACGAGGCCTGAGAGTTCTCCTTTTTAATATGTACTGTATACTTGATATGTATACAGTAGAGATATCTTCTCTCAAATGATGGATTCTATGAAACATTAAAGCCCAACCTCAGACAAAAGTACAGTTGTCATCCGAAAATACAATAGAAATACACTACAACACGTGACATCATTTAGTTGTGGATAGATTAAGTAAAGTTTATAATTTAGAGTTTTTACTGCTGCCTGGTGAATTTCCTTCATTTCTTTTCCCTGTGACACTCTATCCACACCCTGGGTGTCACTTGGACGATTAGTGAGGGCAACATTTCTACATTGGGTGCAGAGACGGAAATAAAAACTTGACAGAGGTTAAAACCATTCTTCAGTTTTATAAAACATATTTTCCTTGCTGATTATGCCTCGGTTGGATAATTTCCCCTGTCCCTGTATCAGTGACAAGAGGGCAGAAAGTGAGGTCAGCTCTAACCAGCAGGGACACAGGCAGCAGTGAAAACCTCTCTGAAGTTCTAACTAAACTAAAAAAAGTTTTGTCTGATGTTAGGTTTTAATGAAGTCTACTCAAAACTAAAAATAGGAGTAAGGTAGAAGACTTTCAGGTAAGGTCTAAGAAAAAAAATTCTGCTTACTTTTGATTCAGTATTATTTCCTTTCAGCGGGTTCCCCAGACATTGCAGTGGTCCAATGCTACAAACTGAATATTTAAAGCCTTGAATCTTCTATGTGTTTTGTAAAGCTGTGCCTGGATTATGAATTAAATCATAAATGTCAATATTATCTGCACAATGGTGTTTTCAGGAAACTACAACTAAGGCTGATGGCAAAGAGAATGAGTAAGTGGTCTAATTAATAACATATTGCCCTGATTTTATTTTTATAGTAACCTGGATTTAACTTTGAGATTTAATATTTTGGAAAACGGTAATAATGGTGATAAGTGATCAAACATTGTCTATATTGCAACATATACAGTGCTCAGCATAAATGAGTACACCCCTTTTGAAAAGTAAGATTTTAATCAAAATCTCAATGAACACAATTTGCAAAACTTTGACAAAACGGAGTTTCCTGACAGACTCCATGGCAGCATACATATGGATTAACCCCGCCTCCTCTCCAATCCTATAGGACCCCACTCCCATAAATTCTTGCTCAAAGCCAGAGGCTTGGGGCTATTATGCGGCCTCTCATGGTGGCTGGAAAGCATCTTCGTCCCAATACGCCGCCGAACTTCTGGCCCGGTGGGCGCGAGTGCTCCCGCACATGCACGGGGTGACCTGAGGCTTGGTTTCACGCTTGCACAGAGGGGCGGGAGCCTCACGCGGGTGCCTGTTGATGGCTGTGGGCACAGGTGCAGCAGGGGGTCCAGCGATGACTTCATCAGGGTGCTGTCAGTCCCTCGTCCGTGGAAAACCCTTGTGGATAGTTGGCAGCGCTCCCTCAGCCCCCGTGTCTCTCCACCCACGTAATTCTAGCTCCTTAGAGAGGGGGCGGGGGGAGGAGTAGCAGTGGAGCTTATCTGTGCACCTATCTCTGGATGGCTAGGTGGATCTGTGCAGTGCTCCCTTCTCTATGGACACGTCACTGCCCCCTTGTGGTCAGCTCTTACACAATCAGCTGGTATGGCTGCTTAAAGCTAAACTTAAGTCGTTTTTTCATCGTTCCATCTATTAAATCTTCAACCCTTTTTGTTTTAACTTTGGATAGTAAAATGTTGTTTTTTTTTCTGCCAGTGAATAACATATACAGCCCACTTCCTGTTTCTTGTCTGGTAAAAAGTCTAGGCTTATGACATCATGCACAGCTCTCTCTCTCTCTCACTCTTGTGAGAGTCATAAGAGGGAAAATGAGAGCTGCAGAGCTGGAGGTGTGCCTCTGTGTGTCTGTGTAAATCCAGGAAGTGAACAGGCAGCAGCTTCAGCTGCCCACAGTTAAAATGGTTGCAGCCAGACTTAGTGGAGGGAGATTTCTGCAGCATATTTGGCAAGTACAGAATCACAGTATATATAATATAATATGCAAAGTGGTTGGAGGGAAGCTTCAGAATGGCAAATATGTTTTTATTATAGATTATGTGAGCAGACTGTAGTTTCTCTTTAACTCCTGATTGTCCTAGCACTTCTAGAGTTTTTTTCTTTAGGCTTTTCCCTTATTTTTTTCTGCCTTGTTTCATTAAGAGCTTCCAGGTCTAATCACCAGCACATGGCACGTGAAGACAGAGACCTTGCAAGCCTGCAGTATAGTCGACTCTCCGTCTAGGACCCAACACCATGGGAGAAGCTCTGATTCGTCCCCCAGGCACTGCACCCACCACCATGACAGCCGCTCCGTTGAAGGAGCCTGCTAGGGATGCAGGACCCATGTCTCAGAGGGCAAGTCTAAAACGCATGGTGCAGCTGTCCCTGAAAGAGCGGGATACAAGCCACATGCAGAGCCCAACAGCCACTTTGGTGTGCTTGCTCTCCCATTGGGGATACTCAGGATAAGTAGAATCCCTCCCAGCCAGATTCTGCATCCATGAGAACCCCAGACAGTGAGGTGAAATCTTCGGGGGGGGTTTCAATTTTGCCCCAGTCTTGCCTTAATCATTGCAATTAAGGAGGCTTTGAGATGGGAGGATCCGGCAGTATCCCAGGTAGAACAAGGCTCTTCAAACTCCTCGGAAGGGAGCGCTCTAACTTCCTACTCCCTGTGGAGCTAAGGGGTATCATTACGGATGAATGGGGCAAAGCAGAGAGAAGATCATCTGTCTAGCAAGCTGGCAAAGCTATATCCCTTCAAGAACGAGGATATAAAGCACCTGGAGACCACCTCTAGTTGATGCGGCCTTGATAAAAAGGGCAAAACATGTCACTCTTCCCATAGGTGACGTGGTACCCTTTAAGTATGGTCTTGAGGGAAGATTCGATTGAGATCTCAAGAGGTTTTATGTGACGGCACGTAAGGTCGGCAAACCTGCCTTGCAGCATGTTTATGGCAATGCAGGCTTTGAGGGATAATGTTGATGCAGTGTTTAAAGTGTCCCCAGGAGAGGTAGCCAGAATTTTAGCATGGCAAGAGCTGAAGTTGGCATCTGTGTTCCTAGGTGAGGCCTCTATTAACATCATCCACCTGGTGGCGTGCTTTGTGCTCCTATGCGTAATGGCAAAGTGGGCATGATGACTTTGTCCCTGGCTTGCGGATACCACTTCCAAGCAGGCACGGTGCAGGATTCCCCTTGAGAGATATTCACTATTCAGCAACAAGCTGGACAGTGCCATAGCCCAGATCTCAGGCTCAGGACCAGGACCTGCTAGGCTGGAAGATGACTAGGGATGAGCCGAACACCCCCCGGTTCGGTTCGCACCAGAACCTGCGAACAGACAGAAAGTTTGCGCGAACTTTAGAACCCTATTAAATACAATGGACTCGAACGTTTGAAATCAAAAGTGCTAATTATAAAGGCTAATATGCAAGTCATTGTACTAAAAAGTGTTTGGGGACCCGGGTCCTGCCCCAGGGGACATGTATCAATGCAAAAAAAAGTTTTAAAAACTGCAGTTTTTTCGGGAGCAGTGATTTTATTAATGCTTAAAGTGAAACAATAAAAGTGAAATATTCCTTTAAATTTCGTACCTAGGGTGTGTGTATAGTATGCCTGTAAAGTCGGGCTTGTTTCCCCTGCTTAGAACTGTCCCTGCACAAAGTGTCATTTCTGAAGCTCCTGGCAATACAGAGACAAGTCATTGTCAAAAAAAAAATGCTTGAGGGTCCCCCCAAATTCAATTACCAGGCCTTTTAGGTCTGGTATGGATATTAAGGGGAACCCTGCCACAAATTTTAAAAAAAAATGCGTGGGGTTCCCCCAAATATCCATACCAGGCCCTTCAGGTCTGGTATGGATTTTAACGGGAACTCCACCCCAAATTTAAAAAAAAAATGACATGGAGTTCCCCTAAAAATCCATACCAGACCCTTTATCCGAGCACGCAACCTGGCAGGCAGAAGGATCACATAAAATCACATAAAATTCCAATAAAATACATTTACGCTTTTGGTTGTAACATGACAAAATGTAGAACATTTCAAGAGGTATGAATACTTTTTCAAGGCACTGTATATCATGATTTATCAATGATTACAGTGCTACAAAAATTTGTGTGTTTTAAATCTGCCTAAAGTTCAGATGTAGGTGGAAATATTGAGCTATATTGGAAAAACCATAAAGTGTTTAATTTATTCCTGAATGTTCTGGAAACTATATTTGAATATGTATGACTGCATTATCACCCAAAAATATTGAAGCATCATGAAAATTTAATGCACCTGGTCCTGTGAAGTGGCCTTATATTTTTTTAGGTGCTACAGTAACTAACAATAAACATTCTGTGTTGATGGGCATCTGAACAATTGGCCTTAAAGTGGAGTTCCACCCAAAAAAATAAACATTTTTTTTTTACTCTCCTTTAAATGGCTGTTGCTATGCGGTCCCTCAAAATCTTCCTTCTTCATCACCTAGGCTCCTTTTGTCACTTCCCTCGGCACCTCCGCTCGATGCTGCTCCTAGGAGATGTGTGTCATCATTTCCCAGGAGTCAGTGGGCAGCGCCTAGTGCTTCGTTGCCATCACAACGGGGTGGGCACTTCCGACGCCGATGCCCGTTATGATGGCAACCTAAGTAGTTGACGGCGCTGCAATGACAGAATGCGTACGCGCGGGATCGGGGAGAGAACGGGTGGTGCATGCTGGTCCAGCAGCAGCACTGTGTCCCCGGAACTGGATGCTTGTGGGCTTCACATGCCCACAAACAAAATGAAAACGGCCAGAACACATTCATTAAACTTATTTTAACAGACGAAACCGGACATCGGGGGACAAATTTTACCGGACACGCGAGTGTAACTATGACATTTAAAACGCTTATGAATGGTTTAAAAAAAAAAAATTGTGGATTGTAGTTGGAACTCCGCTTTAAATTCCAACAGCCACTTGCTATCACTTTAATTGACTTTAAAAAGACCTATTACCAATATAGTGGGATTGTCATAAGAGCTTTCGTCTCTGGTCCTGAACGTATACACTCATTTATACTGTTTTAGATAGACCCTTGCGGAAACAGTCGCTTGAAGCCCTGTTGGGTAAAAAGACAGATGACAGTTCTAAGATAGAATTCCGTTTACTCTACTTTTTTTTACAGCAGTGAAGCAAACCATTGCAAATGTCTGGAAAAAACACTAGTACAGTGTGAAACGCGTCAGCTTGACCAGTGTGCTGTGATCTGCAGTGTGGTTTTTTGGATTTTGGATTTTACAAATAAAGGCTTTTTATTCGGAGTGCTGCAGTCCAGAAGAATTAGTTATTTTGCTTTGCCTGATTGTGCATTGCTTGCACCCGTGGTGTTTGGGAAGAAGTGATCACCTGGAAGATATTCACACCTGAGCGGCTTTCTTCCTTTGTTCCACATTAATCCTTGCATGACATATGAGAAAATGGCAGCCACATTAGATGACAAGATGACAAAATTCTTAAAAATATGTGTAGCGGTACCCCCAGGGGGGCTGCCGATTGACTCTATACCCCACTGGCCACCGCGACACTGCAGACCCTCTCTTACCTCTGACACCTTGGGTTCCATTGTAAAATACAACGTTAGTAATGAGAAACTCAGACAAAATCACTGAACCACTCAAAGAACGTTTACTATGGTAAAAGATAACACAAGGTAATGGTACGGTTAAACAATGAATGAACACAGGTTATGATTGTCAGAGGTATTTGTTTAATGCAATAATATCATACACTTATACCCAGTAGCAACCTGATGAGGGTATATGTGAACAGGTGCACAGGGAGATAGATCTTCAATACTTTTGACACATGTATTGAATACCTTCCCACTGAGGCCTCAACACACAGACCAATGCACTAAGAAAATGCATAGACAGTGAATACAGTAATACAATACAAGTTCTAACTATATCTCACTAAATAGCTCCCCTCTAGGTTGCAGTTCAGAGCAATTAATTCTCCAATGTAGAGCAGTAAAGCTTTGTAAAGGAATAAAGCAATGAATGTTCCTCAATTTCCAGTTTTGTCTTCAGCTAGCTTATTTGATACTGCAGTGTTGAGTTGTGTAATTATTTGTAATCCAAGAGAAACAGAGGAAAGGCAATGACTGTAGAAATAAGATGCTATGAATTCCTTAGCTGAAGAACTATTCCCACTTGTAATTCCTTTAATATGTGAGTAATACAGTACTGACCTTACAGCATGGGGGAAGAAAAGCAAGGCCCCAAAGTCTGGTAGTAAGATGCTCAGGTGCAGCAGATACACAGCCGTGGAACTATAGGTCTCAGCAGCAGTCTGTAGGAAAGAAACTAACTCAGCAATACTGCAGTCACTACTTGGATAGGCAGGTGCCCTCTCACCACTGTGGATCCTCAGCTGGATGCCGGTAGACTCCGTCCGGAACCTCCTGCAAGTGCTTCCGTCAGTGAAGATGGTGACGCCACGATTCAAATGCTCTGAAGCGCAAGCTAATCCACCTGCTCGATTAGCAGGGCAGTCCTCCAAAGATCCCTCTCACTCCTGGTCACACACACAGACCTCCTGCTGGCAGTTGAATGGCGTCCAGAGAGGCCGAAAGCAGGCCACGCCTGTCCTTTTATATCTCTTCCCAGCAGGCTGTTCTGTGACTTGGCATTGTGGGTCTGTAACTTGGCATTGTGGGTCCTGTAGTCCCTAGACTGATTTAAACAATATGAGTCACTTCCTCATCAAACTATATATCCCACAATGCATAACTGTTTGCTTCTTAAACAGAAGGAAATATCCTGATAAAGTTCAGCGGTCACTAGAGGGAGCCAAACCTTTACTTAAGAGACAATAAATTACTCAACATAATAACTTTAGTAGCAACCCCTGGCTACACATGGGAACCTTGGATCTTTACACTCAGGCAGACTTAGATTTGATGCTTTTAGCTAATTAAACATTTGGTAATAGATACCTTACAGTTCTGTGGACAAGCCTTGTGATCCTTCTTACCTCCCCCCTTCCTTTTTTTTTTCTTTCCATGTGAACCACAGAGAAGGTTTTGTGCCATTCTATCTGCACAATATACCTTTGTCCTTGTGTTACGTTTCCTTTGGAATGAACCCTTCCTCTTTCTTTAATTCATTTTACTGGTAATCTTCCATCTGCATGGACTCCATCACTTACCTACTCCTTCAAATTTATTTTTTATTCATTAATTCTTTTATTTTATTTTATTTTATTCGTTTGAATGTATTTTGCTAATGTTATGCTACTGGACCCTTTGAACCCTGTGATGAACTAGACATGTTTTAACTCCATGTTGTATTTTGAAAAACTTTAATGAACAAATTGAAAGGAAAAGACCTTTGATTGTGTGGGGTTCACTGTGGGGAACAGTAAAAGCAGTAAAAGTCATACAGCATTCTCCAACAATACATCAGTCTCTTTCAAAACCCATACCTTACCGTAGCTGCTACGTTAAACCCAACAGGGGTTTTACAGACATCTTTGCTATTGAAAGCAGAGTGTGACAGGCCTGCATAGTTTCATCACTTCTCTGTCTATTGACTATAGGCTTTGTAATAAGGACAGCAATGGTAGAAGCTCCATGTTCTGGAATCCCATGGTAGGCAGAAACACGACCTAACAAGTAAGGGCTGTTCTACAAGTAAGGGGGTGGTTGTGTGTGTGCCTGTGTACATGTGTGTGTGCCTGTGTATATGCGTGTGTGCCTGTGTACCCGCGTGTGTGCCTGTGTACATGCGTGTTTGTGTGTGTTGTGTATGTGTGTGTCTGTGTAGATGTGTATGTGTGTGTGTGTGCCTGTGTACATGGGTGTGTGTGTGTGTGTGCCTGTGTACATATGTGTGTGTGTGTGTGTGTGCACATGTGTGTGTGCATGTGCCTGTGTACATGTGTGTGTGCCTCTGTGTGTGTGCCTGTGTACATGTGTGTGCCTGTGTACATGTGTGTGTGTGTGTGCATGTGTACATGTGTGTGTGTGTGTAATGGGTGTCATATATACACATGTCAGGGGGGCTGAGACTGTACAGGCGATAGGGGGACTGAAACCATACAGGCGTTAGGGGGGGCTGAGAGCATGCACAGGGCTGTCTTACTCTTACACCCCAGGTTCACATGGGGCCCCATCAGAGCCAGACAAATAGAAGTAGCAGTGGGCAAAGGGGGAGCCAGGCTTAGCGGGCACAGGCAGTCCGGTGGGAAAAGCCACCATCAGGCGGGTACAGAGCCCATACACTAGTAAGGGGCCTGAGCATCTAGAAGATCGGTGATCGGAGAAGGCAGGGGCAGGTGCAGGAGTGCTCTGTGGCTGCGCTGGCTTTTGGAATGTGTGTGAGTGTCATTGAGCTGACATCGGGCTCTTTGCTGCCAGCTCTGGTAATTTACTGCATGTGCACCCCTCATGTGTGCTGCACAAGAGCGGGGATGAGGAACACCACCTAACAAGTAAGGGCTGTTCTACAAGTAAGGGAGGGGGTTGTGTGTGTCCCTGTGTACATATGTGTGTGCCTATGTATGTGTGGATGTGCCTGTGTACATGTGTGTGTCTGTGTACGTGTGTGTGCCTGTGTACATGTGTGTGTGCCTGTGTACGTGTGTGTGCCTGTGTACATGTGTGTGTGCCTGATTACATGTGTACATGTGTGTGTGTGCCTGTGTACATGTGTTTGTGTGTGTGTGTGTGTGCGTGCCTGTGTATGTGTGTGCCTGTGTGTGTGCCTGTGTACATGTGTGTGTGTGCCTGTGTACATGTGTGTGTGTGTGTGCCTGTGTACATGTGTGTGACTGTGTGTGTGTGTGCATGTATGTGCCTGTGTATATGTGTGTGTGTGCCTGTGTATGTGTGCCTGTGTACATGTGTGTGTGTGGGCATGTGTACACGTGTGTGTCATATATATGTCATATACATGTGAAGGGGACTGAGACTGTACAGGCGTGAGGGGGGCTGAGAGTGTACAGACATGAGGTCGGCTACGAGCGTACAGGTGTGAGGGGGGGCGCGAGTGTACAGGCATGAGGGAGGCTGCGAGCGGACAGGCATGAGGGAGGCTGCGAGCGTACAGGTGTGAGGCAGGATGAAAACGTACAGGTGTGGGGGGAATGTGAGCGTACAGGTGTGAGGGGGATGCGAGCATACAAGTGTGAGGGGGGATGCGAGCGTACAGGTGTGAGGGGGATGCAAGCGTACAGGTGTAAGGGGGCTGAGAGCTTACAGGTGTGAGGAGGGTTTCGAGCGTACAGGTGTGAGGGGGATGCGAACATACAGGTGTGAGGGGAGGCTGCGAGCGTACAGGTGTGAGGCTGGATGCAAGCATACAGGTGTGAGGATGGGATGCGAGCGTACAGGTGTGAGGGGGGATGCAAGCGTACAGGTGTGAGGGGGATGTGAGGATACAGGTGTGAGGGGGGATGCGAGCGAACAGGTGTGAGGGGGATGCGAATGTACAGGTGTGATTGGGATGCATGCGAGCGTACAAGTGTGAGGGGGGCTGAGAGTGTACAGGTGTGAGGGGGGGTGCGAGCATACAGGTGTGAGGGAAGATGCGAGCGTACAGGTGTAAAAGGTTGATGCGAGCTTGCAGGTGTGAGGGGGATGCGAGCGTACAGGTGTGAGGGGGGATGCGAGCGTACAGGTGTGAGGGGGGTGGCGAGCGTACTGGTGTGAGGGGGGAGGCGAGCGTACAGGTATGAGGGGGGATGCAAGTCTACAGGTGTGAGGGGGGATCGAGCGTACAGGTGTGAGGGGGAATGCGAGCGTACAGGTGTGAGGGGGGATGCGAGCGTACAGGTCTGAGGGGGGATGCGAGTCTACAGGTGTGAGGGGGGATCGAGCGTACAGGTGTGAGGGGGGATGCAAGCGTACAGGTGTGAGGGGGGATGAGAGCGTACAAGTGTGAGGGGGTGCGAGCGTACGGGTGTGAGGGGGGATGCGAGCGTACATGTGTGAGGGGGGATGCGAGCGTACAGGTGTGAGGGGGGATGCGAGCGTACAGGTGTGAGGGGGGTGTGAGCGTACAGGTGTGAGGGGAGGCTGCGAGCGTACAGGTGTGAGGTGGGGGGTGCGAGCATACAGGTGTGAGGGGGGGATGTGAGCGTACAGCTGCTGGATTGGGATGTCTCTTTTGGCCAAATATAATTTCCTACTGTTAAACCTTGAAAGCACTGATGACTTATAATACATTGTGCACAGGGCCGCCATCAGGAATTTTGGGGCCCCTTACACAGCTTCAGGCATGGGCCCCCTGGAAACCGGGGGGGGGTGCTGCCACCGCAAATTGAGAAGCAGTGGGGGCTGCCGCGAATTGAGAAGCGGGGGGTGCTGCCGCCGCGAATTGTTGGTCGGGGGGGCTTTGGGTGCTGACGAACAAATAAAAAAAAAGAACAAAAAAAAGGGGGGGTTGCCATCTGGGGCCATGGGACCTCTGGGTCCCTTACAAAAAATAAATAAATAAATAAATTCTAAGAAAAGAAAAAAAGGGGGGTTGCCATCCGGGGCCATTTACAGGTGTACTACCTGTACCCCCCTGATGGAGGCCCTGATTGTGCATTTTCATATATGACGTTGTAAGGCCCCTTTCACACTGAGGCGCTTTGCAGGCGCTATTGCGCTAAAAATAGCGCCTGCAATGCGCCCCAAAAAAGCCGCTCAATTGTATCCAGTGTGAAAGCCCGAAGGCTTTCACACTGGAGCGTTGCGCTTGCAGGAGGGTCAAAAAACTCCTGCAAGCCGCATCTTTGAGGCGCGATAGGAGCGGTAAAAATACTGCTCCTATAGCGCCCCTGCCCATTGAAATCAATGGGGTAGTGCCTCCAAAACGCCCGCAAAACGCCGCAAAGAGGCGTTATTGCGGGCGTTTTTAACCCATTTTCGGCCACTAGCGGGGGTCAAAATCCCCCCGCTAGCGCCCGCAAATCGCGGCAAAAAATACGGTATAGCGGCGCTAAAAATAGCGCCGCTATACCGCCAGCAAATCAATCGCTTCAGTGTGAAAGTAGCCTAAGAGTGTTAAAATCAAAGTGTGTGCACTGAAGGACTTGGTGGTATGGCTAGTGGGTGGATTCGGTGGGACGGCCAGTGGGCAGGCCCTGTGGAATGTTGGTGGTCAGGCCCAGGGGACCCAGGCCTAAAGCTGTCTAAGAGATGATCTCCCTAGGCCATATATGCATGCACACTGTCACTCTGGGGCTCCGCCTTGGCTATACATGTTTCCCTCTCCCGGTTCATCTCCCGGATGGTGGCGTTACTGTCCAGTTCGAGGGCTGCGATGCGCTAAAGGGAGGTATTTCAGACCTCCTGCTGTCCCCGCCTGTCCCTTTTTGGATGGGCGTGGCCACCAGCGCATCGGCGCCATGTTCTCCACGCCCATACATTGACGTCTTCGGACGCCATATGTATTGGGCTGTGTGGAAACATCTCCGATGGTTGGGTGACTGCCGCGCAGGCGCACCCCCCCCTGACGGCGGACGTGATTCACGCCAGTGCGTCACCATCCGCACATGGCGTTGGGGGCGGGGCTATCGGATCCCCCGTGGGTATATCCGGATGTCGGACGCAGCAGGAACTCGCATTTGCGGTCTGGCAGGTTGGTGGGGTGGACCAGCCATGAAGGTGTCACAACAACAGTTACAGTCGTCTCACTTCGACCCAGGTATCTTTTCTCATTCAGTATGCAGCTGCATTGTACTTACCTCATCTAGGTCATTTAGTCTATCATCCAACATGCAGGTCTGCACCATCTTCCAACACACACTAGAGTGGATTTATCATCTCAGGGTATACATGTATACCTTACACTGTTATATTTCATCACCACATACCTGCTTCATCTCTCATTGGCTATATTTTACCATCCCTACACTGCCCCGCAGCCCCTAGGCTCGTATCAACCCGGGGCTCCTGTTTTGATTTCTAGATTATCATATATCATATTTCATACTTGAAGGTATTGCACAATACAGCTAGTCAGTCCAACTCTTGATTTCTGTGCATAATATTATGCAACTTTATGTACTAGATTTTACATCAAGTTCACATTGTTACTAAGACGCTGTCTGACATTTGTGCATTGTCATATATATACATTCTTTCTAGACACAATTTCCATCAGCCCCAGTTGGCCGTTGTTTTTTCGAGTACCCTCAGACTGCGCTGTACATCCGAGTGTTTTTCCCACGGTGGTGTCCGTGTGCCTTGCCCCCTCAGCTCCCGAACTGGATATCCAATTGCTACCATTCTGGTGGTTCCGTGATTGGTAACTTAGCCTAGAGCAGTGGTGAGTATAGGGTCTCTTTTCCCTTTGACCTTTTTCACTTACCACTTTACTTGCCCCCCCTTTTTTCACCAGTATTACACTTTTACTGTCTCACAACAGATACAACGATACGCACTTGCTCCTGATGAGCGAGCAGAGCCTCGTGAAACGCGTAGGGCACCATTAATGCGTTTATGTACCTGCATGTGCTGAGGATCTATGCTTATTGCTAGTAGCCTATCAATTGGTTCTACATCATTATTTTTAAAGAGTATTTTACTGATTGTGCATTCATGTCTGCTGGCCCAGCAACCTTCATCACCATCACTGTGTTCTTATATGGATGTAACATATTTGTAATGTAATTATGTTTAGGTGTACTCATGTTGTAAACATAGGCCACTATGCCTGGTGACGCACAATTATTGCTGTTTCCGTTTGTTTTACAGCTTTTGTAACCAATAAATTATATTTTTTTGCATATATGGGTGAACATGTGCCAATCTCTACCACCTCATTCAAAGTCCCAAGGGCGACCTCTTCCTTTCTAAAGCTGTCTAAGGGGCCCCACAATTTTTGATGGCTGCCCTGCCGGCGGGCAGTGGCATCTTCAGTTCCGCCTGCCAGCTGGGCTGTCACCACCTCCCCTGAACCTCCCTGAGTGACTGTCTGTAATGAATCACAGAATGTTAGTGGCTCCCCCTCTACCTGCCACCCGGCCAGGACTCTGTGGCTCGGAGCGGGTCAGGTGCACAGTGTGCTGTGTTTGGCTGTGCCGATCCTGTCACTCGCACTATTCCTGTGAGTCAGACATTAAGGGAGATGGCATTCGGTCTGAACAGCCTCAGAGGTGCTGAGTGAGAAAGGCCCATGTAAAGTAGCCAATCCAGAGGCATACCTAGAAACTTCAGGGCCCGGTGCAAGAAATCATGAAGGCCCCCCCCCCCGAAAAACATGATTTTGATACTTTATTTTTTTTTACACTGTACAACAAAGTAAAACATTTATTGATCATTGGAGGAGAGCACACAGAGTTACCAGCCTAACTAGAGTACTGACCATGCTGTGCGCTCCTGCCTAGTGTGGTAGGTTTTTAATAGGAAAGCAGAGGGACTGGCCATATCACCAGGGATTTCACATAAATGAAGTAATACATTGGTTGCGGATCCGATGAAGCAATCATAGGATCAATTAAATCTGACCTGGGGAATGGGATCAGTAACAGTGCTGGTGGGGAGGAGGGATGGGATCAGTGGAAGTGCTGGTGTTGAGGGGGGGTGGCAGCGGTTGTACTTGGGGGGGGTGGCTGCGGTGGCAGTGGTGGTGCCATCCTCCCCCACCACCACCTGTGCCTCTTACTGATCCCATCCCCCCCACTGATCTCATCCCTATCCCCCCATCACCTCTGTTGTAGAAGTAATGGGGGGGATAGGGATGAGATTTGTGGTGGGGGGGGATAGGGATCAGTAAGGAGACACAGGTGGTGGTGGGAGAGGATGGCACCACCACTGCCACCACCCTCAAGTACCACCACAGCCACCCCCTCAAGTACCACCGCTGCTACCACCCCCCTTTAAGTACCACTGCTGCCACCCCCCCCTCAAGTATCACCGCTACCACCCCCCTCAAGTACCAGCGGTGGTACTTGAGGTAGGTGGCAGCGGTAATGCCATCCTCTCCCACCCCCACCTGTGCCTCTTACTGATCCCATCCCCCCACCACTGATTTCATCCCTATCCAACCCAATCACCTCTGTTGTAGAAGTAATGGGGGGGATAGGGATGAGATCAGTGGTGGGTGGATGGGATCAGTAAGAGGCACAGTGGTGGAGGTTGGCATTGATTGCTCAGCTCTGTCACTTGATTGACTTACCGTCAATCAGTGGCATCACTAGGGTTGGTGTCACCTGGTGCGGAAAAAATTGGTGTCAACCCCCCTCCACCAACTATAGTCCACCCTCAGTACAGACCCCCCATCAGTACAGACCCCTCTCCACTAACTACAGACCCCCCTCCCGCAGTATAGATCCCCCTAAGAACAGACCCCCCTCCCTCAATACAGACCCCGCTCCCTCAGTACAGACATCCCCATCAGTGTAGAATCCCCCCTCTTAGTGCAGACACCCCCCCTTTAGTGCAGACCCCCATCAGTATAGAATTCACTTATTGCAGACCCCCCATCAGTATAGAATCCACCTTAGTGCAGACCCACGCAGTATAGACACATTCCTTAGTGCAGACCCCCCCATTAGTAAAGACACCCCTTTTAGTACAGACCCCCTATCAGTAAAGACACCCCCCTTTAGTACAGACCCCCCATCAGTATAGACACCCCCTTAGTGCAAACCCCCGCAGTATAGACACCCCCTTAGTGCAGACCACCCATCAGTATAGAATCCCCCCTTAGTACAGACCCCCACAGTATACACACCCCCCTTAGTACAGATCCCTGCAGTATACACACACACCATTAGTACAGACCCCCGCAGTATAGACACCCCCTTAGTGCAGACCCCCGCAGTATAGACACCCCACTTGGTGCAAACCCCCGCAGTATAGACACCCCACTTGGTGCAGACCCCCGCAGTATAGACACCCCCTTAGTGCAGACCCACGGTGTATTACACAGCCCCCCTTAGTACAGACCCTTGCAGTATAGACACCCCACTTGGTGCACACCCCCTATCAGCATAGGCCCCCCCCATATATCCATCTACTTAAAATAAAATGTACAGTACAGACCTCAGAACAGCACGGACATGTACACACAGCGGCGTGTGTCCCTCGGGCTCCTCCTCCTCCTCACTGGATGTAAACAGAGAGGAGGAGGCGCCAGCAGCTTCAGTCCCCACTGACAATAGCGAGGCGCAGATCAGTGTAGGGAAGCGGGCGGTTTTAGCGGTGCCGGCCGCTATCCACGGGTGTCACCCGCGTGCAGCTCGCACCCCCCTCCCCCACCCAACATCAGAACAATGGCTGTGGCAGAAGAGGTATCCCTCCCTTCCCTTGTCGCAGTCCTTCGTTTTCAGTTTTTTCTCCCTTCTACGGAAAGGGATAGTGGTGTAAGGTTGGTTTGAGCTTTAACCACTTAAGCCCCGGAGAAGTGGCGGAATTTTCAGGGTCGCAGCAGTTGAGACTGGGCCCTGTAATTCCGCCAAGTCCGGGGGGACCACCACCCGTCCGTGAGAGGAGTCCGACCGCCGCCTAAGTGAATGGCCCACCTGATTGTCACTGGTGCGGTACGCACTGCGTGCTGTTCGTTCGGCCGCTGGGCGTGCTTTCGCCGCTGAGGGAAGACAGAGAGGAATGCAGAGCAGGCTGAGGCACAGAGGAAACACTCATTGACTGAGACTGTGGACCGCCCCTGCCTATCCAGAAACACAGCGATGTAGGGAGGCGGGGCGCACTCTGAAAAATTAAGTCAGCAGACCAGTTTCACCAAATGAGAGAAGTGGTAGGAGCTTTCCCCTCTGCGTGGAGTACCTACCCGGCATCTACCCAGGCATGAGGCAAGGCATCCTGGCGGGAGAAGGCCTGGCACAGTAAAGGAGGTTGCAGGGAGGGGGAGGCGGAGAGGTGAACTTCCGGTGCTGGATGCCTCTAAAAAGAGGGTATCGGATTCCCCCCCCCCCAAAAAAAATGACATGCCAAATGTGGCATGTCAGGGGGTCACCGTCACTTAAAGCGGAAGTTCCATTTTTGGGTGGAACCCCACTTTAAGTATTGAAAATAAATGTATTGCTCACTTACAATTGTATCCAAAAAATGTACCCTACCACAGAGCACACCCTTAATTTACACCCCCTCAAGTACCACCGCTACCACCCCCCTCAAGTACCACCGCTACCACCCCCTCAAGTACCACTGCTACCACCCCCCTCAAGTACCACCGCTACCACCTCCCCTCAAGTACCACCGCTACCACTCCCCTCAAGTACCACCGCTACCACCCCCCTTAAGTACCAGCGGTGGTACTTGAGGGGGGGTGGTAGTGGTGGTACTTGAGCGGGTGGCTGCGGGGGTAGTAGTGGTGCCATCCTCTCTCTGTTGTAGAAGCAATGGGGGGATAGGGATGAGATCAGTGGTGGGGGGATGGGATCAGTAAGAGGCACAGGTGGTGGTGGGAGAGGATAGCACCACCACTGCCACCACAGCCACCCCCCCCCAAGTACCACCACAGCCACCCCCCCTCAAGTACCACCGGTACCACCCCCCTCAAGTACCAGCAGTGGTACTTGAGGGAGGGCGGCAGCAGTGGTACTTGAGGGGGGCGGCAGCGGTGGTACTTGAGGGTGGGTGGCAACGGAGGTGCCATCCTCTCCCACCAACACCTGTGCCTCTTACTGATCTCATCCCTATCCCCCCCCCCTATCACCTCTGTTGTAGAAGTAATGAGGGGGATAGGGATGATGAGATGAGATCAGTGGTGGGGCCGTGGGGGGATGGGATCAGTAAGAGGCACACAGGTGGTGGACGGAGGTTGGCAATGACATTGATTGCTGAGCTGAGCTCTGTCACTTCTTGATTGACTTACCATCAATCAATCAATTCCGGGGCCCGGGAATTCCGATCTGTTCCGTGGGTCAGGGTCTGACTGAGTCACTTTCACTGTGCCAGGCCTTTTCCCGCCAGGATGCCTTGCCTCATGCCTGGGTAGATGCCGGGTAGGTACTCCACGCAGAGGTGAAAGCTCCTCCCCCTTCTCTTATTTGGTGAAACTGGTCTGCTGACTTAATTTTTCAGAGTCCGCCCCGCCTCCCTACATCGCTGTGTTTCTGGATAGGCAGGGGCGGTCCACAGTCTCAGTCAGTGAGTGTTGTCTCGCTCTGTGCCTCAGCCAGCCAGTGCTCTGCATTCCTCTCTGTCTTCCCTCAACGCCGAACGAACAGCACGCAGTGCGCACCACACCAGCAGGGATGAGCCGAACACCCCCCTGTTCGGTTCGCACCAGAACCTGCGAACAGACAAAATGTTTGTGTAAACTTTAGACCCCTATTAAATACAATGGACTCGAACGTTCGAAATCTAAAGTGTTAATTATAAAGGCTGATATGCAAGTTATTGTCCTAAAAAGTGTTTGGGGACCCGGGTCCTGCCCCAGGGGACATGTATCAATGCAAAAAAAAGTTTTAAAAACGGCCGTTTTTTCGGGAGCAGTGATTTTAATAATGCTTAAAATGAAAAAATAAAAGTGAAATATTCCTTTAAATTTCGTACCTGGGGGGTGTGTATGATATGCATGTGAAGTGGCGCATGTTTCCCGTGCTTAGAACTGTCCCTGCAAAAAATGTCATTTTTGAAAGAAAAAAAGTAATTTAAAACTGACTTGCGGCTATTAATGAATTGTCGGCTCCCGGCAATACATTCAAAAGTCATTGATAAAAAAAAAAAAAAAAAAAGCGTGGGGGTTCCCCAGAATTCAATTACCAGGCCCTTCAGGTCTGGAATGGATATTAAGGGGAACCCTGCCGCAAATTTAAAAAAAAATTGACGTGGGGTTCCCCCACATATCCATTCCAGGCCCTTCAGATCTGGCATGGATTTTAAGGGGAACTCCACCCCAAATTTAAAAAAAAAATGGCGTGGAGTCCCCCTAAAAATCCATACCAGACCCCTTATCCGAGCACGCAACCTGGCCGGCCGCAGGGGAAAAGGGGGGGACGAGAGAGCGGCCCCCCTCCCTCCTGAACCGTACCAGGCCACATGCCCTCAACATGGGGAGGATGTCCCCATGTTGATGGGGACAAGGGCCTCATCCCCACAACCCTTGCCCGGTGGTTGTGGGGGTCTGCGGGCGGGGGGCTTATCGGAATCTGGAAGACCCCTTTAACAAAGGGGACCCCCAGATCCCGGCCCCCCCCCTATGTGAATTGGTAAGGGGTACATTGTACCCCTACCATTTCACGAAGAAAGCGTAAATTTAAAAAAAAAAAAAACACACAAACACCTTGAAAAAGTCCTTTATTTTAAAAAAAAAAAAAAACATTCCAGCGGTGAAATCCAGTGTCCCGCGGCGATCCCGATGTCCAGCGCTGTCCTTTATTGGTTGTGCCTGAGCGGACCTGATGGGGAACTCCCTCTTAGTATTATAAATGTATAGACCCGCCCCTTCTAAAGTTCCCCATCAGGTCCGCTCAGCGGACCAGATGCGGAACATGAGAAGGGGCGGGTCTATACATGTATTGCCAAAGTGAGAGCAGTTCCCCATCAGGTCCGCCCCCTCGGTATGTCGGACACGCCTACGTCATTGGCTTGAGCGGGGAACTTCCTTCACTATGTAAATTTAAATTACACAGTGAAGGAAGTTCCCCGCTCAAGCCAATGACGTAGGCGGGTCCGACATACCGAGGGAGCGGACCTGATGGGGAACTTTAGAAGGGGCGGGTCTATACATTTAAAATACTGAGAGGGAGTTCCCCATCAGGTCCGCTCAGGCACAACCAATGAAGGACAGCGCTGGACATCGGGATCGCCGCAGGACACTGGATTTCAGCGCTGAAATGTTTTTGTTTTTTTATTATTATTTTAAATAAAGGACTTTTTCAAGGTGTTTGTGTGTTTTTTTAAACATTTTTTTACGCTTTCTTCGTGAAATGGTAGGGGTACAATGTATCCCTTACCAATTCACATAGGGGGGGGGGGCGGGATCTGGGGGTCCCCTTTGTTAAAGGGGTCTTCCAGATTCCGATAAGCCCCCGCCCGCAGACCCCCACAACCACCGGGCAAGGGTTGTGGGGATGAGGCCCTTGTCCCCATCAACATGGGGACATCCTCCCCATGTTGAGGGCATGTGGCTTGGTACGGTTCAGGAGGGAGGGGGGCCGCTCTCTCGTCCCCCCCTTTTCCCCTGCGGCCGGCCAGGTTGCGTGCTCGGATAAGGGGTCTGGTATGGATTTTTAGGGGGACTCCACACCATTTTTTTAAAATTTGGGGTGGAGTTCCCCTTAAAATCCATGCCAGATCTGAAGGGCCTGGAATGGATATTTGGGGGAACCCCACGTCAATTTTTTTTTAAATTTGCGGCGGGGTTCCCCTTAATATCCATTCCAGACCTGAAGGGCCTGGTAATTGAATTCTGGGGAACCCCCACGCTTTTTTTTTTTTTTTTTATCAATGACTTTTGTATGTATTGCCGGGAGCCGACAATTCATTAATAGCCGCGAGTCAGTTTTAAAAGACTTTTTTTCTTTCAAAAATGACATTTTTTGCAGGGACAGTTCTAAGCACGGGAAACATGCGCCACTTCACATGCATATCATACACACCCCCCAGGTACGAAATTTAAAGGAATATTTCACTTTTATTTTTTCATTTTAAGCATTATTAAAATCACTGCTCCCGAAAAAACGGCCGTTTTTAAAACTTCTTTTTGCATTGATACATGTCCCCTGGGGCAGGACCCCGGTCCCCAAACACTTTTTAGGACAATAACTTGCATATAAGCCTTTATAATTAGCACTTTAGATTTCTCCCATAGATTTTTCGAATTTGCCGCGAACACCCCAATTTGTTCGCTGTTCGGCGAACGGGCGAACAGGCAATGTTCGAGTCGAACATGAGTTCGACTCGAACTCGAAGCTCATCCCTACACACCAGTGATAATCAGGTGGGCGGCGGGCCATTCACAGTCGGGCTCCTCTCACGGACGGGTGGCGGGCCTTGGCGGAATTACAGGGCCCAGTCGCAACTGCGACTGTCGCGACCCTGATAATTCCGCCACTAAGCCAATCCCTCCTGTCTCTGCGCTAGCAGCCCCATCCCCTGATGTGCACAGATACTCACACAGCATGGTGGTAGATACTGTAGGTAGATACTGTAGGTGTGTGTGTACAGCTGCTGCATGCTTGGAGGATTGGAAAATGGTGAGTCCACAGACCAAATGGCTGTATGTGGTGGCTGATTGTTTTATCAATTTATTTTACAATGCTTGTATCAATAATGACATTTCATGCAAGTGCAATTCAAAAGATATCACTATTTAATTTTATTCTATGTTTGAAACCCCACCCTTAACTTGACAAATGCATATGTATGTCCCTCACCCCTCCTATCCTAAGTCTCTGACTGCAAAACACTGCCACTCCTCTGAAAAGCAATACACACAAATATTGCTTTTCAGAGGTGTTTGACAGGCGGTGAGGTGATATGTTGCCTCCTCACCACCTGTTTTAACCCCCTAAATGCTGTATCACCCCAATTACAATCATGTGCATTGCACACGGTTGTGGGGAAGTTGCAGCACGGACCCTTTTATTTGATTGGTGAGTGGTAGTGCCCGCCAAATGCAACTGGGGATATAATTCTTGCCGCAATTTGCCTTTGAAAGGAATAACATCCTGGACGGCCGCACACCGTTGAAAGACGTCTTTTTTATAGAAATTAAGTAAAATCCAGTGCAATACAGTCAAATCATATGTGGAGAAAACAAGAACAAATGGTTAACGCATTTCACATCGTTTGATGCTTAGTCATAGTCCAGTGCAAGATTGACAAGGCAGCATCATGTTTTAGCATTTAAATCAAACCTGGTCTATGCCTTTACTTGCTGCAACTATGGAGGTATGCCTATATGCTACAATCATTATTCCCACAGCCCTATATGCCAACAAAACATGAATGACCAAAAAATAAAAAAATAAATCCCTCAAAAACTGAACTAATTTCACCAAAGAAGCCTCTGAAAAAATCAGGGCATCACATACATACAGGTGATACTCGAAAAATTTGAATATCGTGCAAAAGTTCACTTATTTCACTAATGCAACTTAAAAGGTGAAACTAATATATGAGATGGACTCATTATATGCAAAGTAAGATAATTCAAGCCGTGATTTATCATAATTGTGATGATTATGGCTTACAGCTCATGAAAACCCCAAATCCACAATCTCAGAAAATTAGAATATTGTGAAAAGGTGCAATATTCTAGGCTCAAGGTATCCCACTCTAATCGGCTAATTAAGCCATAACACCTGCAAAGGGTTCCTGAGCCTTTAAATGGTCTCTTAGTCTGGTTTAGTAGAAATCACAATCATGGGAAAGACTGCTGACCTGACAGTTGTGCAGAAAACCATCATTGACACCCTCCATAAAGAGCCTCAAAGGGTAATTGCAAAAGAGTTGGATGTTCCCAAAGTGCTGTATTAATAGAAAGTTAATAAAATAAAAAAAAAGAAAGTTATGTGGAAGGGAAAAGTGTGGAAGAAAAAGGTGCACAAGCAGCAGGGATGACCGCAGCCTGGAGAGGATTGTCAGGAAAAGGCCATTCAAAAGTGTTGGGGACTTTCACAAGGAGTGGACTGAGGCTGGAGTCAGTGCATCAAGAGCCACCACACACAGATGGATCCTGGACATGGGCTTCAAATGTCGTATTCCTCTTGTCAAGCCACTCCTGAACAACAAACAACATCAGAAGCGTCTTACCTGGGCTAAAGATAAACAGACCTGGTCTGTTGCTCAGTGGTCCAAAGTCCTCTTTTCTGATGAGAGCAAATTTTGCATCTCATTTGGAAACCAAGGAGCCAGAGTATGGAGGAAGAATGAAGAGGCACACACTGCAAGATGCTTGAAGTCCAGTGTGAAGTTTCCAGTCTGTGTTAATTTGGGGAGCCATGTCATCTGCTGGTGTTGGTCCCCTGTGCTTCATTAAGTCCAGGGTCAAGGCAGCCATCTACCAGGAGATTTTGGAGCACTTCATGCTTCCTTCCGCAGACAAGCTCTATGGGGATGCTGAGTTCATTTTCCAGCAGAACTTGGCACCTGCCCCCACTGCCAAAAGCACCGAAACCTGGTTCAATGACCATGGGATTACTGTGCTTGATAGGCCAGCAAAGTCGCCTGACCTGAACCCCATAGAGAACCTATGGGGCATGGCCAAGAGAAAGATGAGAGACATGAGACCGAAAAATGCAGAAGAACTGAGGGCCGCTATTGAAGCATCCTGGTCTTTAATAACACCTCAGCAGTGCGCCAGGGGCGGATCCAGGGGGGGGGGCAACAGGGCAATTGCCCCCCCCCCCCGAGACCATCTGTCACACTCACTTGCTTGCTCTGTTTTTTTTTTTTTGCACCTGATCTCCCGAACTTTGGGGACCCGGTAGCGGCCGGCCATAGGTCCCCTGGACCCCAAACGTGGCACACATGTAGCCCCATGTCTTCTCTATAAGTGTGCAAAGTTTGGTGTCTGGGAGACCTACGGCCGGGGAGAACCAATTTTTCAAAGCTGGGCAATCCTTCCATAGACTCCCATGTTAAACATCAGTCTAATCATGGGCACAGTGAGGCATGGGCACAGTGAGGCAAAGTGAGGCACAGTGAGGCACAGTGAGGCACAGTGAGGCATGCAGATGGACACCCTAGGCTTATACTCGAGTCAATACGTTTTCCCAGTTTTTTGGGGTAAAATTAGGTGCCTCGGCTTATATTCGGGTTGGCTTATACTCGAGTATATACAGTACTTGTTCTGCGGCTGGTGCTGCCTCTCTGAGTCTCTCTCTCAGTTTTTCACATCAGCCGATCAGCAGCGCCGAGAGAGAGACTCGTCTAATGTAGTTACGTGGCGCACTGACACGATACCAGGAGCGGAGGAGGAGGTGGGTGGAGCCTCTTCCCTGCACTCGTTGCTAACGCCTGGGCCGCTTGGCGT
Source organism: Rana muscosa (assembly GCA_029206835.1). Taxonomy (NCBI): domain Eukaryota; kingdom Metazoa; phylum Chordata; class Amphibia; order Anura; family Ranidae; genus Rana; species Rana muscosa. The sequence goes on along the minus strand of CM055117.1, from coordinate 161,334,413 downwards.
CTAGCAACGAGTGACGTCAGTGAGTCACGTCGGGCCGCTCTGCCGGCAGGTGCGATAGCGTGCGGCTCCACAGACGGGTAAGAAAGCGGGCGGCTACGCTTGCGGCGCGGTTTGTGGGCGGGCGGCGTGGTTCTTGGGCAGACTGTGCTGCTCAGTGTGTTGGCAGCGCAGGTGAGAGTGAGAGAGCAGGCTCAGTGTGGCAGCTGGCCAATCAGCTAGCCGGGAGCGGGGGAGCAGAGAGATGAGATCATCTCTCACCGCCCGTGCCTGCCCTGCATTCCTTCAGTGACTTCCGCCCTCACTGTGCAGGCAGCAGAGAGATTACATTATCTCTCTGCTGCCTGACTCTGGGAGTCTGGGACACAGCAAGAGACAACCAAAACTACACCTTAGCAGGCAAGTTAGTGACAATCCGCAAGGTGTGGCAGGCGACATGGCAAGTGACAATCCGCAAATTGTGTCAGGTGACGTGGCAAATGACAATCTGCATCTGATGGCAGGCAAGTGACAATCAGCAAGGTGTGGCAGGTGACATGGCAAGTGACAATCCGCAAGGTGTGGCAGGTGATGTGGCAAGTGACAATCCACAAGGTGTGGCAAGTGACAATCCACAAGATGTGGCAGGTGACGTGGCATGTGACAATCCACAACGTGTGGCAAGTGACACGTTCAGGGCTCCCACTAATTGCAGGCGACGGTGGCAAGTGACACACTTGGGGCTCCCACTGATTCTGCATTGAACTATTTAATTGTAGCGGGGTGTTCCCCTTTAATCAGAGACAGGAAATTCCAGAGAGAGGGGAGTCGGGAGGAAGGAGGAAAGAGACGTTTTTTTGTTAACAGAAGCAGAGGACAGAACTACTGTTCCCAGAACCCCACTGGGTCCCAGGATGTTTTGAGTTATGCCCCAGAGACTCATGGGAGAAGGAATATAAGGAGGGGGTGAGGCCTAGCTCTTTCTCTTTGGACACGGGGAGAGAGAGAGAGATACACCTGTGCTGTTCCAGGCCTGAAGCCTGGGGCCTGTGGAGCGAACCAAAGAGCCTTCCACCCCCTTTGCGAGCCTGGGTGGCATCCAGACTCATCTCTTCTAAAGTTATCTGGATCGGGGATCCGATTGCAGAGGCCGCTGTGGACGAGGACCCACACAGCCGGTGGAAGTTCCAGAGAGAGGGAAGTGTTCCGGAGTGGTGAGCGAGCGAAAGCTCATCTTTAAACTGTCAGGCCTCGTACACACGACCGATTTTCTCGTCGTAAACAGTCAAGAAAAGTGCCGCGAGAGTTTTTTTGTCTAGAAAAACGTTCGTGTGTATGGTTTTACGACGAGAAACTTGACGAGAATCTCGACGAGAAAATAGAGAACCTGCTCTCTATTTTCTCGTCAGGAGTCCAGATTTCCTCGTCGTGTTTCTCGTCGGCCTGTTTTGTGACGAGAAAATGGTTCGTGTGTATGCTTTTACGACTCTTCCAAAAGTGCGCATGCTCACAAGCAACTATGAGACGGGAGCGCATCTTCTGGTAAAACAAGCCTTCATAATGGAGAGAGCACATTCGTCACGCTCATAAATATTTCATCGTTTAAATGTTCTGCATTGAATTCTTCGTTAGAATGTTACATTAATCAAAACGAGAGACCTTCTTTTGCTGCTGATATTCACACAGAGTTATGCCTTATTTTTAACCTTTTTCATGCTGCTCTTTATAAGATTTATGTGTATTATATCGTGCAAGTTTTTAGGAATAATTTAAATGGTTAGATTTTTCAAAATGATGTTAATTATAATTTCTCAATGTTTTGATAGCGATCTCCCATTTAATTTTCTAATCTATATTTTTAAAATTTCACACCATGTTTTTGAGCTAATCAGATTTAGTTATTCTTTTGGGGGGGTGATATCTGTGCCTTTTATTGTCAGTCAAATGTATCTGCTTACTCCAAAGCTTGTTTTTTTTTATTTAAAAATACACATAGTCAAGTATGAACTTAAACAAAAAACACATTTATTCATGTTTATAAATTAAATAAAGAGAAGGCAGCGCTGGAGAAGCTGCTGCCATTTGTGCATCCCAGGGACCCCAGAGCACACAGCAACCCTGTGTGGACACTAAAATTGGGAGCTTGAGAAGGCCCACATTTCAGAACACAATCTGATGCTGGCCTCCCAGAGGTCAGGAACAGCAGCAGGTGAGATATATGTCCCAAGTGTGTGGTACTACAACAGGCTGCCTTCTGTCCGACCAGTGCGACCACAATGAAGCAAGGCCATCACTTCCTCTTCTTCCTGGCAACCTTCCCTGCAGCCTTTACTGAAGCCTTCCTTCTTCGTTTAGCTGGAGGCTGGCCCACTGGAGGGGTACTCCTGTCAGGAGGAGGAGGTGGAGGTGTAGCAGAAGGGGGTGGGGCAGAAGAAGAAGGTGGAGGTGTAGCAGAAGGGGGTGGGGCAGAAGGTGGAGGTGTAGCAGAAGGGGGTGGGGCAGAAGGTGGAGGTGTAGCAGAAGGGGGTGGGGCAGAAGAAGAAGGTGGAGGTGTAGCAGAAGGGGGTGGGGCAGAAGGTGGAGGGGTAGCAGAAGGGGGTGGGGCAGAAGAGGAAGGTGGAGGTTGAGGTTGGGTCAGTTGGGCCACCTCACATATGGCGGTATTGGGGGTAATTTGCTCCATCACCCCCTTGTTGAGCAAGGTGATGAGCAGGGGTTCGCATAGGAGGCGTTGCTCCATGCTCATCACCTTGAACTTAGCCTCCACTAGGCCGGCAATGGCCTCTTCAGGGGATGTGGGCTCCTTGAGGGTGGCATGGGCCTCTTTAATAAGGGCCATTGCTGCCTCACTGGTGGTCCTGTCCCTCCTGCCTCTTTTGTGAAGCCTGATGGGAGGCACCTGGGATCTGGTGCTTCTCCTTTGCCCTGCCACCTCCTGTCTGCCACTGGGCCCTGCCACCTCCTGTCTGCCACTGGGCCCTGCCACCTCCTGGCTGCCACTGGGCCCTGCCACCTCCTGTCTGCCACTGGGCCCTGCCACCTCCTGGCTGCCACTGGGCCCTGCCACCTCCTGGCTGCCACTGGGCCCTGCCACCTCCTGGCTGCCACTGGGCCCTGCCACCTCCTGGCTGCCACTGGGCCCTTCCTCCTCCTGCCTGACAGTTTCCAGACCCTCCTCCTGGCTGATTTCATCCTGTGTATGAAAAAGAAACATAGTTTAATATGTTGGTTTAATCTTTGCATCAAACTTTGTAATCCTGATGGAAGCATTCTAATGAATGTAAATGCATAAATCCTTGCTTTAAATTTACCACTACATCAGCTTGACTATTTACCACACAATTAAGTGCAGAATAATGTCTACAGATCATGATTTCACTTGTTGAATACAAAATAATGTATGTTTCTCATCCTGACATATTTGGGAAACATTAATTTTATCCCACTACATTTTCAGTTAATACTATACCTGGCTCCAGATGGCCAAATCAGGATCATCCAGGATGGCTGCCTCCTCTTGCTCCAGAGAAGGCTCAGGTTGGCTGCAGGGAAGTCTGGGGGGAAGAGTGGAGAGTGATGGCCTTGGCTCAATGTGGTCATCCAGGAAGGACATCCTGCTGTAGTACCACAAAACCGGGACATAAACATCATCTGCTGCTGCTCCTGACCTCTGAGAAGCCAGCACCTTAGAGCGTTCAGTCCTGTAGGTACCTCTCAAGCTCCCAATTTTAGTGTCCACTTGTTTTGCTGTGGCTGTGGGCACCTTGGTATGCACAAATGGGAGCAGCTTCTCCAGCGCTGCTTTTCTCACCCCTTTTTTTTTATGGATGGGGTTTTTGGTCTCCCACAGAGCCGGCAGCTCCCTTACCCGGTCAATAAATTCCGCCAGGAACTCTTTGTCGCTAATAAATACATTCATATTGTATCTGCAAGTAAAATAAATTATATTTAAATAATGTGAGGCAAACAGTCTAACCTCCTTCACATCCTAGTCACCATATATATCCTCCAACAATCTCAAGACAGTATAGGCCAACAATTTTAACAAGTCTCACAAAATCACATACCTTCGTTCGCACGTCCGTCACTTGAACTCCTCTCTCCGCACACCGAACGTACTATAGTCACATGTGTGTTTGCTATATACACACCACGCATGCGTCCAAATTCGAACACGTCGCTCCGCACACGTCGCCCGCCCATGACGTTCTAACTAACATCTTTTCCCCGCCCCTTCTCTTTCGGCGCGCAGACAGATATGGCGGAGTTACAGCAGGTGTCTGATAATTCCGCAACTAGCGAGGAGACAAGCCCGGAGACCGAGGACACGTCACGATCAAGGAGGAGATTCAAGGCATCGAATATGTCTTTGGCGGAGATGGCGGAGATGGTGGACATCTTGGTCAAGGCTGATTATGATGCCAAGCATGGGCCGTATAGCAAACCAAATAGAAGGAAGGCCAAAATCCTCACTAAAGTTGTGAAGAGTCTGAGGGCGAAGTTCGGGGTGAAACGCTCAAATGAGCAGCTCAGAAAGAGGTGGTCAGACCTCAAACTGAGGGAGCCAGACCAGTTGAGGAGCATAAAGAGGATGCTCGCTAAAAGTAAGTAAAATGACGACCTTTCTGCTATTAATCTTTTTAGAAACTGACTTTTTTTTTTTTTAAAGCATATTGGACTCCCTTCCAAAATGTATTATTTTGAACTAGGTAGGGCACAGTAATCGTTCGTTACGTTACCGACACTTCGTTCGGCCACTATCCGTGGTTTTGGCTTATTTAAGACCCCCAAAAGTAATTAGACATCTGCCATTTTTGATCAAGTATTGTGGATAATTTTTAAGTCTAGATGATGTGTTTGTAAGGAGAATGAAATGCAAACTTTAATCAGTGTAAAGGAGAGGACACTCAGCAGCTGCTTCCACATCTGTACTTTGGAGCACTATAGTGTGGGCCACCAGACCCGCCTTTTTTGGGTGTCCCACACAGGTGCATCAGAGTTTATTTGTGGTGCCTCCATGTCCAAAAAATTACATCCAAATGTGAATAATAAACATATTTGGGGTCATAAAGAATGCATTTTTCTTTAAATTCCGCACAAACACACACTTGTACCCCACTTCCAAACAATTTAGCCTGTTTTAAGTTTAAAAATGAGATTTTTACAGTGTGATAAATAGACCTTTGGTTTTATTCTCATAGGGGAGAGAAGACTGGGAGGAGGACACTCCAGGGAGCACATGCACCCCACAACTTCCAAGCAACCCCAAACTCCCAAAGATCCACAACCGAAAGATGTGCAGGAAGTTGAGGTGGAGGAAGGAGAAGTGCAGGAAGGAGAGGTGGATGACGTTGTGTATCTGGTCACCACAACAGGTCAGTATCTGACACCACAGCTTAAGGTAAGCGAGGTAGGCCTGCAGAGTTTTATTAATTTTTTTTTATGGTTTTTAGGGGATGGAAATGTTGTGAAGGATAGCACACCGTTCTCTGCTGACAGTGCCCTCCGCCTCATCCAGCAAGTGATGGAATGTAGCACGGAACTGGACCTAATTAAACAAAGAATCCATGTGATGGAACAAACATTTAAAGACATTCTCGATGTTTTGGGGAGAATTCAATAAGCCATCCAAACACATTTGTTTTTACATGTTTGTTTTTATATTTTTACTAATTTTTTGAGTAACAAAGCAGCCAAAAATTGAATATGCACACAGTGTGTGAACATGTGCTATCTGCCATCAGGGGATATCCATGTACGTCTTTTGTGGGTGCAACCCCTTCCTCGTATCAAAAGTCGGTGAACTGAGGAAGGGGATGCACCCCCAAAACACATCCATTGATCACCCCTGATGGCAGATAGCACATGTTGACAATAGGGATCAGGATTGTAAACTTCCTATTTGCAAAAAAGTTAAAATGTGTGCATATTGAATTTTTGGCTGGGCAAGGGGTGGCAGGACCCCATATTAGGACGGGCACATAGAGACATAGTTTGTGTAACTGAATGTCTCAGATTGCTCAGAGGTATCCAATGTTGTCATTTTAGAAATGCAAGTGGTATTTTTGTATTTTCATAAGCCAAAATTTGACGGGTTGTGGTCAGGCCAACCCCAAAGTAAAACAAAAAAAAATGTGCAGAGAGTAAAATATTTGACCACAAACAACGTGTAGCTTCTTTTTATAATACACTCTAAGCTTATTTGGTTCTTTTGTAAGGTAACATAGTGAAATTGGTTGTTATTTACTAAAGTAAAATACACTTGCCACTACAAATGCACAAAGACAAACTAGGAGACAGGAAAGAACAAATAATTAAAGGTTTAAACAAGATTTTTATTGGGATACTTAGACATAGGCTGGCATAGGAATTGCCCCCCTACCCGTGAAATACTCCATGTATTTGTCCCGAACCACACGGGCATTTTGGGGGGGCAAGCCAAGACGGGCAGATTCCAGGCCCGGAAGGGTATTTGCAGGGGAAAGTCCAGCCTCTGGCAAAACTGAGGCCATATATGAATTCGCTTTGCGGCAAAGAAAATTGTGTAGCACACAGCAGCATAACACTACATAGTTTATTTTGTAGTCCGCCAAGTGGATGGAAGTCATAAAAAGGCGGAACCGGCTGGCCATTATGCCGAAGGCATTTTCAACGACTCTTCGGGCCCTGGCCAGCCGGTAATTGAACACACTCTTCTCTGGGGTCAGGGTCCTCTGTGGAAATGGCCTCATAAGATGCCGTCCGAGTCCGAAGGCTTCATCAGCCAAGAAAACAAAGGGGAGTCCTTCAATATTCCCTGCATCCGGTGGCAATGCAAGGTCGTCACTCTGGAGACGGAGGGCAAACTCCGTCTGGATGAAGGATCCCCCATCGGACATCCGGCCATTCTTCCCTACATCAACATAGAGGAATTCATACCGTGCTGACACCACCGCCATCAGCACAATGCTATGAAACCCCTTGTAGTTGTAGTAGTAGGATCCAGAACGGGGTGGCGGCACGATGCGGACGTGCTTCCCGTCTATGGCACCACCGCAGTTGGGGAAGTCCCACCGCGTGGCAAACTCTGATGCCACAGTCTGCCATTCCTGTGGCGTTGAAGGAAGCTGTGGAGTGAAACAAGATGAAATAATATTAGAAAAACAAAGGCATACATTACAAGCAAATTCAAGACCAAAAAATTAGAGACCAACATCAATCTAATTATACGTTTATTAAGGTAAAAAAAGTATAATGGAAGGCTCATTTATCATATTCATCACCCCCTCTGATGGGCCATTACTAAATTATTTTGGGGGGGGGAGATGTGTTTGGCCACAGGATAGCATTGCAGTGGCGGTGCGTCCAGAGTGGGCGCTGGAGCACTGTCCCCTCTCTCCTGTGCCCATCACTCAGAACAATACATAGGTTCATGCGTTGCATGAACCTATGTATTGTCTATGCCGCACACTATTCAGGTGGATGGCCTCTTGTAAAGCGACCGACATATGATTAATTGCGTAATTTAGGGGGTTAAAATTGCAGAGCAGAAACAGGTATTAAAAAAGTCTTGCAAATTACAACCTGAGGGATGTAATTGGCTTCCTCAAAGAAAAATCGGGGACGCAAGGAGGGGGCATTCCTTGTGTAAACACTGACAGGCAGCTCTGGCAATCATGTTCACCAAGTCTGTTTAATGGTAACATGATTGGCTGATGCAACATGAAGGGAAGGAGATGACATCAAGGACAGAAGAAGGATGGCGCTGACCACAAGAAGGTAAGTGCAGGGCTGGGGGGAAACTGGCTGCAATAGAGGGGACTAAATGGCTGCATTGGAGGGGACAACTGGGGGCGTTTATTAGGCAACAGAGCAAAAAAGGAGGAAGTTTATTTCCGAAATTGGGGTTGTAACCCCCCAACATTTGGAGCAACAGGCGCCCCTGCTGGAAAAGTTAGTGAGGGGAAATATTTAGGGAGGATAAAAAAGGGGCATTTAAAAACTTCCAGCATGCATGGGGACAAAGGGGACATTCTCAGCATATTACAATCATGGTAATTAGGAAAGGATGAAAGAAATACAATACATTAGCATACATGTAATACATAAAATGTGATGTGAAGGGAGAAAACTTACCCTAATATAGTCCTCCTGCAGGACTTGTATAATAGCAGAACAGGTGTCTGGGATTATGAGGCCCAGAGCCTGGGGGGAGATGCCTGTGGTGAACTTCAAGTCCTGAAGACTTCTCCCTGTCGCCAGGTAACGCAACGTGGCGATGAGCCTCTGCTCAGCACTGATGGCTTCCCGCATAACGGTGTCCTTCCTGGTAATATAGGGGGACACCAAAGCCAACAGTTCCTGAAAAACGGGGTCAGACATCCTCAGAAAATTCCTGTAGTCCTCAGGATTATTCTCGACGATCTCCCGCAGCAGAGGCATGTGGCAGAATTGGTCCCGCTGGAGCAACCAATTCTTGGTCCATGAACTCCTCCTCACACCATTCATGGACTGGTCTTGGTCCAAAACAAGCAGACCAACACCAAGCGCACGCACAGCACGAACTCGACGACGAGAACGTCCAGGCGACATGGCTAGGAAACGGTCGTCTAATCAGAACGTACAGAACAGAACGCACTTTAGAACAGCAAGGCCTATGAATAACGAACTGAAATTCAGAAACGAACAGGCAAGAACGCACTGTAAAACAGATACGACCTGCCTAGACGCCCTGAAAGTCAAGATACGAACCCACAAGCACAAACTGAACGGCAGAAAACGATCTGAAAAGTACGAAGACTGAAAAGCGCGAATCGTCTCTTCCCAAACTTTTACTTCACACGCGGTAACACGAGATCAGCAAAAGCAGCCCAAGGGGTGGCGCCAAGAAAAAAGATCTTCCCCTTTATAGTGCCGTCGTACGTGCTGGACGTGAGCGCAGAGAACCACGAGGAAATTGGGAAATGACAGTGTGTACGCATAGAAAGCTTGACGAGAAAATCGACAAGCTTAACAAGAATCTCGTCGAAAAAAACGACGTGTTTTTTACGACGAGAAAATCGGTCGTGTGTACGAGGCCTCACTTTTATACTTTGTGCCTACTAGACTTCCGAGGCCTAACACCTCCGGTGAGGGAGAATTACCCCCCCCCCCTATTGGATTACAAATACATGGTTTTAAATACTTCAAGTGCACCACCTTTACAGATCCTGTGCCGGTGAAGATTTGTGTTTCTTCTAAGACTGAGTTTCATGGTTAGGGATCAGGCCTGATCCGTTAGATAGTTATAAGTTAGTTATCACACCACAGGGTGTTTAGGTAACGGTCGCCCCACGTGGCGTTCCGTCCCCTTTCCATTGCTGGTACACACACACACAGTATTGTGATTTATAACTGCAGGGACCTGCTTATATGTTGTGAACCAAATGTTACATGCATGTTATCCCCTTTTATCTTACCACTAGCAGTAAAGTCAGTTATTATTTACAACATTGTCTATGAGTCTGAGTTATCAATCCACACACCCACATTTAAAGCATAAGTGATTGTTTATGTGAAATTGCTGTGGGTTAACTGTGCCAGAGCGGGTAGAGCAGATTGCCGGGGGGTTGGGGAAGCTGTACTCAGGGCCCAAATCAAAACTTGCGGCTCTCTTAAGTTGAGGGTATCGCTACATAATTTTATATTACAATGTAATAATAGAAATAATGCACTTCAATCATCCTGACACCATAACAACCATGGTGCCGGGATGATAGAAGCGCCGACACCAGCCATTTCCCCGATAAATTTCCCACAAAAAAAACATATTTTTTGGCAGTGCCCCTCCCGAGAAAACACTCTGGATCCGCCCCTGGCAGTGCCACAAGCTGATAGCTTCCATGCCACGCCGCATTGAGGCAGTAATTGCTGCAAAAGGGGCCCAAACCAAGTACTGAGTACATATGCATGCTTATACTTTTCAGAGGTCCGATATTGTTCTATGTACAATCCTTGTTTTATTGATTGCATGTAATATTCTAATTTTCGGAGATTGTGGATTTGGGGTTTTCATGAGCTGTAGGCCATAATCATCACAATTATGACAAATCACGGCTTGAACTATGTTGCTTTGTATGTAATAAGTCTATCTCATATATTAGTTTCACCTTTTAAGTTGCATTAGTGAAATAAATGAACTTTTGCACAATATTCAAATTTTTCAAGTTTCACCCATATGTGTATTCCAAATGAGGAAAGCCTCTAACACACGGCTGAGTTTCTCGTCGAAAAAAACACGTCGTTTTTTTCGACGAGATCCTTGGACAAGAAACTTGTCCCGGCCGAGTATACAGACGCTCGATTCAATGAACCCGCGGTTCTTTGAATGGAGCGTACGCGGTGACGTCATCGACTACGACGAGCATGCGCTCGTCACATTCGATGCCGTCGCCGCCATCTTGGTATACCCTACCTATGCCTAGGAAGCTACCGCGCATGCGTCGAATTCATTTCAAACATGCGCGGGCTTCCCGGAGGACAGGTAAGTGTACACACACTCACTTTTCTCGTCGAGAAACAGGCTGACGAGAATCTCGACGAGAAAATAGAGAGCAGGTTCTCTATTTTCTCGTCGAGATTACTTGTCGGTTTTCTTGACGAGAAACCATACACACGAACGCATTTCTCGGCAAGACATCTCTTCCAGCAAGTTTCTTGCTGGTTCTTGCCGAGAAACTCGGTCGTGTGTACAAGGCCGAAGTCTTGAAATGCAGTGCTATGCAGAAGCTAGTTAGGAGGCTTTGGCTGGCCAGTCAAATTCTGCATGTAACTGGTAACATACCCAAAATTGCAATGCGCCGGATACTACAATCTAGAAGAAAGCAGAAGTAAGCAAGATACCCTGGTAGTCTACCCTTTAAACAAACATGAAAGCCATCTAGGTCCTATGGGATGAGCTTAAATTAACCACAGGTGACAGAATCGGATGGAGAGCACTTAGTGTCCAATGTGCCCATCTGCATGGGAGAAACTAAATTTAAGTAAGTTAATTATTACAATAGTGATGGGAGAGCAGACGTATGTCCAGTAACCCAATGGGTTCCTTTTTACAAGACCTAATACAGAAGTAAACTATTTTCTCAATGTCTCACCTGTGGAGAGAAAAAAAGAATGACAATACTGGTGATCTTTCATTTTAAACAAAAGAAGCTGTAGTTAACAAGTAAAAGGTCCTAACAGCTCCTTTACAGGTGCAATTTCTCAGGGAAAACAATTACTTTTGTAGCAGGGTGCTAAATTTAGGGGAAGTGTTTGGGTGGTAGTTATACCCAAACACACTAATTGTTAGAGTTCTTGCAACCATTTTTGTCTGCAGGGAGAATATTGGTGCATATTTCCCTGTGGCCTGCAGGTGGCGCTGCCATAGTAGTCCAGGGTCGAACCACTAATCCAGTGCTGTACCTTGTGTGGCCCCTCTCAGCAGCCATACAGTGGGTGTGGTAGGCCTGCTGTGCATGCTGGGAGAGGATATAAAAGGGGCAGACACTGCCTGTTCAGGGTTCGTTGTCGGGGGTCCTACCCCAGGGAGTGGTGTGTTCCTGTCCTTCCTGGGCACCTTTGTCCCAGGGGCGGAGGTCGGTGGATCAGTCCCAGGCACCTTTAGTCCTGGGGCTGCAAAAGAGGCCTGGGTCCAGCACCTTCGGCTGGAGCCCACCAAGGATCAAGGAGTCTCAGTGTGCCGCCTTGCGAGGGGACCCGTATCCTAGATGAGGAGGCCGGGGGAGGAACCGTTCCGAGGGACTGGTGCAGAAGTCACGGTGAAGGAAGGGTCCCGGTGACTCTCTGGAGGGATGTCTTCTCCCTAACAGAGGCCAAGTTCAGCAGGTCTGTGGCAGAGACCAAGTTCACCAGGTCTGTGGCAGAGACTTTGGGTAAAGTTCGAGCACCATTCTGGCTGCTAGTCCCAAGCTAGGGAGACTATCCGAATGGGCTGAGTCTGCTTGAGAATCGGAGCAGTGAATTGTGTAACGTTTGTGCCTGGACCTCTCCCACACCTTAAGCTGTCCTGTTCTCCCTCCAACCTTTCCTGTCAGAGACTGTTTTACAAGAAAATAAACTCTACGTTGGAGTTGCAGCTGGTGTGGACATTCAAGTTACTGTGGGGATACAAGGACTTGTCTTTATTTAATATAGAGGTGAGAAACATTCTCTGGCTGTCTGACTGTGGAGGACCCATCAACAACACCGCTCAACCTCTTCACACAGGAGGGTACGGGCTTGAAGTGCGATGTGCCCCTCCATTCCTGTGAGGAGCCGAACAAGGCAGGTAGAGAGGGGTGGGTGCGCTATACTTTTATTTAAATAAACATTACTGCCCGAATGTTATTAAAATTATAAAGCTGGATGCTAGTATAAGTAGCTGTTGTGCATTAATGACAGGCAGCTATGGGGGGGGGGGGGACGGGACTCACGCTGAACTGCTTAAAGATCCAAAGGGCCCCTTTACCAGCTCACCTAATAAGTGAACCAATTACAATACATGTAATAAACATTATGGTGATAATTTATCAAAAGAGCAAGGTGCATTTAACTAAAATGCCAGCGGCTTTGAACTCTGCTACACTATATTTTCCGGGCAATTTTTCAGTTATGCTCTGTAAGATCATGCTATAATCTGTATATTTACCTATAATGTCAGCAGTAGCATCCACAAAGCCATAAACATATGGAGTTAAAGTCGGCAAATACAGTATTATTATTATCAAAATTAGGACTTTCTACATAAAAAAATACTCCACTATTAAGAGAAAAGACTGGCCTTATCATTTAGCATCCATATTAGGCCTCATGCACACTGGACGTTTTTGGACGTTTTTACAGCAGCTGTTTTTGGCAGTAGACGTTTTTTTCTACAGTCATTAAACTCTCCATCATGTAACCCTATGTGTTCATGCACACATAGACTGTTATCAGCAGTTTTGGGCAGTGGCGTTTTTGAGCAGTAAAAAAAAAAAAAAAACTAGTCGGTTCTGAGAGACGTTTTTCAGCTGTAAAAACGCTCTAACGCTGATAAACTTCGATAAACGCTCAAAAACGTCACTCACCAGCATTTTTTTAAGTTTTTGATCCATTGGAAATAAAAATAAAAATTTTCTTAAAAAAAAAAACCGCTAATAGACGCTAACTCGGACAAACGCTAAAAACCGCTAAAAAACGCTATTGCAAAAACGTTGAAAAAAGTTGAAAAACTCACTGCAAAGCTACTGGCGTTTTTATAACGTTATTTTAACGTCCAGTGTGCATGAGGCCTTACTGTATACTTAAAAATTCATTCATGTTGGACTATCTATAGCAGCAAAGCTTCAAAAATGATTAAATGCAACTGGCATGCATAAGTGGAAAAATTATGCAATGGATGTGAGAGGCATGAAGAGTAATAGAGTTGTGTTTTAGCAATGTGTCGGAGGTCAGAGTAAACCTTGTGTAACAAGACAGCAGTGCTGAACATTTGTGTGTGTTGGAATCAATCCCTCCTTCTGGTGGAGCTTGCCTGAGGATCTGAGGCCTCCCTTTCCCTCCTTACACATTCACAGCGAGGAGGAACGTAAACATGGCTCTCTTCAGCAGCAGCAGAGTTTATGACTGTATTGTGGTAGGAGCAGGAATTCAGGGATCCTTTACTGCCTATCACCTAGCTAAAAACCAGAAGAGGACTCTGCTTCTGGAACAGGTACCAGGGGGGTGATTGAACAAAAAGCAGTATTTTCTCATTTATGTAATACTGTGTATGCAATGATATACCGTATTATTATTTTGTGTACAGGGATACACGTGCAGGTTAAAGGAAAGGAACAAAGCTTAAAAATGTCTATTGATTTCTAAAAGGAAAATCAAGAGAAACAGTGACCTTTCCTCTGTGTTTTGTGTTTGTTCAGAATGTTGAACTTTGGAAGATCAGCACAAGCAATGGCACAGAGCTCTCCTACCCGGACACACTGTATTTATAAAGCCGCAATACTGTATTTAATATGGTTTTTAACAGTTAATGTAAGAGACTATTAGGCCCCGTTCACACCTAAATGCACTGGAATCAGTTTGTTCCAGAATCGCAGCAAAATGCAGGATGCGTTTGCGATGTCGTTATTACTTAATGGCACCCCGAACACTGTGCAATTTTGATGAAATGTATGTGCGAAAAAAATGCGCAAAGAACAACAAAGGTGTCTGGCTCTGTGTCAAAATTTGGTACATTAGTTTTGTTGGTCCATTTTTTGGAGTGGAGGGAGGCCCATTCAAATGAATAGTGCCACTCTAAAAATGTGCTGCAGTACGCTTAGGTGTGAACTAATTAAAGGGGTTGTAAAGGCAAACATTTTTTTTATCTTAATGCATTCTATTGTTAAGAATTTGACACTGGTCCCAAGTGTCTGGTGCAAACCCATATCTCCCAAGGAGTGGTGACATAAGTTCGACCCAGAGACCAAACTACACATTAAAACCAAACTCAACAATTTAGTCATGAATTGTGCCAGGACCTAAAATGGAAAAGGGAAACAGGAATATAAAACAATGAACTTGGTATCAAAAAAAACTTTAAATGACTTTACACATTGAAATTCCCCCTCCTCACTATCTAAGGACCACCCCATTCTCAGCAGCCTTGATAGATGAAATCTCCTGCAGAGGGAAAAAAAAAACAAGGAAACACACATCCTAGCATAATGTATGTGTTTTCTTGGAAGGAATGGGTCTATCCGCAAAGAAACCCATTCTCTCCAATAATGTAGTGCAGCGTGTGAAGCAAACAATTGTTGCGCAACACCGCCACCTGGTGGCAATGCTGCGGTAAAGGCACTTGTCAGATCCAGATGAACTTCTGCTTCTCTGTGCTGTGACCCTATACTGGCTAAGCCCCAAAGTCACTGATTTATTTTCCTTGATGGGAGGAGAAGGAGGGAGAACAAAATAACAACAGCTCCCATTTCTCCAAAGAGTAAAACATCCCAAAAGAAAAATTAGAGCACAGTCCCTGTAATTCAGCAATAAAAGAAATGGAAAGTAGTCTCTTTCTCCTACAAATAGAACTTGGGATCCGGCGAAAACAAAGACTTTAAGTGCTGGTCAAAAGCCTCCACATGGTACTCAATTTTCCCTCCATCCTTCCGACGAATTACCACCTTGTCCGCATGGATGTGCCTTCCCACCATCCACTCTGCCTTACAGTCCTTGAACTTTCTGGTGACTGTAGGTGAGCATGAAAGGTATCGGTGTGCATGAGGTACTTTCAGCTTAGTCCAGACAAAATCATTGTACCACCGCTGCCGAAAAACTTCCACCTCGTAGAGCAATTCTCGGGGTAGATATGGGTATTCCCACCTATATTCTCGGGCAACTTTTTGAAAAAAAAGACGCTGCAGCCTAGCCAGAGATGGCATTGTGGCACGGTCTCCTACTCCAGGTAGAACAATGTACTCCGGATGGCGAGGTACAGTCACCACCTCTGTAGATTTGGGCCTAGGAGCCTGCAGTGATGCACGTTGCACTCCCGCAACAGGAGCAGGTGAAACAGCCGCTAGCTCAAGAAGTGGTATCACAGACAGGGAACCAGATTCCTCCCTAGGCTCCGAGGCCTCCACCCGGGGTGTACTATCCCCAATGGGCATAGGTGGGTCCCTTAAGACACGGGACGAGGGTAACTTCATCTTGTCCCATCCCTTCTTGTGGAAGATTTAGTCTATCTCCCCATCATCACCGGCATCAGATAGCGACTCTAATTCGGAGGTGTCATAACACTCTGCGGGTAAGTAATTTCCCGTAGACACGGAATCACCCCCCTCGATGGGCTCCACCAACTCTGGGCTCCCGACACCTCCAACCACACACACAGTCCCAACCCCTGGCTCACCTGGGCCTTGTGAAGAACAGGGATGTCCAGGGCTCTTCCCTCCGGATCCATCCAGGCCAGGCAAGCGATGGGGCGAAGCTCTTCCACGACCACAGGATGCCATCACCAGGCCAACTTTCCTCTTTGGCGGTGGGAGCAGGGAGCTTGTGCTGACCGAGGCAGCATCCTCGGATTTCTCTCTCTATTTATCTCCGCTTGGGCTGTCACGTCGCCCTGGTCAGCGCGCACAGGAAACGCATAGGCATCGATCTCTCCCTCCGGAGTGGCAGTCCCTGTGGGGTAGTTGAGGTGGAAGGCGCGAGGCCTTTCTGTGGATGGCTCACCCTCGAAGAGGAACTCTTTGCAGACTTCACATCGCCCGAACGGCTTCAACTGGACCACCAGTCCCGAACAGCCGGGACAGATCACACAGAGGGCCTCTATGTCTCTGCAGGAATACAGAGCCAACCGCCCCCGGGGCCTTAATCTTATTCCTGTATCCGTAATCTTGGCAGCAAAAGAAGTAATCTCCGTGATGGAAGAAGCAGAAATCCACGGGGTATTTGAAGTCATCCTGACCGTTTGCTGCTCAAATGCGCACTGACCCCTTCGCCCAAATCTCCACGTGTGTCCTTCCACATGGCCAGACTCCTCCCACACTCTGCATTTGTTCGGGCTTTTTCTTCTCCCCGCCCACGAACTGCGCAGCTATGGTTTGCCTTGTGGCGCGTTGACCAATATGGCCGACCTACTCGGATCTCCTCCTGGCAGCAAAGTTCAAATTCAGACACCATACACATCCCGGACACGATGCCCCCACATGTAGCGACCCCACCCCTCTCACCCCTTCTCATTCACAGCTTGTCTGTCTCGTCTAGGGGTTAACACTGGGGGGAGGGATGGGATACACCATGGCCCATGTCCTCCAATGTGTAGAGGTGAAGGCCAGAACTATCGGGTTTTGTGTATGTGTCCCAGAGTCAAATCCTCTCCTCAGATTGACTCTCCTTTGCTCCTAGTAACCACAGAGTTCCACACACTGAAAAGGTCCAACTCGTATTTATTCTTCTCAATAAATAGTCATACAGCACAGACAGGTTGAGACCCATATAACACGTCAGTCTTTGTGGGGAGTAGGCCAAGGCACAATTCTTTTAGATAGAGCTAACCACTGTGGTGTCACCAGTGGCGAATAGTCACTGCCACTGACTATATAGAACAGAACATGGATTACCTTCCCTAACGTAGCCCCCATTAGGGGAAGGACATCCGTCCAAGACAGTTACCGGAGGCCTCTCTGTCACCAGCAATGCTGCGCTGGACTCTCCGGAGAAGTTCCGCTCACCGGCCTCCTCGTCTCAGACACGGGCACCCAAGGAGTTAGGGCCCCCTCGGATTCCTCCACCCTCGCGGAACTCAGTCGAAGGTACTGAGCTCCAGGCTTCCACCATAGTACCTCACCCCAGGCTAAAGGTGCCTGAGATGGACTGCATCTCCCGCTCCGGCCAGGTCAAGGGCACCTGGGCCCGCAACTCCGGAACGCCAACACCCAGGCTGAAGGTGCCTGGGCGCGGCTGCGTCCTCCGACTCTGTACCCCGAGGTCAGGGCGTCCGCCCCCTTTATCTCCTCTCCCTTTGCGTCACAACGGGTTCCCCGCCCCGCTGTACTAGCGCCAGGAAAGGACAAAAAGGGAAGCAGTCTTGCGGTGAGTGTTCAGCTCCAGCCCAGGGCAACAGCGCCACCTGCAGGCCGCAGGGAACCTCACATCACCAGAGTCCTCCAAGAACCATAAAAGGGTCTCAGATTCCCTAACAATCAATGCATCTGGGTTACACTACCACCCAGATGCCTCCCCTAAATTCAAACACCCGCTACACTGGTATTAGTATGCAAGCCATCACAATTTGACACGTGTTTTTAACCTCCCTAGTGGTAATCCCGAGTCAGGCTCGGGGTGAGTTTTTTCATGCTAAGAGCGGTAACCCTGAGCCAGACTCGGGATTGCATTGCAGGATACAGGGAAGTTACTTACCTTGTTCCCTGGATCCTGCGATGTCCTCCCGCAGTGTGTGCGAGCTGTCTCCTCGCTTGATCCACACTGCCGAGTGCCGAGCTCCGTTCCCTGCGACGTTGCGGCGCACGGGGACGGAGTTCGGCGCCAAATTCAAAAAGTGAAAAAGACAGTATAGATACAGTATACTGTAATCTTACAGATTACAGTACTGTATCAAATAATTACACACACCCTTTGTCCCTAGTGGGCTGTCCAGTGTCCTGCATGCATTTTTATATTATAAAAACTGTTCTTTCTGCCTGGAAACTGGAGATTGTCCATAGCAACCAAAAAGTGTCCCTTTATGTCAAAAGTGGTTTTAGACCGGCTAGAAAACAGCGATAATAAATTAGAATCACTCGCAGAATTGAGCGATAGTGATTTGTGGGGAAATTCGTCATCAAACACTAAATCTAATGACAGCGACAATTCTGCAACTGAGCAAATTTCAGTGTTTTTGATTTGATTACATTATTGAATAATTTTTATTATAATTACATTATTATTTGTTATAATTATTTATAGTTATTTATAATATTATAATTTATGATTTTGTGTTTCAAACTTTATCATACCCGGGACGTCTACTAGACTCTTGTTTGGTCAGGTTTAAGTAAGTAATTACTAAGAATTGCAGGCCTACAATACATAACACCAAATTTCCATGCAAAATAATTGTACCGCTTTTGGTACATAATTCCAGACAGAATCATACCGCCAGGGAGATTAATATTTTATTGTTAAAGTAAAGACTTTGTACATATTTTTTCTTACATAAGTGTACTTGTGTGATCACTGAAGTGGTATTTCAAATCCTACTACCTACCCTTTGTTGCAATATATTTACTATAGGGATGATACCCTCCACTGGCACATCTTTCTAGTTGATCAACCCCATATATACCCAACAAACACACAAATAAAAACCTCTTGTTTTTTTGGTCTGATGTGTTAGTGTTATTTTGAAAAGCCAATATAAAGAAAACATAGAGGTAAAAAAAGCTTTTGTGTGCATATTTGATCTCTTTGATTTGTGTAACCAGGGCCGTGGCAGGGATGAATCCTTTGCCTACATATTAGTGTTGATTTACTAAACCTGGAGGGTGCAAAATCTGGTGTAGCTGTGCATGGTAGTCAATCAGCTTCTAACGTCAGCTTCTTCAGTTAAAGAGTTTGTAACCCGAAAAAAAAAAATGGATCCTGTTCCTTTAGAGCATGAATAACAGCACAGTGCTTGTGATGTGTAATTTGGCCCTTTGTATCATCTAAATTACCTGGCTGATCCTGCCTGGTGCTGCCTTCCCCTCTGTAAACTAACCACTTTATTATGGCTGCTGAGTCCTTGATACCATTGTCAGTTTACGTGCCTTCATCATCCGCTGTCGCTCCTTGCTCCCTCTCTCCCCCTCCCTCCCTGCCTGTCAGCTGTGTCAGTGCCCGCCCCACCCCTCCCCTCCTGCAGTGTATGTTCTTTGTAAAAACATAGGTAGACTTTTACCTTATTTCATATTGCCGCTCGGTGCTCATGTGACTGCCCGCCACTCTCCTCCTCTCCTTCCCTTCTCCCGGCTAACGTTAGCTAGAAATACAGAATGAGCGTGCATTATTTACATTAAAGGGGTACTAAAGGTTTGATTTAAAAAATAAATAAAATAACAAGCATGTCATAGTTACCTCCGCTGTGCAGCTAGTTTTGCACAGAGTGGCCCCGATCCTTGTCTCCTGGGGTCCCTCGGCGGCTGTCTCGGCTCCTTCCCGCATCAGCTAACCCCCCTGGGAAGAACTTTCCTAAGGGGGTTACCTTGTGGGCGCGCTCCCGAGTCCTGCATTTGTGTCCATAGACACGAATGCCGGACTCGGCCCCGCCTCCCAGCGCCTGCGTCATTGAATTTGATTGACAGGAGCGAGAGCCAATGGCTGCGCTGCTATCAATCAATCCAATGAAGAGCCGAGAAGACCAGGCCGAAAATGAGCATGTTCTCGACGCGGGACTTTCGAGGGTTCGGGTAAGTAAACGGGGGGGCTGGGGGGCCAGTAAGCATCGGATGTTTTTTCACCTTAATGCATAGGATGCATTAAGGTGAAAAAACATGAACCTTTACAACCCCTTTAATAAACGAATTATAGTCTATTATACTTAGTAATATGTACTCAGAAATACCTCACCCAATGACTGTATTGCATGATTGTACACAGTCAGTCCTAACCACAAAGTAACATATACCTTGGCTTTGCTTATTTAGTTTTGGAGATTGGTCTTTGAACTAGCATACCCAATTCAGGCAGTAAAGTTTAATGCAATTCCAGTGTAATACAGTCATATTATTAGCCTGTTATACATTTACTGACAGAGCTAGATTTCATACACCATATATACAGTTAGGTCCATATATATTTGGACACAGGCACAATTTTAATACTTTTGGCTCTGTATGCCACCAGAATAAAATTAAAACAAAACAATCCAAATGAATTTTAAGTGCAGACTTTCAGCTTTAATTCAAGGGGTTGAACATAAATATAAAGTACAAATTTTAGGAACTGCAACCATTTTTATACACAGTCCCCCCATTTTCAGGGGCTTGAATGTAATTCGACAAATAAAATGTAATTATAAATAAAACATTCATTTTTAATATTTTGTTGAGAATCCTTTACTGGCAATGACTGCCTTAAGTCTGGAACCCATGGACATTACCAAAGACTAGGTTTCCTCCTTTCTAATGCTTTGCCAGGCTTTAACTGCAGCTGTCTTCAGTCGTTCTTTGTTTGTGGGTCTTTCTGCCTTTAGTTTTTCATGCTCAATTGGGTTGAGACCAGGTGATTGACTCGGCCATTGCAGAATATTCCACTTCTTTTCCTTCAAAAGCTCCTGGGTTGCTTTTGCATTGTGTTTTGGATCATTGTCCATCTGTATTGTGAAGTGCCATCCAATCAACTTTGCTGCATTTGGCTGAATCTGGGCTGACGGTATATCTCTAAACACTGTCGAATTCATCCGGCTACTTCTGTCTTCTATCACTTCATCAATAAACACCAATGACCCAGTGCCACTGGAAGCCATGCATGCCCATGCCATCACACTGTCTCCACCATGTTTTACAGATTACATTGTGTGCTTTGGATCATGAGCTGTTCCAAGCCTTCTACACACTTTTTTCTTCCTGTCATTCTGCACAGATTAATCTTAGTTTCATCTGTCCAAAGTTGCTTTTACAGAACTGGTCTGGCTTTTTTAGATGTTTTTTTGGCAAAGTCTAATCTGGCTTTTCTATTCTTCAGGCTTATGAATGATTTGCACCTTGTGGTAAACTCTCTGTATTTGCTCTCGTGAAGATTTCTCTTGATTGTAGACTTTGACAATGATATGCCCACCTCCTGGAGAGTGTCCTTCACTTGTTTGGATGTTGCGAATGGGTTTTTCTGTACCATAGAGAGGATCCTGTGATCATCCACCACTGTTGTCTTCCGTGGACGTCCTGGCCTTTTTATGTTGCTGAGCTCACCAGTGCCTTCATCTTTCCTCAGAATGTACCAAACTGTTGATTTGGTCACTCCTAATGTTGCTGCTATTTCTCTGGTGGATTTGTTTAGTTTTTGAAGCCTTACAATGGCCTGTTTCACTTGCATGGACAGCTCCTTTGAACGCATGATGTAGGTTGACAGTAATAGATTCCAAATGCAAATACCACACTAAAGCCCCGTACACACAATCGGTTTGACTGATGAAAACCGTCCGATGGATGGTTTTCATCAGACCAACCGATCGTGTATGGTACCCATCGGTCTTTTTCCATCGGTTTTAAAAAATAGAACTTGTTTTAAAATTTTCCGATGGATAAAAAAAGATTGAAAACTCCGATCGTCCATGGGCAAGTCCATCGGATAAAAAACCCACGCATGCTCAGAATCAAGTCGACGCATGCACAGAAGCATTGAACTCCATTTTTCTCGGCTCATCGGAGTGTTTTACGTCACCGCGTTTGGAACGGTCGGTTTTTTGACTGATGGTGTGTGGGCAAGACTGATGGAAAACAGTTTCATCGGATATCCGATGGACAAATCCATCGGACGAAAAACCATAGGTTATCCGATCGTGTGTACGGGGCTTTAGAATCAACTCCAGACCTTTTACCTGCTTAATTGATGAAGAAATAACGAAGGAGTAGTCCACGCCTGGCCATGAAACAGCTTTTGATTCAATTGTCCAATTACTTATGATCCCTTGAAAAAGGGGGGTGGCTATTATTAAGTGCTGTAATTCCTAAACCCTTTCTCCGGTTTGGATGTACATAACCTCAAATTAAACCTGAGAGTGCGCACTTTCAGCCCATATCCATTACATAACTATAGCTTGAATATGTTTTGGTAAATACCTGAAAAAAACTAAAATTGTGCCTGTGTCCAAATATATATGGACCTAACTGTATATATACTGTTTATGGTATATACACACCATTAGATCACTTTTACCGTGTCTATCCTATCACCATAAAAGAGATCACATAGTTCTTAGCATTCTCAGTGGTAATTAATAAGTATTCTTTAGAATCAGGGTTGCCAACCGTCAGTAAATTTACTGACAGTTTGTAAAAATCTGTGATTTTTACAACTGTCTGTAAATATCAGGGGCTGATAATTTGTCATGCTGTGTCGACTTTTTAAGTGTAAACCAAACTACTTGTTATGGGTATTGTCAGTATTTCCATATTGTGTTTATACTGTTTAAATATCGATTGTCTTAGTTTTTAATAGTAATTTTTTAAGAGGTCTGTCATTTTTCAGGTTGTCAGTAAAAAAAAGTGCTCTGTTAGTAAATTGTCCATGTTTTGTCAGTAAAAAATGCTGCAGGAGGTTGGCAACACTGGTTAGAAACTGGTTTGACCTTGCAAAGTATCACCGGACTTCAACTTTACCAGGACAGGTGTCCCTACTAGAAGATTTCCACTCCCTTTCTATTCTGACAATAACTCCAAATTGTAACTCTGGCCCACAGGCACACAGACAGCAATTAAAATCAGGGGGTTTTATCCTTCCCCACACAAACCATATAAAAAATAAAAAGCTTTTAATGCTAGTAATCATTACCTACAGTAGTCAATGAATCTGCCACCATGGCATTGAACCATGTTGTTTTCCTATTGAAAAAGATCATGATAATTATAGGTACCCTTTGACTTTTCATTAGATGTGAATCTAGGTTACAGGTTGAACAAAGCAGAAACTGTACAGCTGTAATAAGTGGTTAGTAATGAACAGAGATTTAGTTATGCTGGTTTACTTTTATGTATACAATTCCATGTTTCATATAATGACCATAATTTCATTAACTCACATAAAGACCTCTTATAATAACCTTTTAACACTTGTTTTCATTGTCATGGTTTTAAATATTGTTTATTTTTTAATTTGATGTAACAAAGGCATAGAAATTTTTTAGATTTACATTTCCAACAGAATATCTAGAATAATGCTTGAAGAGAATACATGTATAAATGAGTAGTAATTTTTCAAGGTTAATCTCAATTAATACACAAAAAAGTGTAAAATTCATTGAAGGAAAGATGTGTCATTAGATAAAAACCCAACACCACCCCTACTCACACTGCCTGCCACTGCACCACTACATGGTATATCACTTCTAATGTAAATCATGTGAAGATACAGGCAAGTTGGTAATACTGTCTCTGAAAAGATTATAGCTTGATCTGTGCTTTACGTATACTAGCGGTTCTTAAAGTGTTACTAAACCCAAAACAGTATATACAGTAAAGCATGCTTGTTATACTCACCGTGGAACCTAAGGGGTTAATCCTTTGCATTGTGTAAAAAGGCTGTTTGATCCTGTCTTTTCTGATCCTCCCCTCCTTCCACTGTCCCCTTATAATTTCCTGATAACACGGACTATGGAGTCAGGCTGCACATGCTCAGTTTGGTGTGTATTGCTAGAGGTTTTTTTTTTTTTTCTGGGAGGATGCATGGGATCAGCACAGGGCCAATCAGCACCGATCAGACAGAGGGTCAGGGGTCTTGCAGTCTCATAGGACATTCAGAAAACTCCTCCTACAAGCTTTAACCAGTGCTCGGCCAGACACTGATAGAAGTCACAAGACTGCTCTAATTGCTCATTAGAAAAGGTATTTAGCTGTTTATATTTACTAACATAATTGCATTCCCATGTTCTGTGTACTGTGGGAGACCAGATATAATGAATGCAGGGTCCTGGGTTTAGTAATACTTTAATGCAGACATGGCTAAAAGAGACCAAAAGGATTCTGCTCAGATTCCCATAATCAGGAACTGAGATTCCTGGTTTTGGATTTTGTGGATCTCACAATACTTTAGGGGTGGGCTTTTTGGTTTATTTTGTAATACCTCACTGCAATCTTAATTGTTGTTCTGTTTCCTTAGATCAGTGGTCTCCAAACTGTGGCCCTTTGCTTACCTTTATCAGGCCCTTGGGGCACTATTACCCCCACTGATACGGGGTACCAGGGTACTATTGTTTCCCAATTCCCACTGTGAAAACAATAGGGCAATAATTCCTGCACTAACGACAATGATGGGACACTAATTATTCACTAAGACCAAAGACGGGGCATTATTTCTTCCACTGACACCAATGACGGGGCACTATTCCTTCCACTGACACCAATGACGGGGCACTATTCCTTCCACTGACACCAATGATGGGGCACTATTCCTTCCACAGACACCAATTATGGGGCACAATACTTCCCCCTAATACTAAAGATGGAACATTGTTAACTCCCACTGATGCCAGGTTATTTTCTACTCCCACTGGTAACAGTCCGGGCCCCTAGAGTCTAAACAACAGTAAATCGGCCCTTTGTTTTGAAAGTTTGGAGACCCCTGCCTTAGATCATGCTCATATTCACTTTTTTACATGTACTGTTTTGAATTGTAAAAACCTATTCTTCTTGGCTGAATCGTTTTTTGTTTTTCTTACAATGTGAATTGGTCTGCATAGAAACTGGCTGTCTACGTGGCACATGCTCTGGGGTGAAGCATTGACTGCCATTCTCCATTCTGAATACTATACTTACACTAGGCTTTATTTAGGAAAATCAATAGTGAGGCAAAATAAGCTTCACCAGCCCCAACCAAACCAGACAATAAAAATTGCATTCAAAGATTATCTGAGTCCAATTAAATTTTTTTCATTTAGAATTGAGTAGGAAATGATAAAAACCCGAATAATAGTAGGAAGTGATAAAAACAGAGAGAAGCAATCTCTCCCATGGTTACATACACAGTAATAAAAACCTGTTTTTCACTATACAGTATTTAAAACGTAACATATGAATATATAACATTTTGTATGGTTTGTTAAAAATACTTTATTATTATGACTTTTAGGCAACATTTTAGGAGCCCTTTTTTAGAGAAATTTTGGTATTTCCAAAAAGTATACAAATGTTTTCTTGGAATAGTTTATAAGTAATGTATAAAAATAATTCAGCCAGCCATGGCTTAAAAGCAAAAAATCATTACTGCTTTAATAACCTAACTACTAAACTTTTAATTTCCAAAATCTAGTTCTGTAAGCCCTCTCGATCCTAAGTGATTAATTTCAAATGTATCAAAATGTCTCCCATAGGGCTTAAATATGGATATAAATATTCCCACACTTCATAATATGTATGCTTTTAGCTCTATTCACCTGTTAGATGGTATTGCACATAGGGTTCTTTTGACTATACAAAAGAAGTATTGGAAAAATAAATAAATATCCACAGTAGGCAATGAAAGGCATTGTATGCAGGGAGATAGAATAAGTCCTACTTCCTTTCAGGTATTGTTCATTCTGAATACTCACCTCAGTAGCCAACTATTTCTCCATAGAGTTCAATAAAACATGTGTCATGTGAGTTGTGTGCTGTTTGCAGTGATCAGCGTAAACATATAACTGGTACAAGTAAAGTATTCTTGTATACAATGTACAGAAATGAAGTAGAATAGTACACAGTTCAGTAAAGTTATGTCCTGGTTCAACTAAATCCTGGAAGAGTGTTCACTGGGATTTATCTGGTTTTCTCTCCTATGTTTGGTTGACCCGATAACACTGATAGGCCACATTGCTGTATCTGTCCTCAGTTTACCTACTGATTTTTTTCTTTATCCATCAGAAGCCTGCAGACTACTAAACAAAGGGAATTTTACCATAACTTATTCTATGATCTCTAGAAGCACTGGAAAACATCTGGGAATTTCTAATTCGAACAATATGAGTAGGGTATTAATAGGTTTGCACTTCAATTTTCATATACATAACCTTGAACTTTGCTTAGCAGGGGGTTGATAGAATTTGAAGATTCAGATGCTAATAAGGATAAAATATAAAACTGTGCTTTAATATTCTTATACACTGTACACAGTAGTACATGTTGAGAAATAATGAGATTGAAGCATAATGAGATAAACTCGCCAGTCGTGAGACTGCCTTCTGTCAAGTATCAAGTTTCTTTTGAGATGTGGGGACATATGGTTACCATGGATGTAAGTACTTACTATATTTGGAAGGAGTGAATATGTATATGGAATAATTCTATTAATCTGGAAAAAATGAATACTGTATACATTTTCTTCTATAGTGACAATAAATGCTTTCCTTTCCACTTGTCTTTTAGTTCCCACTTCCACACTCCAGAGGCAGCTCCCATGGACAAACAAGAATTATTCGCAGAGCCTACGCAGAAGACTTTTATACCAACATGATGGAGGAGAGTTACCAGCTGTGGGCAGACCTGGAGAGGGAATCAGGCATCAAACTGTATAGGTCAGAGCTTTTCAAACTTTCAAGTTGTGTACCATTGTAACAACCTATGCCATGTCCAAGCACTAACATCAGTTGCTGTTCTTAATTCAGAGCCAGGATGAAAAAAAATGCCACCTATTTTCAGTTGAGTCTTTTCAGCTGTACCTCCCTCCTGTTCACTTTTTGGTCTTTAGTCCACCCCTCTTTGGCATGCTTTTTTTTAAAGGACTGTTATGCATTTTCTTTTTTTCTTTTTTTTTTTTTTTTTTTTATTATTTTTATTGCATATTTTATAGACAAAACAAAACACATACAACTTACCGTATATACTCGAGTATAAGCCGAGTTTTTCAGCACATTTTTGTGTGCTGAAAATGCCCCCCTCGGCTTATACTCAAGTCTGTGTCCATCTTCACTTTTGTGCGCCTGATCCTGGCCAGCTGTAGGTCCCCTGGACCCCAAACTTGGCACACATGTAGCTCCACTCTTCCTCTACACGTGTGCAAAGTTTGTTGTCCGGGGGACCTACGGCCAGGGAGCACCGATTTTTCAAAGCCGGGCACCCCTTCCATAGACTCCCATGTTAAACGCCAGTCTAGTCACACAGCGCCGGAAATCAATTGGGAGATTGGGCACAGTGAGGCATGGGCACAGTGAGGCATGGATACAGTGAGGCATGAGCACAGTGAGGCATGGGCACAGTGAGGCATTGGCACAGTGAGGCATGGGCACAGTGAGGCATGGGCACAGTGAGGCAAGCACATGGACACAGTGAGGCAAAGTGAGGCACAGTGAGGCATGCAGATGGACACCCTAGGCTTATACTCGAGTCAATACGTTTTCCCAGTTTTTTGTGGTAAAATTAGGTGCCTCCGCTTATATTTGGTCGGCTTATACTCGAGTATATACGGTAAGTGCCTTCAGTACACAAGAACATTCATGGTGTTACAGTACAATTCTGCATATGTGGGTGTAACAGTTGGAAAAAACAACAAACGTGTGACACGCATCCACACGCTCAGAGTGTGAACTTGGGAAATGCCTCATTAGGTCCTTATCAAAATATCCACCAATAGCATCTGACAATAATGGTGCCCCAAAAAAATGACATTACATCCCACTCCCAGATGTTGGCCAATATATCAGCAAGCTATCAGTACAGAACCCCCATCCATTAGGCCGTTTCAGGTTCAGCCAACCAGGTACGCCAAACTTTTATTGTACTTTTGTGGGCAGCCTCTATTTACGTAAGTATCTTTATACAGAGGAAGGCTGTTATTCACAAAACGTTTCCACTGTACTAACGACGGGGAAGTGTGTTTTTTCCACTGCATTGCAATGTTTTTCCTGGCGTAAAAAAGTAATAAGCCAATCAGTGTGCGCTTAGTCCTGGTCGGTATAATGGATTCTATGAGTCCCAGAAGGCACACTTCCATTGCCAATGGAAGTGCGACTGATGCCACCTTGTTTAACAACTCGAGCACCTCCCCTCAATACTGCTGCACTTTTGGGCAACGCCAGAAGATATGAGAAAAATCTCCCGGCGAGGCCCCACACCTCCAGCATTCCGAGGAATGTGTAGGGTCCATCTGATGAAGTCTGTGTGAGGTGAAGTATGCCCTATGTACAATTTTTAAACTGAACCAGTCTGTCACAAATGGAAACTAGTGAGCTAAAAGGGAAATCCCAGACATCGTCCCAGTCATCATTGTCCAGTGCGGGAACATCTCGCTGCCAGTGAAACCAGAGTTTGTCAAGAGACGGGAGAGACACAAAGATCAAGTATGCATACAAATGTGAGGTGGGTTTCTCGGCACAGCTAAATCTGAGTGTCCTCTCCAATTCATGATACATAAGGAGTGTGGGAATTGTGCCGTGAAAGCATGGGACAGTTGGAGGTAGCGAAAAAGATAGTGATTAGGTACATTGTAGGGAGAGGAGAGCTGAGAGAAAGGGATTAGGGAATTCTGTGAGACAATATGTGACATGAGTTTTACACCATACTTAGTCCATGCGTAAGGGTCTAAAAGTTTGTAAATATGGGGTAGACTAGGGTTCAACCAGATCAGGGCATTTGGGAAAACCTCAGAGTGTTTACATTTCTCAATAGCTAGTCCAGCCCACCAAGCCCGAATGGTGGTAAGCATGGAGGGGGTTAGGGGATTAGGGGGCACGAGGACCCCTGTAGATTAGAAGTCGGAGGGCTTCCAGGGAACCAACCACCGCAGCCTCTAATGCAGTAGATGAGTTTGTTGTGTCCGGGAGTAGCCACCAGGCCGCAGTCACCAACTGTGCAGCCAGGAAGTATTTGTAACAGTCCTGAAATGCCATGCCACCCTGCGTCTTTGGCCTCATCAAGGTCGACAGTCGGTATCTGGGCGGCGAGGGACCCCATAAAAAGGACGAAAAGATCTGGTTTAGCTCTTTAAAGGAAAACTTAGGCACCCATTGTGGGGAATGATGGAAGAGTTAAGTGAATTTGGGAATGATTTTCATCTTAAGGAGATTAACTCGTCCCCAGATGGACAAAGGCAAGTTACTCCATGATTTAAGTTTTGTCTGGATGTCAATAAGAACTGGTGAAATAATGTCTGAAGTTTGAGTAGAGCTATTGACCCCTAAGTATTTAACCACTTCCCACCCGGCCACTGTATATATACGGCCGGGTGGGTGCTCTCTCCTTCTGAGTGGACGTTCCTGAACGTCCTTCAGAAGGAGCGCGATCGCGCGCGCGCACCCGCGCGATCCCGATGCGCGCGTGTCCCGCGGACACGCCGCATCTCGGAACAGCAGGAGGGCACTGTGATTCGCCCTCCTGATCGGCACGATGGCTGTGTGTAATCACAGCCATCGTGATGTAAACACAGAGAGGGGGGGCTGGCACTTGTGAGGGGATCGCGCCGCCACGTGCACGCGCAGCGGCGCGATCCCGATCTGCCTGTACCCCCCAGAGATAGAAGGTGTGTGCAAACAGGAGGGCCATGTGATTGGCCCTCCTGATGACATGACGGCTGTCCAATGACAGCCGTCATGTAATGTAAACACAGAGCAGTTGTAACTGCTCTGATCTCTTCCTCTCCTCACACAGAGCCTGTCAGTGAGGAGAGGAAGAGACAATCTGTGCTGCAGCCGGGAGATCAGTGAGTTTTTAGCTGTTTGTCTGCTGTTTACCCACTGATCACCCAGCTAGTGTCCCCAAAACACAGTGTCCCCAAAACACAGTGTCCCCAAAACACAGTGTCCATAAAACACAGTGTCCATAAAACAGTGAAAACATCTGCCCGCCAACATGTTGCGCATCTGCCCGCCAACATCTTGCGCATCTGCCCGCCAACATCTGGCACAGCTGCCCGCCAACATTTGGCACAGCTGCCCACCAACAGCTGCCCACCAACAGCTGCCCACCAACATCTGGCGCATCTGCCCGCCAACATCTTGCGCATCTGCCCGCCAACATCTGGCACAGCTGCCCGCCAACATCTGGCACAGCTGCCCGCCAACATCTGGCCGCCAACAGCTGCCCACCAACATCTGGCACATCTGCCCGCCAACATCTGATCGCCAGCATCTGACCGCCAACAGCTGCCCGCCAACAGCTGGCACATCTGCCCGCCAACATCTGCCCTGCCAACATCTGGCACATCTGACTCCCAACATATGGCAGTAAACATCTGCCCGCCAACAGCTGCCACATCTGCCCGCCAACAGCTGCCACATCTGCCCGCCAACAGCTGCCACATCTGCCCGCCATCTGCCCGCCAACAGCTGCCCGCCAACATCTGGCACAGCTGCCCGCCAACATCTGATCGCCAGCATCTGACCACCAACAGCTGCCCGCCAACAGCTGGCACATCTGCCCGCCAACATCTACCCTGCCAACATCTGGCACATCTGACTCCCAACATCTGGCAGTAAACATCTGCCCGCCAACAGCTGCCACATCTGTCCGCCAACATCTGGCCGCCAACATCTGACATCTGCCCGCCAACATCTGACCGCCAACAGCTGCCCTGCCAACATCTGGCACATCTGCCCGCCAACATCTGACACATCTGGCCGCCAACATCTGACCGCCAACAGCTGCCCGCCAACATCTGCCCTGCCAACATCTGGCACATCTGACCGCCAACATCTGGCACATCTGACCGCCAACATCTGGCACATCTGCCCACATGGCTAAACGATTCTACAGCAGCGAGGAGGCTCTCCAGATACTCCAGGGTATGTCGGACGAGAGTAGCGAGGAACTCTCTCTGTCAGAATCGGATAGTGAATATTATCTGAAGTAGTGGCTCTGAAATAGAAACTGAGGATAGAATCGTAACAAGTGAGATCAGGAGTTATGAGCAGGCGCCGCAGACATCCACCAGCAGCGCAGCACTCCAGGACATCCACCAGCAGGCATCCACCAGCAGCGCAGGACTCCATGATGATATGCAGGCATCCACCAGCAGCGCATCACGCCAGGATAGGCAGGCATCCGCCAGCAGCGCATCACGCCAGGATAGGCAGGCATCCGCCAGCAGCGCATCACGCCAGGATAGGCAGGCATCCGCCAGCAGCGCATCACGCCAGGATAGGCAGGCATCCGCCAGCAGCGCATCATGCCAGGATAGGCAGGCATCCGCCAGCAGTTCTGCAACTTTTCTAGAGGATAGGCCAAATGCTAGCAATGGGGCGTCCCATCAACAACGAGGCAGGGCCCATACTAGCCTCCCCGATCTTCTACTGTATCCAACATGGCTGCCCGATACGTCAGTAGAACCTATCATTCCCCTTTTTACAGCCCAGCCAGGCCCTCAGATACAGTCGGAAAATGCTACCCCGATTTATTATTTTGAATTATTTTTTACTGATGATATCCTAACCTACATTGTGGAGCAGTGTAATCTATACGCCAGTCAATATATAGCCAACAATCCAAATTCTTCCTATGCCCGTCCTTTTGTTTGGAAACCCCTCACCGTGGAAGAATTTAAAATTTTCCTTGGCCTAACCCTCAACATGGGGCTGACAAAAAAAAATGAACTCCATTCCTACTGGTCTACCCGACCTATCTACCACATGCCAATCTATTCATCTTTTATGAAAAGAACCCGTTACGAGATGATAATGAGGTTTCTACACTTCAACGACAATGCCCAATGCCTCCCTCGAAATCATCCCAATTATGATAAATTATTTAAAATTCGGCCCCTAATCAATTTTTTTTGCGCCAGCTTCAAGCAGATGTTTACCCCTGATGTAAATATATGTGTAGATGAATCATTAGTACACTTCACAGGAAGACTTGGAATAAAGCAATACCTCCCCAGTAAAAGAGCCAGACGTGGGGTAAAATTTTATAAGGCATGTGACAGGGCCACGGGTTACACATATGATTTTATAATTTATGAGGGAAAAGACAGACAGCTAAACCCCCCTGGATGCCCTACCTACATGGGAACAAGTGGCAAAATTGTCTGGCAGCTGATTGAACCATTGCTTGGGAAAGGTTACCACCTATACGTAGACAATTTCTATACAAGTCTCCCACTTTTTCGCCATCTGTACCAAAAGAAAACTGTGGCCTGTGGGACAGCACAGACCAACCGTAAAGGCTTCCCACAGAGATTGGTTGCCAAGAAACTGAAACAGGGGGAAATGGCCAGTATGCGGACTGAAGAGGTCCTAGCATTGAAGTGGAGAGATAAAAAAAGAGATGTCTACATCCTTTCCACAATGCATGATGACACCTTGGTGGAACTGCAGAGAAGAAGAGGCCCCGTCCAGAAGCCAAAATGTGTGCATGACTATAATCTTTACATGGGGGGGGGGGGTGGATATGAATGACCAGATGATGCAGCCCTACTTGGCCACCAGGAAATCACTGTTTTGGTACAAAAAAGTTGCCATTTATTTGATGCAACTAGCCCTTTTCAATTCTTATATCATTTTTTCTAAGTACACCCAAAGTTCCCTAACCTAAAATTCCAAGAAGACTTGATCGAAGCCCTTCTCTATCCCCATGGCCAAGCCCCTCAACTAATTCGCTCCGATGCAGTAGCCAGACTCCACGAAAGGCACTTCTCCGAAATCCTCCCTCTTACCGAAACAGGTCGCAAACCCCCAAAAAAATGTTGTGTGTGTTCAAGTAGAGGAATTTGTCGTGACACCCGATACTACTGTCCCCAATGTCCCTCCCAGCCAGGCCTTTGTATTGGAAAGTGCTTTCAGAGCTATCATACTTTACTAAACTATTAGTAAAGTGAAGATGATTTTTTTTCCAGTTTCCACCATCTGCCATTTCTGTGAATGACCCGGACTGTTTTCGACTATGCCTCTGCCAACCATGTTTCTGCCTTCAACGTGAATTGACCTCAGCCTGTTAAATGACCATGCTTTTTGCCTGCCTCCTAAACTGATCATTTGAGTACAGCACAGGGGTCTCACATATTTGAGGGGCTCCAGAAAAGAGTTTCCGAGTGGAGAAAATGTTTTTCTCCAGGTTTTGTTTTTCTCGGATTAGGGTCTGGAGACTCGGAGGCTTCGTAGAGATTTGGGTGGGAAGAAGCCTCTACCCCTGTTCTTAGGTCTTTCCTGACCAAGGCCTAAATGTTATAGTGCTGCCACCTGAACTGGCCGTGCCTCTGCCTGCCACCTGAACTGGCCGTGCCTCTGCCTGCCACCTGAACTGGCCATTCCTCTGCCTGCCACCTGAACTGGCCATTCCTCTGCCTGCCACCTGAACTGGCCATGCCTCTGCCTGCCACCTGAACTGGCCATGCCTCTGCCTGCCACCTGAACTGGCCATGCCTCTGCCTGCCACCTGAACTGCCTGCTAAACCATGGACCATGTTCATAGGTTTCCATATCTCTGTTTCCCTGCTGGACAATTCCTGGACATTTCCTATGGCTGTCTGGACCAATGCTTTGACTGCTCTGGAACGGTATTCCTGCCTGCTAAAACCATAGGTGAGCCTTTTTTTTATTACCTTTTGCTCAGCAGAATGTATTTTGGGGTGTAATTCTTGGTGTGTACATGCTATGTGTTAGAAGCCTGAAGGTGCTACTTGCATGTTGGGCCTCTGTATGTGGCCAGGCTGTGGAAAAGTCTCACACATGGGGTATCACTATACTCAGGACGAGTAGCAGAATGTATTTTGGGGTGTTATTTTTGCTGTGTACATACTATGTGTTAGAAAGATCTTCTGAATTGACAACTTTGTGAAAAAAAATATGTTTTAATTTTTTTTCCACACTTTCCAAAAACTTTTGGAAAGAAATTACATGTTCAAAAGACTTATTATGCCTCATAGAAAATACATTGGGTTGTTTTCTTTCCAAAATGGGGTCATTTTGTGGGTAATTCCATTGTCCTTGTTCTCCAGGGCCTTCAAAAATGTGATAGGTACTCAGGAAATGAAATGTGTAATTTATGCCTTTAGAGCGCCTGATGATGCTACTTGGATGTTTGGCCTCCGTATGTGGCCAGGATGTGGAAAAGTCTCACACATGTGGTATCGCCATACTCAGGACGAGTAGCAGAATGCATTTCGGGGTGTTATTTTTGCTATGTACATACTATGTGTTAGAAAGATCTTCTAAATTGACAACTTTGTGAAAAAAATATATGTTTTAATTTTTTTCCCACATTTTCCCAAAACTTTTGGAAAGAAATGACATGTTCAAAAGACTTATTATGCCTCATAGAAGATACATTGGGTTGTTTTCTTTCCAAAATGGGGTCATTTTGTGGGTAATTCCATTGTCCTTGTTCTCCAGGGCCTTCAAAAATGTGATAGGTACTCAGGAAATGAAATGTGTAATTTATGCCTTTAGAGCGCCTGATGGTGCTACTTGGATGTTTGGCCTCCGTATGTGGCCAGGATGTGGAAAAGTCTCACACATGTGGTATCGCCATACTCAGGACGAGTAGCAGAATGTATTTCGGGGTGTTATTTTTGCTATGTACATACTATGTGTTAGAAAGATCTTCTAAATTGACAACTTTGTGAAAAAAAAATATGTTTTAATTTTTTTCCCACATTTTCCCAAAACTTTTGGAAAGAAATGACATGTTCAAAAGACTTATTATGCCTCATAGAAGATACATTGGGTTGTTTTCTTTCCAAAATGGGGTCATTTTGTGGGTAATTCCATTGTCCTTGTTCTCCAGGGCCTTCAAAAATGTGATAGGTACTCAGGAAATGAAATGTGTAATTTATGCCTTTAGAGCGCCTGATGGTGCTACTTGGATGTTTGGCCTCCGTATGTGGCCAGGATGTGGAAAAGTCTCACACACTGGGTATCGCCATACTCAGGATGAGTAGCAGAATGTATTTTGGGGTGTTATTTTTGCTATGTACATACTATGTGTTAGAAAGATCTTCTAAATTGACAACTTTGTGAAGAAAAAAAAAATATATATATATTTCTTAATTTTCCAAGGCATTGTGGGAAAAAAATTGCAACTTCAAAAAATTCACGATGCCTCTTACTAAATACCTCCGACTGTCTTCTTTCCAAAAAGTGGTCATTTGGGGGGTATTTGTACTGTCCTGACATTTTAGGGCCTCAAGAAATGAGATAGGCCATCAGTGCATTAGGATTGATCAATTTGCAATAATGCGTAGCTTAGTTTGTAGACTCTATAACTTTCACACAAACCAATTATCATACACTTATCAGGATTTTTTTTACCAAAGACATGTAGCAGAATACATTTTGGCCTAAATTTTTGCCGAAATTTGATTTGTTTGGATTTCTTTTAAAACAGAATGTAGAAAATGTTGTTTTTTTTCAAAATATTCGCTCTTTTTTCGCTTTTATCGCAAAAAATTGAAAATGAAATTGTGAACAAATACCACCAAAAGAAAGCTCTATTTGTGTGAACAAAATGATAAAAATTTCATTTGGGTACAGTGTAGCATGACTGAATAATTGTCATTCAAAGTGCGAGAGCACTGAAAGCTGAAAATTGGTCTGGGAAGGAAGGGGGTTTAAGTGCCCAGTATTGATGTGGTTAAAGGAGTCCACCCATTGAAAGGGGTTATCAGGGGGAGATGTAGCCTTAGCCGCCTGGTCAATTGGAAATAGGAGGGACTTGGACCAATTAACCCTAAGTCCAGTTACTGCAGTAAAAGTGTCCAAAATTGTCAGCGCTCCCTGCAATCATGGACCAGCGTCATTGAGGGACAGCAACATATTGTCTGCGTACAGGACTACCCTCTCCTCCAGCAATCCAATACGAAGACCCTTAATGTGTGGTGAAACTGTTATGCATTTCTGATGTTGGGTGCTAGGGGAAACATCTAATTAAAAAGCTGATCTAAGTGCAAACAAAAAACATTTCTACTCATGAATGAACCAACCATGTTTTCTCAAGCGCTTTCTAGGTGTCACTATGTTGAGCATATTCCGCTACAGTAACAGGAGCACTAAAGGGAGCATGATTATTTAAACTGCAAAGAGTAAGCTTCCATGAGTTTTGCCTGTATCACATTTATTTTCTAAGACACTGTGCTACCCGCATTGTGGATGTGTACCGCTATCAATATAAATCCCACATTTAGGAAAATACAGGTATATATAATTTTTTTTATATTTTTAGCATAGAAATAATTTAGAAATGTGTTGGCACTTAGTCCTAAAACAGCTTCTGAATTAAGCAAGGTCCAGGCCCAATAAAAAAAGTAGTTTTAAAACACAAAAGCTTTTTTCTGAGGCTGAGCAGAAAATACTTGCCTGCTCTACAGTAGATAATGTATGGATCCCTGTATCATGATTGCGCTGTACATTTCACCTTGAGCCTATTATATTATTATAAAAGCAGAAAGTGAGAGATTTGAACCAATATCTTACCAATACCAGCATTAAACATTATAATTGGGCATAGGTTTTAAGTTTACTTATATAAAAATAGAACAGTACAATGGAAAACATGGCAATCTACTCTGACATGGCTGCTTATATTTTAAGTCTGCGTCTACTGTGTCCATTGTAGTGGCTCTTGCATCAGTGTTCTTTATAATCACAGTTCCTCATTATATTCTTTATATGATTGGGAATTGTGATTCCAATCCTGGCTCTTTTCAAATAGTTTGCCCATTTAAGCTTTTTTGGGTTGGCTTGACCTTATGTAGAGGGAGATCAACCTCAATCACAACTAATATATTAACTCAGTAACATTCTAAAACTGGGCCTCAAATGGCATTAAATAGGCATGAGTGTGAGAATTTTAATTTCTCGAACATTTAACTCCAATGCCTTTTTGTAAAAGGAATTGGTGTTAAGAAAGGAAAGGTAAAATTAATAGTAATTGTATATAAACCCTTGCAATGAACTTCTCTTGTACGCTTTCTTTGGTCTGTTAAATTTACAACTAAAAGTGCTTTGTTATATCTGTTTGATAGGTGCAAAAAATACTATTTGATCCTGCCAGAAATTCAGTGCTGCTTTTGTGCACTCTGCATATATATACAGTACTGTGCAAAAGTTTGGTGGAAGGGGGATTATGGTGTGGGGTTGTTTTTCAGGAGTTGGGCTTGGCCCCTTACTTCCAGTAAAGGGAACTCTTAAGGCGTCAGCATACCAAGACATTTTGGACAATTTCATGCTCCCAACTTCGTGGGAACAGTTTGGGGATGGTACCTTCCTGTTCCAACATGACTGCGCACCAGTTTACAAAGCAAGGTCCATGAAGACATGGATGAGTAAGTTTGTGGTGGAGGAACTTGACTGGCCTGCACAGAGTCCTGACCTCAACCTAATAGAACACCTTTGGGATGAATTAGAGCGCAGACTGCAAGCCAGGCCTTCTCGCCCATATCAGTGCCTAACCACACAAATGCGCTTCTGGAAGAATGGTCAAACATTCACATGAACTCACTCCTAAACCTTGTGGACATCCTTCCCAGAAGAGTTGAAGTTGTTATAGCTGCAAAGGGTGGGCCAAGTCAATATTGAACCCTACGGACTAAGACTGGGATGCCATTAAAGTTCATGTACATGTAAAGGCAGGCATCCCAATACTTGTGGTGATATAGTGTGTGTGTATGTATATATATATATATATATACACACAGCATCTCACAAAAGTGAGTACACCCCTCACTTTTTTGTAAATATTTTATTATATATTTTCATGTGACAACACTGAAGAGATGACACTTTGCGACAATGTAAAGTAGTGAGTGTACAGCTTGTATAACATTGTTAATAACATTGTCCCCTCAAAATAACTCAACGCACAGCCAATAATGTCTAAATCACCGGCAACAAAAGTGAGTACACCCCTAAGTGAAAATGTCCAAACTGAGCCCAAAGTGTCAATATTTTGTGTGGCCACCATTATTTTCCAGCACTGCCTTAATCCTCTTGGGCATTGAGTTCACCAGAGCTTCACAGGTTGCCACTTGAGTCCTTCTCCACTCCTCCATGATGACATAATGGAGCTGGTGAATGTCAGAGACCTTGCGGTCCTCCACCTTCCGTTTGAAGATGCCCCACAGATGCTCAATAGGGTTTAGGTCTGGAGACATGCTTGGCCAGTCTATCACCTTTACCCTCAGCTTCTTTAGCAAGGCAGTGGTCGTTTTGGAGGTGTGTTTGGGGTCGTTATCATGTTGGAAAACTTGCCCTGCGGCCCAGTCTCCGAAGGGAGGGGATCGGTCTCTGCTTCAGTATGTCACAGTACATGTTGGCATTCATGGTTCCCTCAATGAACTGTAGCTCCCCAGTGCCAGTGTCTTGTCAAGCTGGTTCCCCTATCGATATGTTCCCCCCTTGACTGCGCAGGCGCTGCCGAACAGCTGTCTAAAGCTTAGAGATTTCCGTTGGCTCGGCTTGCGCCTGCGCAGTCAAGAGGGAACCAGATCGATAGGAGGAACCATAGGCTCGGCAGCTGTGGACGCGCTCGCCCCCGATGCTTCATTACACACGTGGCTTTCTTCTTCATGCCGCTGTATACAGCAAGGGGCGGATCAGATGTGATATTGAGCAGTGCGATTTGTTTATTTATACACAACGCTCTATACAGCCCCTTGCTGTATAGAGCGGCGTGTATAAACAAACAAATCGCACTGCTTAATATTATCACATCTTATCCGCCCCTTGCTGTATACAGCGGCATGAAGAAGAAAGCGGCGCGTGTAACTAAGCAACGGGAGCGAGCGCGTCTGCAGCTGCCGAACAGCTGGTAAACCTCTAAAGTTTCCGTCGCCTCGGATTGCGCTTGCGCAGTCAAGGGGGGAACCATATCGATAGGAGGAACCAGCTCGTCAGAACACCGGCAGCACTCATGCAGCCCCAGATCATGACACTTCCACCACCATGCTTGACTGTAGGCAAGACACACTTGTCTTTGTACTCCTCAACTGGTTGCTGCCACACACGCTTGATACCATCTGAACCAAATAAGTTTATCTTGGTCTCATCTGACCACAGGACATGGCTCCAGTAATTCATGTCCTTAGTCTGCTTGTGTTCTGCAAACAGTTTGCGGGGCTTTCTTGTGCATCATCCTTAGAAGAGGCTTCCTTCTGGGATGACAGCCATGCAGACTATTTTGATGTAGTGTGCGGCATATGGTCTGAGCACTGACAGGCTGACCCCCCACCCCTTCAACCTTTGCAGCAATGTTGGCAGCACTCATACGTCTATTTCCCAAAGACAACCTCTGGATATGACGCTGAGCACGTGCACTCAACTTTTTTGGTCGACCATGGCGAGGCCTGTTCCGGGTGGAATCTGTCCTGTTATACCACTGTATGGTCTTGCCCACCGTGCTGCAGCTCAGTTTCAGGGTCTTGACAATCTTCTTATAGCCTAGGTCATCTTTATGTAGAGCAACAATTATTTTTTTCAGATCCTCAGAGAGTTCTTTGCCATGAGGTGCCATGTTGAACTTCCAGTGACCAGTATATGAGAGTGAGAGCGATAACACCAAATTGAACACACCTGCTCCCCATTCACACCTTAAGACCTTGTAACACTAAGGAGTCACGTGACACCGGGGAGGGAAAATGGCTAATTGGGTCCGATTTGGACATTTTCACTTAGGGGTGTACTCACTTTTGTTGCCAGCGGTTTAGACATTAATGGCTGTGTGTTGAGTAATTTTGAGGGGACAGCAAATATGCACTGTTATACAAGCTGTACACTCACTACTTTACAATGTAGCAAAGTGTAATTTCTTCAGTGTTGTCACATGAAAAGATATAATAAAATATTTACAAAAATGTGAGGGGCGTACTTACTTCTGTGATATACTGTATGTGTGTGTATATATATATATATATATATATATATATATATAATATACACAGTGGGGAAAATAATTATTTGATCCCCTGCAGATTTTGTGAGTTTACCCACTTACAATGAATTTAAGGGTCTATTATTTTTTATCAAACGTGTATTTTAAATGATAGAGACAGAATAAAAACACATAAAAATTAAATTGCATAAAAATTAAGTTGCAGTTCAGTGAGTAAAATAAGTATATGATCCCCAAGCAAAACATGACTTAGTACTTGGTGGAGAAACCCTTGTTGGCAAGCACAGAGGTAAGGCATTTCTTGTAGTTGGTGACCAGGTTTGCACACATTTAGGAGGGAGTTTGGTCCACTCTTCTTCAGTGTCTTGGCTGAGGGAAGAAGGTTCTCATCCAAGATTTTACAATACATGGCCCCATCCATTGGCCTCTCAATGCGGGAAAATCGGCCTGTACCTTTAGCAGAGAAACAGCCCCAAAGCATCATGTTTCCACCTCCGTGCTTGACTGTAGGGATGGTGTTCTTAGGGTCATAGTCAGCATTTTTCTTCCTCCAAACAAGGCTTAGTCAAGTTAATGCCAAAGAGATAAATTTTGGTCTCGTCTGACCACAGCACTTTCTCCCAATCCTTCTCTGAATCATTTAGATGTTCATTGGCATGACTGTACATGTGCCTTCTTGAGGAGGGGGACTCGCCCTGTTTGGAGGAAGAAAAATGCTGACTATGACCCTAAGAACACTATCCCTACAGTCAAGCATGGAGGTTGAAACATTATGCTTTGGGGCAGTTTCTCTGCTAAAGGTACAGGCCAACTTTGCTGCATTGAGGGGCCAAAGGACGGGGCCATGTATTGTAAAATCTTGGATGAGAACCTGCTTCCCTCAGCCAAAACACTGAAGATGGGTCATGGATGGGTCTTTCTGCATGACAATGACCCAAAACATATCGCCAAGGCAACAAAGAAGAAGCACATTAAGGTCATGGAGTGGGGGGGCGTGGTCAAGCTGGCGGCCTGAGCGGACGTAGGTGACTAGAGCTCCACTCCTACCTGACCTATTATCCGCTCTTTTACCGGACTAATCCACCCGAATCACCCGCTGAATACACCCTGAGACCCCCGGGTATGCGCAAGGGCAAAACAGGTTCCCGGACGTAAGACTTACTCCGCTCCCAGGGCCTCCCCGCAGCAGCAACCGGCTCTTCCCGCCACTTCGCACATTGCGACTCAGACTTCTCCGCCAGCGGACCCGGCGACAGTGGCGGAGGACCGTTTCCAGGTGCTAATGCAGGCTATTTCTGATTGAAAGACTAGCCTAACTGCAAAAATAGACCTGTTACAGACTGACTTTGGCCTGATGCGCAGAGATGTGGACAAGCTCCGAGACCGCATGGGGGAGGCCAAACGCCGCGTGGGTGACTCAGAGGATGCTGTCAGGGACCATTGTGCCTCCCTCCATACCTTGCAGGTCCGGGTTAAGGCACTCGAATCCCGGGCCGAGGACAGCGAAAATCGGACCAGGAGAAATAACCTCAGAGTGGTGGGCCTGCCGGAGGGGGCTGAGGGCCGTGACCCAGTGTCCTTCACCGAACATCTGCTCCGCACTCTTCTCCCCGCTGCGGTGTTCTCCCCGCACTACGTGGTTGAACGGGCCCACAGGATGCCAGCGATGCTGGGACACCCGGGTGCACCACCTCGCACCTTTATTTTCCATTTACTGAATTTCAGGGACCGGGACTTGGTGCTCCGGGAGGCGAGGAAAGTGCCTGAAGAACGCAAAATTAATGGTTTTCCCAGATTATTCGGTGGACACCCAACAGCTCCACAGAACATTTGACCATGTGAAGGCTCAGCTCCGTGCTAAGGGGCTGCAATACAGCATGTTGTTCCCTGCCCGCCTCTGTGTGGTAGACAGCGAATCCACCAGATATTTCACTTCACCGGAGGAGGCATCTCACTGGCTGGATACCCTTCCCAGGGCCCGGTAACTGCACTCCTACAGTTCCTGACCGATCCTGCCTGTTCTGTTTTGTTACTCCTGCACCAGCCTGCTCTTCTATCTATCTCCCTGGCAGCCCTGGATGGCGGCTGCCTGCTGTGAACTCCGTGACGTTGCTCTTGTGGTTTTCCTTCCTGGACCCCCATCAAGGCTACTTCTCAGGTGAGCTCCTAACTTTATACTGACTGCAGGCCCTATTTTAACCCCCCCTCCCCTTATCCCAGGGAAAGACCATATTTCACCTTCCCTGCCACCTGGGGGGGCCCTGCCTTGCCCTGTTGCTTCCATGGAGGACTTGACTGTTGTGCTTTATGCTGCCGCATCTTCCCCTGGAGACCGCCACTTGAACTTGCACACTGGGAGATGACATAAGGGAGACTCTCTCTTGGATGGTATGCTGGTGCCGGATCTACTCCACAGTTAATAACTGTTACCTTGTTTTTCCTCCCAAGTTTGTGCCCTTAGCCTGTGCTAAGTGAAACCAATCACATTTATACACTGTTCTGGTTTCTGATACTGTTATTCAGGTTTGGGGCGGCTGCACAAGGTTTGTACTGACTACATAGGCCTTGTCACGGCACCCCTGGCTGCTGTTGGTTCTCCTTGCCCCCTTAGGAGAATTGCCTAAAAACTTTGGATTTTGGTTATGGGATTTTGCACTCTGATGCCGCGTACACACGATCATTATTCACGGCGGTTAAAAAAACGCCGTGAATAATGACATTAAAAACGAGGGAACGGCTTGTTCCCCACACACGAGAAAAACGACCGTCTGTGGGCTCTGCGGCAGTGTTTCCCTATGGGAAACACTGCCACGGAAAAAATGTCGGAAAAAACGACGAGAAAAATTAGAACATGTTCTAATTTTTCTCGTCGTTTTTAATGCCGTTTTTCTCGTCGAGAAAAACGACAAAATGCCCACAGACGATCGTTTTTCTCATCAAAAGGAAAAAATGTAGTTTTTCTCGAAGAGAAAAACGGTCGTGTGTACACGGCATGAGTTCCCTAACAGATGTGCGGGGAGGGGGATTGGGTTCCTTAGAATTTGTGTTTTGAATGTTTTATTTACTGTGGTTATCTCTGGTGGTCTGTCCTGGTCCTGACTGGGCCGGGTAGCTGGGTAACTTTCTATTTTACGGATGCTTGCTCGGTGGGTGGGGAGCGCCTCTCTCTGGGTCCACCTCATGTGTATCCCCCTGACGATCTCATTGTCCCATTCCCCCTATGGCCCACATGAAACTTCTGTCCTGGAACATCCGGGGTCTCAATGACAAGATCAAACGCTCCCTTGTGTTCA
Organism: Rana muscosa; assembly: GCA_029206835.1. Taxonomy (NCBI): domain Eukaryota; kingdom Metazoa; phylum Chordata; class Amphibia; order Anura; family Ranidae; genus Rana; species Rana muscosa. The sequence goes on along the minus strand of CM055117.1, from coordinate 161,291,209 downwards.
CGTTACTTAAGAAGTACAATCCTCACGTATGCATTTTACAGGAAACCCACCTGGTGGGGAGCAAGGTCCTTGGTTTAAAGAAGCCCTGGGTGGGACGCTACTATCATGCTACGCATTCATGTTACGCCAGGGGTGTCAGTATCCTGATTCACAAATCCCTAAGCTATGAATTGCTAAATGTTAAGGTGGACCCGGAGGGTAGGTATGTATTGGCACATGTTGTTATTGATACCATTGAAATGTTGATCCTAGGCATTTATATACCACCACCGGCTACTATAGCCCTATTGAAGTTACTGACCCCCTCCTCTCGAGGTATCCCACTGATAATCTCATCCTTGTGGGTGATTTTAACATGGCTCCGAACCCGTCTCTGGATAGGCTGTCTGCAGGGACCGGTGTAGACTCTCCTCTGTCACAGTGGGCGTCTCTCTATGGCCTGACCGATGTTTGGCAGTGGAGGCACCCGATGGACAGGGTATACACCTGCCACTCTGCGTCTCATCGTGCTATGTCCTGAATAGACCGGGTCTCTGTTAGTGGGGGAATGCTGTCCCGGGTTAGGGAGGTGGAGGTTCTCCCACGGGGTATCTCAGACCATGCCCCTATGCTGTGTAGCTTCCAAACTAAGACACCTCCCTCGGAGAGACTGTGGAGACTGTCTCACTACTAGATCTCGGATCCCCTTATTGAAACGGAAAATTCTAAACACACTGCTGATTTCTGGACAACGAATGTAGGGACTGCCTCTGTACATGCTACTTGGGACGCTTTTAAAGCCTTTATTAGGGGCTGCTTTCAGCTCTCCATTTCCCGGGCTAGGAGGGATGCAACCATTACTGTTGAGGAGGCTGAGACCAAGGCCCAGGCTTTGGAATCCCAATTCGTCCTTTCCCACAACCCTGTGACCTATCTAGACATGCAGGCTGTGTATCAGGAGGTGATGCTCTTGAGGGTGAAGAATGCCACAAAGCAAAAGCTAGCACAATCGCAGCGTATTTTCGAGAAGGGGGAAAAAACGGGGCAGCTCCTGGCCTGGTTAGCTAAGGAGCAGCAACCAACCTCCTCGCCTTCGGGATGCCAGCAGAGCCTTGGTGGTCGATCCGTTAGCCATCAACGCCCAATTTTCTGACTACTATCGCAGTTTGTATTCCTCCAGGGCTAACTACTCGGAGGAGGTCAATTGCAGGCGGGGAAAACTCCGGGAGTGGATGGCTTTCCCCCGGAATTTTACAAGCAATATGGGGAGCAGCTGACACCTAAACTACATGAGATGAAAATCAAGACCCTGAGAGAGGGGAGCCTCCCAGCCTCTAGGGCTGCCGCGGTTATAGTGGTCATCCCCAAGCCAGGTAAGGACCCTGAGCTGTGTGCCTCCTACCGGCCCATCTCACTACTTAATGCTGACGCTAAAATCTAAAAGAGGGTGAATGAGGTTATTCATACCCTGGTGCATGAGAATCAGACCGGCTTCATGCCAGGCAAGGGCACGGACATCAATTTGCGGAGGCTGTACACAGTTCTGGGTTCTGTCAATTACCTGACCGATTCGGATGCAGTGGTCTCTCTCGATGCCAAAAAGGCGTTTGATTCTGTTGAGTGGATCTATCTTTGGGAGGTCCTGCTCCGATTTGGTTTTGGGCCTAAATTTATCTTGTGGGTGCGAGCCCTATACCTCTCCCCGCTAGCCAGGGTGCGCACTGGAGCACTTCTCTTTCCTTCTTTTACCCTGCATAGGGGTACTAGACAGGGATGCCCGCTCTCTCCGGCGCTCTTTGCGCTGGCAGTGGAGCCAATGGCAATCCTCCTGCGCTCATCGCCGGCGGTGCGAGGAATTTCGATAGGACAGATTGAGGAAAAACATTCTCTTTATGCTGATGACACCCTCCTATACCTTAGGGACCCCGCCTCATCCCTTCCAGCGGTCCTCTCACTCATTGATACTTTTGTCAGGTACTCAGGCATTTGCGTCAATTGGGGAAAGTCTGTCCTATTTGCATTATGTTCCTCGGGGGACGCGCTGCCTGCGGACACTCCGCTACAGCGGGTTTCTCAGTTTAAGTATCTTGGGGTTATTATTCACAATGACATCTCACAGTTTATTCCCTTAAATTTAAGCCTGGTGGTTTCCCTGTTGTCTCAGAGATGTTCTGCCTGGAAATCGTTACCCCTCACACCGGTTGGCTGGGTTAATCTGATTAAAATGTCTGTGCTTCCCAAATTTGTTTACCTTTTTAGACAGACCCCGGTACCCATCCCTTGCTCATCTTTCCGGAAATTGGATAGCTTGATTGTGTTATTTGTGTGGAATGGTGGCACCCCCCGGATAGCAAAGAAAACCTTGCAGTTGCCTATCACTTTAGTAGGCCTTGCGTTGCCTTGCTTTGTCAAGTATTACTGGGCAGCGGTCCTTGTGGCAGTCAAGTGGTGGCTGTCGGAGGAGCCTGCCAACCCCGCAGCCATGCTTGAGGCGGCTCTCTTGGGTTCCTACTCTGAACTCAGAAATCTGATTCATAGAGGCCCCAGGTCCAATACCAATGTTACCCCTTCAATGCGAACCATGCTACGGGTATGGGACACAGTAAAGGCCAATTTTGAGAAGCCTGATGGTTGGACCCCACATACCCCGTTGTGGGGGAATCCGAGGTTGCCGCACTTTCGGTCCATCCTGGACCCAGTGATCTGGGCCCGGTATGGCATCAAAACTTTGGTGGATATAGCCTCCCCGGGCGGGCTTCGCACGTTTGATGCCCTCAAACATAAACATGGACTGCCAAATCATATGTTTTTTTGATACCTGCAGCTCCGCCATGCCTATCACTCCCAATTTCCCCGGCCTATCAGATTGAAGACCATTGGTGTTGAGCACATATTAGGGGAGGCGGGGGGTCACCAAGCCCCTTTCAGCTTTATACTTTAAATTTGCCAAATTGGACACCTCCACAATCGCCATGCTGTTTTCGAAATGGCAGGCAGATATACCCACACTCGTTGCTGATGACTGGGAGGAGGTCTTTCAGCAATACCTCCCCCTTGTGATTTCTGCTAGGGATAGGTTCTCGCAACTTAAGCAAACAGGAACAAAAAAGTCTTCTGGATAGCAGCACTCCAAAAATAAAAGCCTTTATTTGAAAATTCAGGGATCCAAATACACACTTCACATCACGTCACACTGGTCAAAAAACTGGCTAACGCGTTTCACACTGTACTTGTGCTTATTCATAGCTACCTAGTGCACAAATTTAATCTAATATATACACTAAGAGAAGGGTCATGTGATCCAACACCAATTGAAAGTAATGATTCAGTGATTGGCTGTGAATGCGGTGATTCAAGTGAGAGAGGAGGGTGTGGTCCACCAACCACTGTGATATGAAAAAAAGGAATCCTTCTCAAACAAACGCAATCAATGAAAAAGAAAAAACATATATAAAAGATATATATATGTATATATGTGTAAAATGTGGTGTGAACAATAATAAGGTGTGGTGTAATAATGTGTGAAATGTGGTGAACACTAAAGATGAACACCAAAAATAGGAATATAAATAATATATAATAAATTGGAACAGAAAAAATGTGTATATAATTCATATAAATGTAATATATGTGGCAAAGAACAACTATATGTATAATAACTGATTGACGTGAGAATGATGAAGCATAAGGAGATTTACATAAATAATTTTAACCCCTTGTAAAAGTGAAAGTGAACATTTAAACGAAAAACGAAAAACAAGAAGAAGGATATGTGTGTATTTATATCGTGACGTATATTGGGTAGTGGAATCAATAGTCAGGACGACACTATAGGCGAATTAGTTAAAAGTGCACGTTCCAAGCCATACAATACCAAGTTTAACTAATCAATACAAACTCCAACATCCTTATATTTTTTTATTTATTTTTTATTTTTGTATGAATATGTTTGTGTATTCAATCAATCAATTTGTCGTTCTTAATCTTGATTGCCATAGCATGTTCCTATGTTTTAATATTTAGTGATAGATTTTTTATTATTTATTTATTTTTTATTATTATAATTAACTTTATTATTATTGTTTTTGTGTATATATACATATATATATATATATATATATATATATATATATATATACTAACTGTGGATGAAAAACTACTATGTTGATTGATTAATCAGACTTGTATTGTGTTGTATTATGCTATATATCTAAATGTGTGTCTTATGTGAAGCGCACCAAGCCAGTATTAAACACCTGCAACGTGCATAATCCATATGCACGTCTACACGAGAAAGAGTTAAACCCGTGCCGGTGACTGTCACTCATAAATGAAAGGCTCCATCATCTGTAAATCATGCTATGCAATGCGATACATGGAGGTAATCATCTGATGTAGGAAAATGTCAATATGTCTCAGACCAGAACCTATGTGATATAAATGAAAAATAAATTTGAGAGAAAAGGGAATTATATGCATAAAACGCAGAAGAATATGCATATAAATGTAAAATTTCAAAGAAATTTCAAAGAAAATTCAAAGAGAGGCATGCGTGTGTATACATATAATATATGGGCAATGTCTGAAATGGAAAGTTGTCTCAAGACCAGTCCAACTATAATAACCTAGGTGAAGATCAGTAAATGGTGCATTAGGCTAGTGCACCATATCATTAGATGTATCGCATGGACTAGGACAGGTGTGACATGAAAATCTAAAGCCTTGTTGTTGGATCTAGACACATATTAAGTCAGACAGTTTGCCCAATTAAACATGTAAAACAGGTCTGCACATGCCTATCTATCACCAAATGAACACATATGATACCACAGATAAGGAACACATATGACCCACAAATGTTATGTACGAATTTACATAATTTGGAAAACGCAATGTACTGTGGGATCACATTCATATGGGCCAAATGTGATCCCTGGTCTCAAAAATAAACACAAAATAACCTAAAACAGGAGCAACCAAAACACACATATTCAATATACTGAGCACCAACATATAATATCATGACATAGTTAAAATCAAAATCAATCAGCCACTGGTTAGTAGTTTGTGCAAAAGGAGAGACCAAATCCGTTCGATTTCTTGAATGGTATATGGATAAAAAATCCAAAACTAAAAGAGAAAAAAGAAAAGAAAGGACAAAGGTCCCTATAAAATAACAGACCTTTTATAAATCGCATGGCTGGCAAGCAGCAATAGAGAGTGATAATATTGGGGACATGACACAAGGACCCTGGCCAGGACCCAATGGTATGTATATATATCTCGGTACCCCTGCAGCATATGAAGGCAAAATATGAAGGCAAAATCAGAGGAAACCAAAATCAGTTATCACCTACAAGCTGCAACTTGCATGTTATATTTCAGAAATTTAGGGTAGCCACTAGTATCTATAGAAAACCCACAGCCGGTAACGCACTCCTCAGAGCAGACTTGGGTCATCCCAGCCACACCATTCGTGGAGTTCCGGTCGGCCAATTTCTTCGGCTCCGACGACTGTGCAGTACACCTGAGGATTTTACTATTGAAGCTGCCAACATGACCGAATGGTTCGTCAGTAGGGGGTATTCTCCCAAGGCTGTTAAAAGAGCCCTTAAATCTGCGAGTGTTATCCCTAGGGAAACATTGCTCCAGAAACACACCAACAAATCTAAGAACTCTACAGCTATGTCATTCAAAGGGTCTCCGGTTTTTTCTACACCATTTAGCTGTGAATTCAGTAAAATAAAATCCACCGTTGAAAAATATCTTCCAATTTTATTGAATGACCCCGCTTATCATGAAATACTTTCTAAGGGGGTTAAAACCATATCCCGTAGAGCCCCTACTTTGGATAGCCGTCTATCACCGAGTCTCTTCCTCAGCAAACCACCAGTAGCTAACTGGTTAAATTTTTAGGGCACTTTTCGATTTGGCATGACTAGTTGCAATTATTGCAGACACATTAAAACAGGTGACACGGTCCAATCAAGCACAAATCACAATATTTTTGATATTAAGCAATTTATTAATTGCAACACCAAGTTTGTGGTATATGCGATTAAGTGCGAATCATGCAACATTCAGTACGTTGGAAGAACAACCCGCAGACTTAGAGATAGGTTGTATGATCATTTGTATGATATCCAGAGGGATAGGAATACAAATGTTGCCAGGCATTGGGTTTCTGTGCACCATAAAAATGTGTCATGTCTTTCCATACAGGGGATTGAAAAAATAAACACCCCTGTTAGAGGAGGAGACAGGTTCAAGATACTGTGCAGGCGTGAGGTCTTTTGGATTTTCTCATTGGACACGAGAATACCGGCCGGTTTAAACTTTGAATGGGATGTTTCCCACTATTACGATTAGCCCTCACGCCTGCACAGTGTCCTTTTCCAAAATGTCATTTCTGAAATATAACATGCAAGTTGCAGCTTGTAGGTGATAACTGATTTTGGTTTCCTCTGATTTTGCCTTCATATTTTGCCTTCATATCCTGCAGGGGTACCGAGATATATATACATACTATTGGGTCCTGGCCAGGGTCCTTGTGTCATGTCCCCAATATTATCACTCTCTATTGTTGCTTGCCAGCCATGCGATTTATAAAAGGTCTGTTATTTTATAGGGACCTTTGTCCTTTCTTTTCTTTTTTCTTTTTTAGTTTTGGATTTTTTATCCATATATCATTCAAGAAATCGAACGGATTTGGTCTCTCCTTTTGCACAAACTACTAACCAGTGGCTGATTGATTTTGATTTGAACTATGTCATGATATTATATGTTAGTGCTCAGTATATTGAATATGTGTGTTTTGGTTGCTCCTGTTTTAGGTTATTTTGTGTTTATTTTTGAGACCAGGGATCACATTTGGCCCATATGAATGTGTACATATACACAGTACATTGCGTTTTCCAACTTATGTAAATTCGTACATAACATTTGTGGGTCATATGTGTTCCTTATCTGTGGTATCATATGTGTTCATTTGGTGATAGATAGGCATGTGCAGACCTGTTTTACATGTTTAATTGGGCAAACTGTCTGACTTAATATGTGTCTAGATCCAACAACAAGGCTTTAGATTTTCATGTCACACCTGTCCTAGTCCATGCGATACATCTAATGATATGGTGCACTAGCCTAATGCACCATTTACTGATCTTCACCTAGGTTATTATAGTTGGACTGGTCTTGAGACAACTTTCCATTTCAGACATTGCCCATATATTATATGTATACACACGCATGCCTCTCTTTGAAATTTCTTTGAAATTTTACATTTATATGCATATTCTTCTGCGTTTTATGCATATAATTCCCTTTTCTCTCAAATTTATTTTTCATTTATATCACATAGGTTCTGGTCTGAGACATATTGACATTTTCCTACATCAGATGATTAACTCCATATATCGCATTGCACAGCATGATTTACACATGGAGCCTTTCATTTATGAGTGACAGTCACCAGCATGGGTTTAACTCTTTCTCGTGTAGACGTGCATATGGATTATGCACGTTGCAGGTGTTTAATACTGGCTTGGTGCGCTTCACATAAGACACACATTTAGATATACAGCATAATACAACACAATACGAGTCTGATTAATCAATCAACATAGTAGTTTTTCATCCACAGTTAGTATATATATACAAAAACAATAATAATAAAGTTAATTATAATAATAAAAAATAAATAAATAATAAAAAATCTATCACTAAATATTAAAACATAGGAACATGCTATGGCAATCAAGATTAAGAACGACAAATTGATTGATTGAATACACAAACATTCATACAAAAATAAAAAGCAAAAAAAAATAAAAGGATGTGGGAGTTTGTATTGATTAGTTAAACTTGGTATTGTATGGCTTGGAACGTGCACTTTTAACTAATTCACCTATAGTGTCGTCCTGACTATTGATTCCACTACCCAATATACGTCACGATATAAATACACACATATCCTTCTTGTTTTTTGTTTTTCGTTTATATGTTCACTTTCACTTTTGCAAGGGGTTAAAATTATTCATGTAAATCTCCTTATGCTTCATCATTCTCACATCAATTAGTTATTATACATATAGTTGTTCTTTGCCACATATATTACATTTATATGAATTATATACACATTTTTTTCTGTTCCAATTTATTATATATTATTTATATTCCTATTTTTGGTGTTTATCTTTAGTGTTCACCACATTTCACACATTATTACACCACACCTTATTATTGTTCACACCACATTTTACACATATATACATATATATATATCTTTTATATATGTTTTTTCTTTTTCATTGATTGCGTTTGTTTGAGAAGGATTCCTTTTTTTCATATCACAGTGGTTGGTGGACCACACCCTCCTCTCTCACTTGAATCACCTCATTCACAGCCAATCACTGAATCATTACTTTCACTTGGTGTTGGATCACATGACCCTTCTCTTAGGGTATATATTAGATTAAATTTGTGCACTAGGTAGCTATGAATAAGCACTAGTACAGTGTGAAACGCGTTAGCCAGTTTTTTGACCAGTGTGACGTGATGTTCAGTGTGTATTTGGATCCCTGAATTTTAAAATAAAGGCTTTTATTTTTGGAGTGCTGCTATCCAGAAGACTTTTTTGTTCCTGTTTGCTGATATTGGCATTGCCTGCACCCTTGGCTGCTGGGAGGAGATAATTTTGAGGATTTCTACACCTGAGCGGCTCCCTTTTCTCTGCTTCACGCAACTTAAGTTTATACATCGAGCTTACTATTCGCCGGACTGTTTGGCTCAAATCTATCCGGACAGGAGCGCAGTCTGCCCTAAATGTTCGTCGGAAACTGGCTCTCTCTTTCATGTTGTCTGGTCCTGTCCACTGCTCCAGGCCTTCTGGGGAGAGGTGGTTAACGATATTAATTCCATTGGCAAGCTGCGAGTTCCCTGTGATCCTCTGCTGCTGCTGTTGGGCATTGTTGATACGCTGGGGACCTCGCAAGCTAAGAAATTGTTTGTGTTCTCTGCGGCCTTTTATGCCAGAAAAGTGATCCTCTTAAATTGGAAGAACTCCTCTCCTCCGATGGTGCAGCAGTGGAGGGCACTGGTGGACGTGGCCCTTCCCCTTTATGAGTTGACCTATATGGGACGTAACTGCCCCAACAAATTTGATAAGGTCTGGGCGGCGTGGGTTCACAGGAGACGGTTGAATCTGGAGTAGGGTTTGGAGCCAGGTTTGTTGCCAAGGGGTGGACTGGAGTTGCCCTCCTGGGTGGGACCCCCCCCCCCTCTTCTGTACCTCCTTATCCCTGCCTGCTTCTGCTATAGGACGTCACCTTAACCTCCTTGACTTTGGAACACTGTCTCTGAGGCAGCCTGGCCTGGACCCTGACATGTGTTGACCTGTGTCTTCCCTCCCATCCTTCACTGGGGTATGGTCCACGAATCTGGGATGATCTTGATTCGGGTGCATGTTTCATGTAATATGTTCTTACTGGTTTTTTTTGTTTGTTTTTTTTGGTTGCTGTCCCATTGGGGTCTTTTCTCCCTTTTCACTGCTTAAGATGCATCTGTGTACTGTTCTTCATTTGTACTGTCAACTCACTGACCTAACTCCTAACCCTGTATCATGGTTTAAATCTTCTGCTCATTAAACTGACTGTCAAGATTGTACCACAGTGTTTTCTTTTTTTTTTTGTATGTTGTTTTTTCTAAATGAATAAACTTTATGTTAAAAAAAAAAAAAAAAAAAAGGTCATGGAGTGGCCTAGACAATCTTTAGACCTTAATCCTAAAGAAAATTTATGGCGAGAGCTGAAACCTCGAGTTGCCAAGCGACAGCCAAGAAACCTTTGAAGATTTAGAGAAGATCTGTAAAAAAGAGTGCACCAAAATCCCTCCTAAGATGTGTGCAAACCTGGCAACCAACTACAAGAAACATCTTACCTCTTTGCTTGCCAGCAAGGGTTTCTCCACCAAGTACTAAGTAATGATTTACTTGGGGATCAAATACTTATTTTACTCACTGAACTGCAACTCAATTTGTAACATTTGTATCATGTGTCTTTTCTGGATTTTTGGTTCATATTCTGTATCTATCATATAAAATAAACCTGTGATAAAAATGATAAACCCTTCATTTCTTTGGTGGGAAAACTTACAAAATCTTAAGGGAATCAAATAATTATTTTCCCCACTGTATGTATACTGTATATATATTCTGTGTGTGTTGTATAGGGTCTTTTATTTTATTCAGGTTTCACAGCATCCACTTGTTGCTGACCTTTGCTTGCAGTATGTCACTGCATACTTGTGCTGTAAATAGTGTGTCCCAAAGCACAACATATTTATTCCTCCATTGCCATGCCTGACATTAAATGTATGAAATCCCCTTTATTTTAAAATGTTAGGTGGCCCTAAAGTGAGAGGCAGAGGTTCTGCCTGTGGAGGTAGTATGGGCAAGTGGTGGCTGGGTCATCCCATCTAAAGGCAGGGCATGTGTACCGTTTCTATTTCAGAATGGCTGTGCTATACAGCCACAGCATATGCAAGAGCTAGTTGAGTGGCTGACAAGCCTTCTTCTTCCTCCTCCCAAGTCGAAGTTGTCTGGAACTGCTGCTATTTAATTCACCCTCTTCTTTCTTCTTCTCCCCTGCTAATCCTGCCATAGCCATGCAAACTGGCAATGATGACTGGGTGGAAAGATCCTGGTCATGCACAAGTATTCCTTGTCTCAAATATTGAGGATCAGTAATAAAGAGCCAGGACCATAGATGGAGGGGGCAGTAAGAGGCAGTGATATGTAAGCAACTAGAGCAGTGGTTCTCAACCTTCTAGTGCCATGACCCCTTGATAAAATTTCCCAAGTTGTGGGGACCCCTAACATTAAAATTATTTTCGTAACGTGGGTTGTCAGCACCCAAGGCAAGACAAGTAATTTGTGCCCCTAACCCACAGAAATTTAGCGCTCCCCGAGTCCCCTCCACTCGTACAGTATTAAAACCTCATATGGTACATTTTAGGATGTACCACTCTCTTTGTTCCCTTTTCTTTCCCTTTTATCTCTCTCTATCCTAATTTCTTGTTTTTTTCCCCCCATCCCCCTTTCTGGCCGTCTTTCTTGTTCTCTCTCTCTTATTCTTTCTCTCCCTTTTTCTTTCTTCCTTCCCCTCTTTTCCTCTTCCTTCTATGTATTCTCTATTTTTATTCCTTCTCTTACTCCTTGGTTGGGGGGGTGGAATGAGTAGCAATTCTGGGGGGAGTTCTGATCAGCCAACTTAGGTGCTCTTGATCAAGGTCATCTGCTGATATGAGAACTGTAGTGGGGACCACAAAAAGGCTGGGAGAGTGGTGCAGGCTTCAGGAACAGCCCAGGATTTGGTGACCCCTGGCAAATCATCATTTGACCCCAGAGGGTCCCGACCCCCAGGTTGAGAACCACTGAACTAGAGCTTACTGCCAAGTGAGTAAGAGTTTAATCTTGAAGTTTCAGACTATCTGTGGATGTTACCATTTGGAGGTGAGACAGAACAGCAGTGAGGCAGCTTGAAGAGGATAAGAGGGAGCAACTGTCCTAATCCATCTGGAGGCTCTGCCTCACAGACACAGTTCACAACTATCCCCAGGGCTGGTTTTGTTGTCTATAATCCTGCCTTAAGCATATCAGTAGTGGTAAAATGACCAGTGATAAGGGTACCACATGCACGAGGAAACACGTGACTACACCTCAAAGTTGGGTTGGAGGAGCACCTTAAATGAGACACGTCAGGAGCAAAAGGCCCATTCTCTTGCTACATCCACCACGACATCTGTGGCCTCTAGTGAGTAGTGACAGGGAAGGAGGTTTCAAAAGGGGTTTTAGAGTCTTGGAATACACCACCTAAATGGGGAAGAGAGTCATGAGGCGGGGCCAACTGAAAGCTTGAACCTCTGCAGACGTCTTCTACACATACCTTGCTATCTGCAGCCGCATCATTCATGAGGCAGGTGTCATTTCTTCAGAGTAAGAAGAAAACATAATTAGTTTGAACCAATCTGAGTGTATAAAGCAGGCCCATTTCTAGAGTTCATGGAGAAAATAGGGCGGGCTTAAGGGGGGACATTTCTTATCTTCTAAACCATGGCAGGTGTATATGGGTGGGGTGAGAATGCTGAGGACAGTGTTGTACTGGGGTCCCGGGTCCTCTGCTGCAGGCAATTCGTGACAAATGGTCTTTGATGCTCAAATCCCTGCACAAGGATCCAGGGTTTGGGTCATCAAAAACAGGGACCACTATTGGGTGGCCACTATATTACATCCCTGATACAAGGATAAATTAGCCCATCTACTGCCACCATCTCAGAGGGAGCTCAAAAGGAGACACTTTGAGGAGATGCAGTGTACGAACCACTGCTGCATTTCCAGATGGTGACAGGCTCCCCTGTAATGACCAACATGCCTTCAATCCTCTGTTACTTGAAAGGAGAAGCAGTGGTAAAGGAAGCACTGTTTTTTACATTTGTTAATTTGGTTTAATCAACAGCAACCTGAACCACTTAATTGTTGACTACATCAAATCCAGGCCCAGGGCTGATGCAGACACTCTCAGAAGCGGGGACTCCATATAATACTGGGTGTCCACTAACCAGAGCTTGCATAGTACGGTTTCCTCTTCAGCCTTCAGTGGAGCTAGAGGTTTTGTTATGGAGAGAGAAATCTTGTATGGACCAGCTTACTTTCATTAAAATGAACTACTATTGGTTTACCTATGACTAAAAAAGCCCCTGTTGCTGATGTTACAGGCTAAATCTTTTTTTTTTTTAATTCATACATTTTTTATTGTTGCTTACATATACACAACATCAAGAAGTACAAAATTGTATCCAGCAAAAACAGTGTTGTACAGTACAAAAAGTGTTACTATTTTTCTTATTTCTCCCCTCTTTTCCCCCCTCCCAGCATCCCCCCTCCCCCTCCCTGCCTTGTCTGACCCTCCCCCTCCCTCCATACCTCACCCTCCCTCCCCTACCCACACCACTTCCATGCGTTTTTGTGCGTTTATTTTTATAAATTACATGAACCCAGGGGGGGGGGGAGAGTGTGATTAGTTTTCTCGCCTGAAAAATGCATCGCAGCACCACTTCAGTGGTGCCCGGTGGGACTCTGCATTCCTCCATACTCCCCAATAGACAAGTCCTGGACTCTGGTTCCAAATTGGTCTTGAATGTTTTATTTATCCTGTCCACTACCTCCACCCAGTATCTAAATAGTTTGGGCACTTCCATACCATGTGTATTAGGTCTCCTGAAGCTCTGCACCTCGGGCATTCATCTTTTTGTCTCCACTCGAGTTTAAACATTCTTCTTGGGGTATAGTAAACCCTGTGTATTAGGAACAAGTGGGATACTTTCTGCGAAGGAGAGATCGAGACCAGTTCTCCCCGTCACAAAATCCCATCCCATTGTTCCCATGTCTCTCTTTAAATCTTTAAGTGTCATATGCTCCCCGCCCCCCTGAAAAAAAAAAAAAGATACCTGCCACTTTTACGAACCTCTGGCCTATTTAGTTGCTCTGTAAAGGATCCACAAAATGTTTTCGCAGCTGTACATCAGCTGCCAAATGTCTAACTTTTACTGCAGGTAAAATCATGTTGTGCACTTCAGGGTCAAAGCACACTGGGCATAGTTTTCTTTTTTTTCTCCTGCCTGTAGAAGCAGCTCAATGTTATCCCATATGTCCATGCACATTAGGATGTTTAGAGGTATATTTTAAGCTTGGCGTTTATAGGCACAAAAAAAAAAAAACCTTTGTGTTTTTGAGAGGAGCTTTCAGGCAGAAAAAACAATTAAAGCTCATAAACCCTCCTAAACGCTACTAAATGCTCCTGAACGTTATTTTTAGGAGCGTTTGTGGTTTCAAAAAAATGAGCAGAGGTAAATATTTTGGAAAAAACACTTGCAAAAGCAAATATCCATAAACTCTTTTAAACTCCTGTGCCATATGAGCTACTATCATAGGTGTGTGCAGCCTATTGCATTTGGGTGTGCACCCCAAAGCTCAATCACACATTCGTGTGTGTGTATATATATATGTATATATATCTATCTATATATATAGATAGATATATATATCGTGGTCTTCCCCCACATTCTCCCCTCTCTGGGTGGCTGGTTTTACTCGTCTAGGGGTATCTGGAAGAAGGGGAAAAGATGCACACCACCAGCTCGGCTCTCTGATGTAGGATGCAGAGATATGAGCTAAACTGTTTACCTTCGGGTCTGCGTTTTAGGCTGGAGCCTCAGCTTCCACTGTGGAGGATGATTGCCACTGTCACTGACAGGAACACTTAGCTTCCAGTAACACGAGTTCCACACCATAAAAAGTCCAACTCTGTTTTATTGCTTTGATCAATAGGTAGACTGGTTGACTTTTAAAAGAACAGACAGGGTGTGGAAAAGAGTAGGTCCAGGCACAACACAATGAATAAAGTCTCTCCTGTTCCGTTTAGTGCAAACAGGCTTGGCGCACAGTCGCTGCCACCGACTGTGAATTAGGTCACTGCCACTGACCTGGGTGAACGTTGAGGCCTCTGCCACAGGCCTTGGATGAGGCCTGCCACTGACCTGAGGAAGATGGGTCCCTGCCACAGACCATAAGAACATGAATTACCTCCTTTAGAACAAACGACCCCTGTCAGAGGAAGACATCCATCCGGACGGTCACCAGAGGCCTCCACCGTCACCAGCAAATGCTGCGCTGGCTCTTCGGGGAGGTCACATCTCCGGTCCCTTATGCCCTGGATTCAGGCACCCAATACCGGGGGCACCTTAGGAATGCTTCGCCCTCGCGGGACCCAGTCGAAGGTACTGGGCCCCGGGCCTCCTTGTAAAGTACCTCACCCCAGGCTGAAGGTGCCTGGGATGGAACTCAACTCCATGCGCCCAGGCCGAGGGCGCCTGGGCACAGACGAACCGCAGCAGCCCCCAGGCCGAAGGTGCCTGGGGAATGGACCTCGTGCGCAAGATGTTCGCCCCCTTTTATATCCTCTCCCAGCAGGCACCATCCATACCTCCCACACTCCAAAGTGTCCATAAATCCCAAAAAATCAATGTATCTGGGCCACCTATTGCCCAGATACACCCCACTAAATTAGACACCCGCTACATATAGATATATATATGGCAGTAGGGCAATGGACATTGTCGGTAGAGCAGTGGACGATGTCAGTAGGGCAGAGGTTGGTGTCAGTAGAGCAGTGGATAGTGTCAGAAGGGCAGATATCGGTGTCAGTAGTTTATTCTATATAATTTCTTATTATTACTTTTTTTACAATTGCATTATTTGTACAATTTTTTTAACAATAATTTTTTATTATTGTTTTTTACAATTTTTTTATGGGGCTTTGCTGAAATATCAGGGGTCTACTTTCAGGGATGTCTCACTTTCAACCATCGCTATTATAAGCCTTTTTTCTGCCTTTTTTTTCTGCCAGAGATTCTGGCACATTTTCAGCTCTTAATGTGCATGGACTATCAAGGTTTACAGCCCACGAAGCCTGTTTTGTGTCTCAAAGTTTGTGGCCTGTTTCAATATTTTGGCACTTTAAAGGGGCCACACAGTGAATTTGCATATGGACTTTGGCTGCCCAATTTCTGATGTTTTTGGAAAAGGTAAATCCTGCACTGTGACTCAAAGTTTGTGGCCTATGCCAGCAGATTAAAGGTGTAATACAGTGTTCCTATAGTTGAACCTCAGCTGACATATTTCTAATGTTGGCTGCAGGGTAAATCCTGCATTTTGCCTTGAAGTTTGCAGCCTATTCTTGCTGCCATATATCTAAATGTTCATAGCAGGGTAATTCCTGATTTGTGTCTCATAGTTTGTGGCATATTCCAGTGCTCAGGAGCATTAAAGGTGCCATACAACATTTTTGCAGCTGCACCTCAGTTGGCAAATTTCTAGTTGTTTGCTGCAGGGAAAATCCTGGGTTTCGCCTCACAGTGTGTGGTCTATTCTAGTGCTCCAGGACTGTACAGTAAGTGCCGGTTCACACTGCTGCGCTGTGAATTTGTTCAGTTTTTTCAGTCCATTCTGAGGTGCGAATTTACCGCCAATTTACCGTGTTTTTACCACGATTTGAATGCAAATTTCAGGAGTGGGACATGGCTGCGATTAATGTTCTAGCCAATAGAATCATAATGTAAAAAAAAAAAGTGTGTACTTCCTGGTTTTTGTGGAGAATAGTGTGGTGGAATTCGCACATATGTAAACCATCAAATGCGATTCCAGAACGATTTACATTGATGTCTATGGAGACTAAATTTGCAACGCAACGCTCTAAACTCGCACAAGACCCTTTTTTTCATCGCATCGCATTCAGAGAGGAATCGCAACGCATAGATGTGAACCACCATCATTGAAAACAATTACTTTTTGGATGACATGCGAATCTTTTTTTTCCCAATTCTCTTTATTAATTTTCCTCTTTCTTTCTCATATTACATCATACATTTTACATCTTGTACATCCTGTAAAATTATACATTTTACATCTTACATTTCACATCCAGCAATAAACAAAAAAAAAAAAAAAAAGAAAGCGGCAACAATTTATCCCATGCATCCTAACATTCACAATAATAGGTTTGTGTGTTCCATTGCCCTTTCCTCCATTGGTGTAGTTCTATCTCAATTCCCCATCCCCCTCTCCTGCAGCTGTCATGGTACTCTCTATCCAGTTTGCCCAGACTTTCCCATATTTCTCCTCCCTTCCTCTATAGCAGTATGTCTCCTTATACAGTATCAGGTTGCTATTTACTAGATTTTTCCATTGTGCCAGTGGGGGAGCTTCGGCCTTCTTCCAGTTCAGCACTATTGTCTTCCGTGCATAAAAGAGAAGAAGGCCAAGTTGTGTTCTTCTTTCTATAGAAAGTGTGTTTTCCTCAACTAATCCCAGTAGGCAGATCTCTGCCTCTGGGTTAAGTTGAACTGATGTGACTTTATCAATTATTCTCAGAATCTTTCTCCATAATACCCTTATCTTCGGACAAGTCCAGAAGATATGGATAAAATTTCCAGGTGTACCTTCACATCTCCAACAATTTGGAGAGTTAGATGTTGATATTTTAGATAATTTATATGGTGTCAAATAGCTTCTGTGTGTTATCTTAAATTGAATTAGTTTATCTCTAAGTGAAATTGATGACATGCGAATCTAGTTTGTGTTTAACGCATCGCATTCGGTATCAACTCGCACAAGTGTGAACCGGCACTAAATGTGCCCTACAAAGGTCCTGTGTTGCACCTCAAAGTTTACAGCCTATTCTGCTACTCTGGCCTTCAAAAATATTGGTATTGCGTATGAGATAATAGAGATACTAATAATTACTACTACTAATAATAATGTTTATTTTAAGATAAATCCTGCCTAATTTCTTATTTCTATATTAGAGCCTAATCCAGTTGCTTACATACTGTCCAGCCCCTGAACAATATGTGTCGCTATTGTCTCTGAAATATTACTCTGTTTATTTCAAGATAAATCTTCTTCTATTGTGCTTATATTGCGGCCTAACCAAGCTGCTTACATATCGTTCAGCCACTGAACAATATTTGTGGCTATTGTCTCTAAGATAATAATACATTGTTAATTTCAAGATGTCTCTTTCTATTTAATGCCTATTTATACATACTGTATATCTGAAGTTTATATTTTGAATATTTAGGGAATAATTGGAGATACAGGTCTGGGAGGGAGTTTGAATAATGTGGGGTTGTGGTTTTAAAGAATTTTTTGTGCATATGTTTTGATTTTTTTTTAAAGACAATGCAGTGTGGTACTGCAAAAAAATAAGCTCACAAACTTTACTAACAAATTGTTTTGCTACGGGCCAGTTTGTACAACATTAAAGTGGAGCTCCACCCTAAAATTTCACTTCTGGTAATCGGAACCCTCTCTCCTCCGGTGTCACAATTGACACCTTTCAGGGGGGAGGGAGGTGAAGATACCTGTCTAAGACAGGTATTTTCACCCACATCCGGGAGTCCTCTCTCCGGGAATCTGCGGGAGTGACGTCACTTCCCCCAGACTTCCCGCAGTGTTCTGGGAGACACTCAGCTCCCAGAACACAGGAGGACGAATCAGAACGGCGCAGCGCGACTCGTGCATGCGCCGTAGGGAACCGGGCATGAAGCTGCAGGGCTTCACTTCCTGGTTCCCTCAGCGAAGATGGCGGAGGGAGCAGCAGAGCGACGAGCGATCACTCGTCCTCTGCTGCGGACGTCGCTGGACTCCAGGACAGGTAAGTGTCCAAATATTAAAAGCCAGCAGCTGCTGTAGCTGTAGCTGCTGGCTTTTAATATTTTTTTTTCCGGCGGAGCTCCGCTTTAAGGGCTACAACTTTATTTCTTACACTCTTCATTTCAGGTCTATTACCATAGGCTAAAAAGAATGTACTGTGCTGTCCCTATCTATAGCTCACAGTCTTTCTCCCAAAAATAGGTACTCCCTACACTGCATGTGCACCACTATTCATTCGTAGGGGAAAGCAATACTTAAAGCAGTTGTATACCCGCTGACTTTTTTTTTTTTAAACCTGTAATGGAAAATGCATAATGAGCTAGTATGCACCACCGCATACTAGCTCATTATGAAATACTTACCTTAGAACGAGGCGTCGGTGTCCCTCCCGGTCCACGCCGAGGCAGAAGACATTATGCCTCTGCGTGTCTTCCGGGTATCGCGGCTCCAGCGCTGTGAGTGGCTGGAGCGCATGCGCGCGGGAGACTTCTTTTTGGCAAGGCCCTCAGCCGAGAATCCCCTGTGCGCATGTGCCGCTGCAGTCAGTGGCGCAGTGCAAGGGGAATATCTCCTAAACCGTAAAGGTTTAGGAGATATTTTTTTTACCTACAGGTAAGCCTTAGTATAGGCTTACCTATAGGTAAAAGTAAAAAAAAAACAGTATACAACCGCTTTTGAGGTGGCCTCAAGCAGTTGCTCAGAGTACAACTTTAACATAGGTCTCACTTGCCCCCTAGTCTTCTCTCCTGACTATAAGCATCTCCCTGTTTCCTCATCTTCATCACATAGATAGGCGTTGCTTTTTCTTTCACAGAAAATAGTTGAGAAAGATGATAACATTAACATTGTCTGAGATTTTAGTTCTGCCCACTAGAGGTTATGTGGACACAACATTTCTGGCAGGATTGTCAGGTATATTTCTGTTTGTGGAGAAAATGTACTCAGCCTGAAAAAAAGAAAATTAGTGCAGCCACCACATTCAAGGGCTAGTAAATTGCAATATATAATAGATTAAAATCTGCACCACTAACTATTTAAACTGGAATTAGGACATACAATAACCCTAACAGAAAGAGTTAATAATATAAATACTGTATAAAGGAACAAGCTTCATTATACTGCTCCCTTAAAGTGGTTGTAAACCGCTTTTGACTACTTCTACCTATCGGTAAGCCTAGAATAAGGCTTACCTATAGGCAGTGGAAATATCTCCTAAACGTGCGCCGTTTAGGAGATATTTCACTTGTAGTCCGCCGCAAATGTTAACGGCGCATGCGCAGGGAAGAAACAAAACGAAGTGTCGTTTCTTCCCCAGCCTGTGCCGTGAATTGCGGCTCTCGTGCACATGCGCGGGCGTGATGTCACGCGGCTCCAGCGAATCTCAGCGCCGGAGTCCGCAGCCCTGAAGGAAGAGGAGACAGAAGATGGACGCTTCCTACTGTGGGGACATCGTTGGATTCTTTTGCAGGTAAGTGTCACATAATGGGCTAATATGCGATGCATACTAGCCCATTATGCTTTACATTTGCAGGCTGGTCATGTAGCAAAAGAGGAAGTAAAACCCATCAGGGTTTACTTCCTCTTTAAAGTGTTACTAAACCCAAAACGGTAAAATCAGTCTGTATATTGTATGCAGTAAAGCATGCTTGTTATACTCACTGTGGAACCTAAGGGGTTAATCCTCTGCAGGTTGTGTGATCTTGTCTCTCTGATCCTCCTCTTTTTTAACTGACTCCAACCCATCTCGTGATAGAACACAGCATTAGGAGTCAGGCTGCACATGCTCAGTTTGGTTTGTATTGCTAGAGAGTTTTTGTTTTTTTCTTGGGAGAGTGCATGTGATCAGCACAGGGCCAATCAGCACTGTCCAGACAGAGGATCAGGGGAGAATGAAAACTCCTCCTACAAGCTTTAAGCAGAGACTGATACAAGTTACAAGATTGCTATATACTGCTGACGAGAAAAGGTATTTAGCAGTTTATATTTACCTAAATATTTGTATTTCCATTTTCTGTGTACTGTGGGAGACCGAATATAGTGAATGCAGGTTCTGGGTTTAGTAAAACTTTAAAGCTGAGCTTCACTCAAAAAGTGAATTACCTCTGATTTGCTCCCTAATCCAGTCCATAACTGAGTACTGATTTTTATTGGTACCTTCTCCCATTTCTGCAATCCTTCCCTAGGCAAAGATGACACCATTTGTCCCACCTCACTCCCCTCTCGCAGCCTCCTGGGACATGTCACAAGTCCCAAGAGGCTGCAGAACCAATCACAGGGTTTCCTATGAGCTAATGTATGCACAATAGGGAGCAAGCTCAGGTAGACAGAGCCATCTGCCATATCCAAGATGGCGGAGCTACAGGCCCGCAATTGTAAGAAGAACCAGCTGATGGAAGACAGCAATGGACTCTAGACACTGGTAAGTACCTGATTTTTAAACGTGTGCAGCTACAGTATTTGCAGTTTTTAATTAAAGAAAAAGTCTCTCTTTAAGATAGTGTTGGATGAGTGATTATTCTCAGAGCATTTCAAACTAACAGCCAATAGCCATCATAATGATTTTAGAATTAATGTCACACAACGACTAGCACACTCTACAAACGTAGATGTCACAGGAGCAATATTAATTTCTGTAAATGCTGTTAGCCATATTGGTAGAATGTACTGTATTAGAGCTGGTATGACAGTAATTCTATAACTTCATTGATTACTTTTTGCCAGTAAAATAAAGTGTTAACATGCTTGGCTGTTTTTAAAACAGACAGGCAAATCTTCCAAGCATACCCAGCAAGAATATTTACTTATTGGGTTTCACTAAAGCCAATATTTGCATAGTCTTTCCGTATTGAACATATATATTGGTGTGCTCATCATTACTAAATCTATTCACAGTGGAAAAATCATTATTATAGACTACTAAACAAAATACAATGTTTGCAAATTACTTTCTGTCTTAACTCATTAAAGTAATATAGACAATGGGTCTTTTATATCTAAACGCTACAGTTTTTCTCCTAAATACCTAAACATCATACTTCTCCTGGGTGCTCTGTCCCACAATGCTAATCTAAGTAGGAAAAACAATATGTACTAACAGGCAGCAATGGCAGTAATGGGACATTAGAATGTAAATAGACCAGTGGGTTTGTTTGGAAGTGATAACTTAAGATAAAATCTTTATCCACTCTTCCCCTTATTTGACCTTATTCCCTTTTATTTATTTTAATATATACTACATTATCACATGAGATATTTAGATTACCTTGTTTAATTTTATTTAGTTCTGTATATTTTATTTTTCAATACATTCTATGTTTTACTGTACTTGCTCATAATACATATTTAACCACTTGACAACTGGGCACATAACCCCCTTCCTGCCCAGGCGAAATTTCAGGTTTCAGCGCCGTCACGCTTTGAATGACAATTGCGCAGTCGTGCGACGTGGCTCCCAAACAAAATTGACGTCCTTTTTTTCCCACAAATAGAGCTTTCTTTTGGTGGTCTTTGATCATTTCTGCGGTTTTTATTTTTTGCGCTATATACAAAATTAGAGCGACAATTTTGAAAAAAACACAATATTTTTTCTATAATTAATATCCCAATTTTTTTTTAAAAAAACTATTTTTTTCCTCAGTTTAGGCCGATACGTATTCTACATATTTTAGGTAAAAAAAAAAAAATCGCAAAAAGCGTATAGTGATTGGTTTGCGCAAAAGTTATAGCGCCTACAAAATAGGGAATAGAATTATGATTTTTTTTTAATTATTTTTTTATTTATTTTTTTACTAGTAATGGCGTCGATCTGCGATTTTTTTTTGTGACTGTGACATTACGGCGGACACATCGGACACTTTTGACACATTTTTGGGACCATTCACATTTATACAGCGAACAGTGCTAAAAATATGCACTGATTACTGTATAAATGTGACTGGCAGGGAAGGGGTTAACCACTAGGGGGCGATCAAGGGGTTAATATGTTCCCTGCTAGATGTTCTTACTGTGGGGGGGAGGGGACTGACTGGGGGAGGTGACTGATGGTTGTCCCTATGTACAAGGGACACACCATCCGTCTCCTCTCCCTGACAGGACGTGGATCTCTGTGTTTACACACAGAGATCCACGTCCCTGGCTCTGTGACAGCCGATCGCTCGTACCTGGCGGACATCGCGGCTGCCAGGCACGCGCATCGGCACTCGCCTGACACGGCGGGCACAGTTTTTCCCCGACGCGCGCCCGCGGTGGCGCGCATCGCGGAAGTAAATAAGAGGACGTCCATAGACGTCCTATCAGCAATTGACGACCGCTTTGCGGACGTCTTTTGCTTATAGCCCGGGCGCGAAGTGGTTAATACGCTTTATATTTATGAATATTATTCTGAACATGGAATTTCTTTTACTATTTCTAATGCATTTTTTTATATAATGTTATTTATACCCCTTTTTTTTTATGTTGAAAAATGTAATAAAAACATTGAAACTAACTTAAGATAAAATCTTTTGTTTGTTATTTCTAAGGACAAAGCAGATCTAGACATTCCTGGTCTCCATAGAAATATTCAACCAGCTTCTCTCCTGCCAAAAACAGAGGAAGACTACATATCTTTATTGTGGTCCAGTTCATGCAATGCTGAGCTGGGGTGAAAATACTGCTCTGAAGCCCAGAATAAAAAAGGTGGAAGTAGGGTACAATGGGATTCAAGTATGGGGGGGGGGGGGCGCATGCTATCATTATTGATGGAGTGACCATTGCAGAAGAAGTTGATCCCGATAAGGTTGCCTACAATTAACCTTGAGTAAATTAATGGTGCTACATGGTGCTCCTCTAGACCAGCCTTTTTCTACCAGGGTGCCTTCAAGTTTCTTTAGGTGTGCCTTGGCAAAATTCCTAAAAATTTATAAAAAATTGTATGCAAACCAATGTGTGAATGAAGCCTGCCTTTTAGTTACAGAAAGCCACAGGTTTTCATTGTGCACCATTACAACCTTCTATACGCTGGCCTCCTAACAATCAATGACATCATCCATGGATAAGGAGGACGTCAGGCGTCTGCATAGCTTCTTTGTTTGCCCCTCCCCTGCCCCTCTCTGTCAGCACTGAGGTCACATGGGCTGCATGAGGAAGAGAAGCATTGGAATACTAGTCAGTACCTGTGTGCAAAGATGTGTTTTGTTTTGGAAGAATAAATCACCTCCAACGTTGGGCGTGGATGTTGCTGCATTATGTAAAACTATTAGTGTAGTTCACATTTTAAAATGGTGTGCCTCGACATTGTGCAGCATTTTAACCACTTCCCTACCCAGCCATAGTAATATGACGTCCACAGATGGGATCTCCCATCCTGGGTGGATGTCATATGACGCCCTTGGCTTTGTAGGGGAATATCTGAATGATGCCTGCAGCTAGAGGCATCATTCAGATATCCTTTTGTTCTGCCGGCGATTCTCTGTACCATAAGAATGATCATAGCGGCAGTTCCGCCGCTTGATCGTTCTTATAGGCGGCGGGAGGGGGCACCCCCCCTCCCACCGCCATCCGGTGCTTCGCCGGCTCTCCCAGGTACCGTTGTGTTCCTTAGGACACAGCAGTTCCCTGATGGGGGTAAATGAGTGGCGGCGGAGCAGCAGCGGCGGGCAGCAGAGCTTTCTGTGCGGCGCGGCAGGCAGCGGAGCGGCTTACCGGCTCCCATATGCAGAGCTGCAGCAGCGGCGTGCACGGCGCCCGCGCGCGCCCCCGGGGGCACGCAGCGTGGCGATCTGGGATCCGGTGTGTCCCTCTGGACACACCGATTCAAGTAATGTGGCGCCGGGCGGCAGAGATTCCGGTATAAACTTACCGGAATTGATGATGCAGAGCTGCGCAGCGGCGTGCACGGCGCCCGCGCGCCCCCCGGGGGCGCGCAGCGCGGCGATCGGGGCTGAGGTTTTTCCCTTGGATACAGCCCAGCCTCGATCAGGGTAAAGAGCCAATGAAATTGGCTCTTTACCACGTGACCGGCTGTGTCCAATCACAGCAGGTCACTAAATGTAAACAAAACACACAATTGTGTGTAACTCACTGTTGCCTGGTTCTCCTCTTCACACACCTGTGAGGAGGAGATCAGCTAACAGTGAGTTACACATATGTTATACACATATACATATGTACTACTGTGCCCAGATTGCCCCCCCCCTAAATAAAGAGTACCTGTCATCTAGTACCTGCCACCAAATCACCCGCCACCCACCTGTCCATCAGGAGTACCTGTCCATCAGGAGTACCCGCCACCTCAGAGTACCCGCCACCTCAGAGTACCCGCCACCAGTCCATCAGGAGTACCTGTCCATCAGGAGTACCTGTCCATCAGGAGTACCCGCCACCTCACCTGAGTACCCGCCACCTCAGAGTACCCGCCACCAGTCCATCAGGAGTACCTGTCCATCAGGAGTACCTGTCCATCAGGAGTACCCGCCACCTCACCTGAGTACCCGCCACCAGTCCATCAGGAGTACTTGTCCATCAGCAGTACCCGCCACCTCACCTGAGTACCCGCCACCTCAGAGTACCCGCCACCAGTCCATCAGGAGTACCTGTCCATCAGGAGTACCTGTCCATCAGCAGTACCCGCCACCTCACCTGAGTACCCGCCACCTCAGAGTACCCGCCACCAGTCCATCAGGAGTACCCGCCACCTCACCTGAGTACCCGCCACCTCAGAGTACCCGCCACCAGTCCATCAGGAGTACCTGTCCATCAGGAGTACCTGTCCATCAGCAGTACCTGCCACCTCACCTGAGTACCCGCCACCTCAGAGTACCCGCCACCAGTCCATCAGGAGTACCTGTCCATCAGGAGTACCCGCCACCTCACCTGAGTACCCGCCACCTCAGAGTACCCGCCACCAGTCCATCAGGAGTACCTGTCCATCAGGAGTACCTGTCCATCAGCAGTACCCGCCACCTCAGAGTACCCGCCACCAGTCCATCAGGAGTACCTGTCCATCAGGAGTACCCGCCACCTCACCTGAGTACCCGCCACCAGTCCATCAGGAGTACCTGTCCATCAGCAGTACCCGCCACCTCACCTGAGTACCCGCCACCTCAGAGTACCCGCCACCAGTCCATCAGAAGTACCTGTCCATCAGGAGTACCTGTCCATCAGGTGTACCAGCCACCTCACCAGGAGTACCCGCCACCTCACCAGGAGTACCCGCCACCAGTCCATCAGGAGTACCTGTCCATCAGGAGTACCCACCACCTCACCAGAGTACCCGCCACCTCACCAGAGTACCCACCACCAGTCCATCAGGAGTACCTGTCCATTAGAGTACCCGCCACCTCACCAGAGAACATGCCACCAGAGTACCTGCCACCTCACCAGCGTACCCACTATGTCCAGAAAGGTGTACACCCCAGAACAAGCATATCAAATACTCAGTCTGACCGATGAGAGCAACGGGGAGCTCTCACCGCTCAGTTCTGATTCCGATTCTGGTTCGGAATATGAACCCCCCGAAGGCAGCACATCCGGATCCGAATTAGAGGAGGACACAGTCCGTCCAAAAAGAAGATGGTCTGAACACCAGGCAGCGACCAGCAGTGCCAACGGCGGTAGACCCCAGGAGGCGAGGCCCAGTGCAAGCGCTGCTAGACCCCAGGAGGAAAGGCCCAGTGCAAGCGCTGCTAGACCCCAGGAGGAAAGGCCCAGTGCAAGTAAACGCCAAAGAAGTAGGACCCGAACCCAGCTTCCAGATGGCTTGGAAAACCCATTGTGGCTGCCTTCTACCTCCAGGGTCAGCCACGATCCCCCCTTTTACAGCACAGCCAGGTGTGCAGGTCAACACTGAGGGTTTTTCCAAACTTGATTTTTTTAATTTATTTTTCCCTGATGAATTGGTTCAAGGCATTGTGGAGCAAACTAATCTTTTTGCTCAACAATTCATTGAAAACAACCCCAGCTCCAGCTATGCCCGCCCTTTTGAATGGAGACCCCTAACAGTGGTGGAGCTTAGATTGTTTTTAGGCCTAACGTTTAACACGGGGCTTACAAAAAAAATGAAATGAATACGTATTGGTCGAAGAAACCCATCCACCATATGCCAATTTTTACATCGGCCATGTCCAGGTCCCGATACGAACTTATGATGCGGTTCCTGCATTTCAGTGACAACTCACAGTGCCCCCCCCCCCCCGAGATCACCCAAACTTTGACAAATTATATAAAATTCGCCCCCTGATTAATTTTTTTTCCAAGAAGTTTGCCGAACTTTATGTCCCTGACCAAAACATTTCTGTGGACGAATCCCTGGTGCATTTCACAGGCCGGCTGGGAATCAAGCAATATATCCCCAATAAGCGGGTGAGGTATGGCTTGAAGCTCAACAAGCTCTGTGAAAGCGCCACTGGTTATGTGCACTCATTCCGCGTGTACGAAGGCAAAGATTCCCAGCTCGAGCCCCCTGAGTGTCCATCGTACATGGGAATAAGTGGAAAAATTGTTTGGGAGTTGGTATTCCCACTCCTCCAAAAGGGGTATCATATTTATATGGACAACTATTATATCGGCCTGCCCCTTCTCCGCCACCTCTACCTAAAAAAAACTCTGGCGTGTGGTACAACAAGAATAAACAGAAAGGGCTTCCCACAGCGTCTTGTCACCACAACCATTCAAAAGGGGGAATCGGCAAGCTTGAGGAACGAGGAAGTGTTGGCTGTGAAGTGGAGGGATAGGAAAGATGTGTACATCATGTCCACCATCCACGATGACACCTCGGTGGAACTTCACAGAAGACGCAGTACCGTTCGCAAGCCTTCCTGCATCAATGAGTACAATAAATTCATGGGGGGTGTGGATTTAAATGATCAAATGTTGCAGCCCTATCTTTCAACCCGAAAATCCCTCTTCTGGTATAAAAAAATCGCAATTTACTTTTTTCATTTGGCCCTGTTAAATTCTTTCATAGTCTACCAAAAATCCACACATAGACCCACCACCTTCATGAGATTTATTGAAGACATTGTCACTGCCCTGATCTACCAACAAACATCCCCCCCAGAAAGCATTCACTCAGATTGTGTCAGCAGACTACATGAGCGCCATTTTTCAGACCATATTCCAACATCACGATCCGGAAGACGACGCCAAAAAAAATGTCGGGTGTGCACCAGAAGAGGAATTAGGAAAGACACCAGCTTCCATTGTCCCGACTGTCCCTCCCAACCTGGCCTTTGCATCGGAAAATGCTTCAAGCGATATCACACTCTCGAAAACTATTAGCCCATATTTCTAATACTGCCATTTCCCCGTTTTCAATATGTCCTGAATATTTCCCTGCCTCAACCAACCATATCATTGTCTTCCATGTGAACTGACCCTGGCCTGTTTCTCGACTATGTCTCTGCCTACCGTCTGCATTGTTTATCCGCCATGTTTCTGCCTTTCACGTGAACTGACCCTGGTCTGTATGGATTATGCCTCTGCCTACCGTTTATTTCTGCCTTTTACCTGCACTGACCTCGGCCTGTTGACCATGTTTTTGCCTGCCCCCTTGGACTGATCTTTCACCCTGCTACACAGGGGTCTCACATATGTGAGGGGCTCCAGAATAGTGTTCTGAGTTCAGAAAACCAGTTTTTGGTTTTCTGTGTTCCCAGAACAGGGTCTGGTTGTCCGGAGGCTTCAAAGCGATTTGGGTGGGAGAAGCCTCTACCCCTGTCCCCATTCTTTCCTGACCGTTGCCCTAAGCTTGATGGTCCTGCCTGCTCCCTGGACAAATACTCTGGCTGTGCTGACCATACCTCTGCCTGCTGCATGTACTAACTATGGACAGTATTCCTGCCTGCTGCATGGACGATCCTTTGTTCCTTTTGCTACTGCTGACCACATCCCTGCCTGCTATCTGGACCAATGCTTTGGCTGTGCTGACATCATCTCTATCTGTACTAACTATTCCTGCCTGCTGCCTGTTTTGCTGTCGCTGTCCACGTTCCTGCCTGCTGCCTGGACCGATGCTCTCCTCTTTGGACCACTGCACTACTAAAACCGCAGGTAATCTTTTCTTTACCCTTTTCTCAGAAGAATGTATTTTGGTTTATAATTGGTATGTACAGTACATGCTATGTTTTAGAAATATGAAGGGCCTTCAACAATGTGATAGGTTGTCAGGAATTTATGTGTGTAATTTATGCTCCTAGAACACATGACGGTGCTACTTAGATGTTAGGCCTCTGTATTTGGCCAGGCTGTGTAAAAGTCTCACACATTTGGTATCGCCATACTCAGGAGGAGTAGCAGAATGTATTTTGGGGTGTCACTTTTGCTATGTACATGCTATGTGTTGGTAATATCTTATAAATGGACAACTTTGTATAAAAAAAATGCGTTTTCATTTTTTTCCCACATATTCCAAAAACTTTTGGAAAAAAATGAACCGTTCAAAAGACTCATTATGCCTCCAAGATTATACGTTGGGGTGTTAGCTTTCCAAAATGGGGTCATTTTATGGGCGTTTCCATTGTCCTGGTGCTCCAGGGTCTTCAAAACTGTAATAGGTGGTTGAGAAATGAGATGTGTAATTTATGCTCCTAGAATGCCTGAAGGTGCTATTTCAATGTTGGGCCTCTGTATTTGGCCAGGCTGTGTAAAAGTCTCACACATTTGGTATCGCCATACTCAGGAGGAGTAGCAGAATGTATTTTGGGGTGTAATTTTTGCTATGTACATGCTATGTGTTGAAAGCTCTGTTTCTGAGAAAAAAATGATAAAAATTTGGTTTGGGTACAGTGTAGCATGACTGAGTAATTGTCATTCAAAGTGTGAGAGCGCTGAAAGCTACAAATTGGTCTGGTAAGGAAGGGTGTATAAAAGCCCTGTATTGAAGTGGTTAAAGGGTGCCTTGACTGAAAAAGGTTGAGAAACACTGCTCTTGACCAGTGGTCATCAACCCTCTCCTCAGGGTCCACTAACAGGCCAGGTTTTATGTATTACCTTGGGGAGATGCAGACTAGAATACTGTAATCACTGAGCAGCAAATGATATAACCTGTGATGTATTTCAGTTATCTTGCAAACCTAGCCTGTTAGTGGGCCCTGGAGACAGGGTTGATGACCACTGCTCTAGACCAGTGTTTCTCAACTCCAGTCCTCAAGGCACCCCAACAGGTCATGTTTTCAGGCTTTCCATTATTTTGCACAAGTGATTTGATCAGTTTCACTGCCTTAGTAATTACCACAGCCGTTTCATCCTGAGGGAAATCTTGAAAACATGACCTGTTGGGGCGCCTTGAGGACTGGAGTTGAGAAACACTGCTCTAGACAATGGAAAAACACTCTGGATAAACTAGCACATGAACAGGCTCCAATTCATCACTGGAAGTCCTCCCAGGACTCAAAGCTCACTTCCAATAGGCAAACAAAAAAAGAAACATAATGGGCAGTCAATTCCAACTGGTTTTGTACATAAAGCGCTTTGTCAAAGGATTCCTTAATGGGATCCTCTGATGTCATATTGCCTCCAAGATTACGTTTTACAAGTGAGTCTTTGGTCCTAAGAGTGCCAGAACAGCACAGAACAGGACATGAGCCCATTCATATTTTAATTAAAAAATCTGGTTTCTGAATTGATTATTTGGACATACAGTATCTCAAAGAACTCTGTTGCTGCTCTTTACCCTGCACCAGCTGAACACAGGACAGATCTTGCATATGTTTTTTGCTGCTGATTGGCACATATGCTAACTACGTGCATAGGCTACCCCATGGCAAAAAGCTTGTGGTGACATGTTGTGCATTTGAGACCACCTTACAACTAACTCCCATAACAGCGATTTGATCTGCTGTAAAGGTGCTTTTACCATTACTAAGGTGTGTGCCATTTGGTGTAAGATTCTATGGTTCTCACAGTGATCACTGTTTGTCTTTTGTTAATGTCAGGCATTAAAGTGGAACCAAACCTATCAATTTAACTGTTTCCCAAAAGAAAGAAAGTAGGAAATGTTTCTTGCCCCACCTCTCCACATCGTCCAATCAGAAAAGCCTATGCATTTATTCAGAAAATGCAAAGCATTCTCTGAATGGTGCACATGCCGAGAGGCCAACTTTTAGCATTCACAATGCTGCAGGCATGTAGCTCAGCACAGGACCTGGAAGTAAGAAAAGATCTCTGAAGGAGTGGAGTCTACGTCAGTGATTTCCAGCATCCAGGGGCATCGGCCAGGTATGGTATATAGATCCAGTGGGTAAAAGAATCAAAAAAATATAGATACAGTGGGTATAAACAAGAATCACCCCCTCTTTAAAATAAAAAAATTTGGTTGCTTTGAAAGCCTGAAATGAAAACAGACACCGTTTTTTTTTTTTATCCAGCTGTATTTACTCAGTGCAACTTATAACATCCAAATGAAAGATATAACACCAACATGTCAAAAAATTTTTTTTTTAAAGATTCAAAAACAGAATCACTGAGTTACATTTGATGGTGACCATTTGTGGACTGAAGTCAGTCCATAGATTTTCAATAGGGTTTAAGTCTGGGCTCTGACCAGGCCATGCAACGACGTTCACCTTTTTCTCTTTCAACCACTGTGTGGTCGTTTTTGCCGTGTGCTTTGGGTCATTGTTATGTTGGAAGGTAAACCTTATTCCTATTGACAACTTTCTGGCAGAGGCAGTGGCGGAACTACCGCCATAGCGACACACGCTATGGGGCCCGCAACCGAGAGGGGCCCGTGGGGAGGAGGAGGAATGCATACTGCCGGGGGGCGAGCACCGCCCGCACGGTCCCCCAGCCAGGGGAAGTGAGGAGAGGAAGAGGCGCGATGTGCGTACAAGCAGAGAGCTGTAATAGCTTTCATTTGAATGTCCTGCATTCCCGGGGCTCACCATCACATAGCCCCACCTCTTGGCCCGTCGCCTTTGATAGACAGAACGCCGGTCCAATGCGGGACATGTGACGTCATCAAAGGCGCCGGGCCAAGAGGTGGGGCTATGTGACGGTGAGCCCCGGGAACGCAGGACATTCAAATGAAAGCTATTACAGCTCTCTGCTTGTATGCACAGCACGCCTCTTCCTCTCCTCACTTCCCCTGGCTGGGGGACCGTGCGGGCGGTGCTCGCCCCCCCCCCCACTCTGAGGCAGCCCCATGCTCGCCAATAGCTGACGAGTCTCCTCTCTGCCTGACAGCAGCTGGTTGAGCAGAGCAGAGCAGTGTATCAAAGCTCCTCCCCTCCTTCTCAGTCCGTTCTGTACACACACACACATGTGGAGAGGAGGGAGAAGGGAAGCGCTGAATCTCAGGTCTGCAAAGTTTTTATTATGCTTTGTACTGTAGATGGAGGAGAGAGTGTCTGGAAAGGAGGGCAAGGTAGATGTCATATGAGTGATCAAGGGGTTAGGAGGATGTGCTGGGAGGAGGAAGGCAATGCTAGAACTTCAGTGTGGATTAGATTTGAAATCTGGCAACCCCTCTCTTGCTTCCCAAAACACCCCTCCAGCACATATCCTACCCCCCTACCCATCCCCCTTGCACTGGCTCTTTTCTCTCTCAAAGCGCCCTCCCCCCAGCACATATCTGACCCCCCAAGCAAATATGGGGCGCAGTGGCTGCATTTGATGGGGCGCAGTGGCTGCATATGATGGGGCGAAGTGGCTGCATTTTATGGGGCGCAGTGGCTGCATTTGATGGGGCACAGTGGCTGCATTTGATGGGGCACAGTGGCTGCATTTGATGTTTCTTTTTTTTCAGAATCAGTATTTTTGCGCCCCCCCAAACAAATTTGATCACCAACCGCCATCGCATTTGAGGGCTGCAGTATGCATTCCTCATCCTCCCCGGTAGTTCCGCCACTGGCTCGCCTCTTCCACTGCACAGGTGAGGCTACATTGTGCACGGGTCATGCTGCATTGGGCACAGGTGAGGCTGTATTGGGCATGGGTCACGCTGAATTGGGCACAGGTGAGGCTGCATTGGGCACAGGTGAGGCTGTATTGTGCACAGGTGAGGCTGCGTTGGGCACAGGCCACACTGCATTGGGCACAGGTGAGGCTGCATTGGGCACTGGACACGCTGCATTGGGCACAGGCCACACTGCATTGGGCACAGGTGAGGCTGCATTGGGCACTGGACACGCTGCATTGGGCACAGGCCACGCTGCATTGGGCACGGGCAGACCACGCTGCATTGGGCACAGGTAAGGATTATTGAAGCGCTAACACCAGGTGTTTGGAGTATCTTTATCTGTTGATTAAACTTTCTGGAATACATATATTGCTATTGTGGTGTAGGATCTGGGTTCTTTCTTTCTTTCTTTCATCTCAGACTCGAACCACACGCCCTTTAAACCACGCCCACTATTTAATTTAAGTCCGCCATTTTTTTGTGGGGGGGGGGCCTATACAACATTTTGCTATGGGGCCCTGTGATTTCTAGTTACGCCCCTGGGCAGAGGGCAGAAGATTTTCCTCAAGAATTTGATGGTATTTTTCCCAGCCATTTTACCTCCTTTCCTGACAAGTGCTCCAGTCCATGCTGCAGAGAAACATCCCCATAACAGGATATTACCACCTCCATACTTTACTGAAGGAGTTGTTATAAAATATTGATTTTGATTATTATAATGGAAGGATGAAAACCCTAAAATTGTCAACATTTTTTGTCATAATTTTTTATGATAAAAGCAGAGTTCCATTTTCTTGCACTCTATAATACTCATTCTGTATTTACCTTACTTTCTATAATAAAACATTTTCACATCACTCTTTAACCAGTTTTTTATTGTGAATCTCCACAGATGTATAACACATTCATAACAGCCTGAGTGATATAATTATTTGTAGCTGCTACGGATTTCATATAAAGAACAGAGGAGTTTCATTGGGTATTATGCAGTCTTTCATGGGTATTAATTATTCTAATTATGTCATGCTCTCACATCCAAATGAATGCCTTTTTTAATTGATTACCTCAGTTTATTTTACCCAGTTCTAACAGAAATCACATATTACTTTGTCTCAATGGCACGTAACCCTTCTATCAATACCTTACTTTGTTGCTCAGGCAGTCTCATGGCAGATATATCATCTTACTCTAGTGAAGCACTGAAAGAGGGCACAAGGCTGTCCTACTGTACCAATGATTATGGCAGAATCCTGACCTTCAGCAGCCCTCTCGATACTCAAGGCAGTTTGTACAATTTCTGGCAAAGGCTCATAGCATTGTCACTCAACTGACTCAAAGCTGATAGAAAATCGTATTGCTGTATTCCAGTTATCTAGTCCTTGGAAAGTTATTGTACAAATTGATTTTAATTTCTAAATTCCATTTAGACATTGGGTTCCTGAAAACTCTCCTCCCATCTGACTTAAGGAAAAAATATTGATGGCTTCACCACAAGGCATTTTAAAATGAATGAGTTGTAATAAAATGAGCCATGATCAATGTTACTTGGTAATTGGAAATCTGTGATATCATCAGTCCAGTCAGTCATGAACAAGTGAGAATTTTACAATATATTGACTGTGGACTTAGAAATAGGAAAAGCTAATGAAAGTACAGGCATACATAGCTACAACTGATAGCTAGTTGTTCCCCATTCTATGAGAAATGGATTTACTGTCTGCGTGCCATGTTGTAACACTGACCAAAGATTGTGGCATGACCCAGCAATGCAGGTATTCACTGTGCCATGTTTGAAAAGTTTAAGCCCCCATTCACACCTGAGCAATTTGTCATGCATTTCCTGATGTGCAACAATACTCAACATTGGCGGAGTCTCATGGTGATGTCACCGGATGGCCATGCCCTATGTCTATATAAGAGCTGATAGACAGCGGCAATGACACAACTGCCGGAGCCAGCGTTGGAGGAGGACTAGGACGGAGGCGGAGAAGACAGCAGCGGCGGAGAAGACAGCAGCGGAGAAAAATACAGCAATGGAGGGAGAAGACCAGTGGGAGTAGACAGCAGCAGAGGGAGAAGACCGGAGGAAGAACACATTACCGGAGGGAGAAGATAGCAGCAGAAGGAGAAGACCGGAGGAAGAACACATAGGTGGCGAAACCGGAGAAAGAAGACACGTTGGAGCTACGACAGGGACATTCTTTATTTTTAATAAAAGACTTGTCAAAACCGTCTCTTGTTTTTACTTACAATACACTGCCTTTTTTGGGGTGAATGGATAGGGGTACAATGTACCCCATACTCATTCACATGGTGGGGCCTCCTTGGTAAAGGGGGCTTCCAGATTCCAATAAGCCCCCAGCACACAGACCTGCTCAGCTGCTCATCCTACGTCTTCACTTCCCCCATATCATTGCAATTCTTTTTTCTCGGAGCAGGTACCTATTTCTGACAGATATTTGCTCCTATTTCCACTTCTCTTGCCTTGCAACCTCCTGGGACACATCACACATACCAGGGGGCTGCAGGACCAGTCGCAGCGCAGCTCATGCAAGCAAAGTGGGAAGCCGGCTGTGAAACAGCAGGAAATCATAGTCAGCTTCCCACAAACAAGATGGCCACACAGTGGAACTGAAGATCAGGGAAATACAAGCCTTGGTGATGACAGCCCTGGATTCTTGGACTGTCAGTTTATTAAAAGTCAGCAGCTACACTATTTGTATCTGACTTAAAAAAAAAAGAGAAATTACTGTACTTCCTCTTTAAACAAAGTGTTGGTAAACGAACACAGTAGTTACCTGTCCTGCTGCCTGTACTGCTAATATTGACTACTGTGGAATTTTCTGCCTCTGGAACTTCTGGGTGTATCAGCTGCCTGGTCTGACATTGAGTGATGTGGTTCTATCCATCAGCCTCTGTAGTGACATCAAGGCTTGCAGAAGAATCCAGATTGTGTGACAACTAATAGAGAAAGCAACATTTTGCACTGTAGGCAGTGGGACAGTTAAGCAGCCCATAGATGGGTCAGTTTTTTTGTTCAACCAGAGGAATGAGCAAAAAAAAGTCCTGATTCCCCCATCTACATGTAGCGGGGTCTTCAAAGTTAGTGGGATACACCTGGGGGTAAAGAGACCCAGGTGTGTAATTATGTCAGGGATTAGACCCCTTTTCTTATTCGTGGAGGATTGGGTGGTGTAATATTCTCCTTGACCAGTGGGTGTCAGTGTACCTACTGGCTCGAGGTAGAATCACTACCACAGTGCTACCCTTCTTTGTCCCTTCCTGGAGATGGTACGGCTGGGGCGGGGAACCCGCCGTGGTGTCGATGGGAGGAGATAAAAGGGGGAGACGCCCTCGCCACGAGTCTGTCGTCTTCGGGGATCATCTCTTCACGCACCCAGGCACCTTAGGCCTGGGTGCGGGCGGTTCAAGGTTCCGGCCTAGGCGCCCAAGGCCTGGCCGGAATGAAGATGGAGTCCATCCCAGGCACCTTCAGCCTGGGGTGAGGTACTATTGAGGAGGCCTGGGACCCGGTGACTCCGACTGGGTCCCGCAAGGGTGAAGTTGCTCCAGGGCGCCCCTTGCGAGGGGACCCGCATCTGAGGTGAGGAGGCTGGGGAGGTCACCCGTCCAAAGACCCGGTGCAGTGTCAACCCGGTGACGGATGGGCCTTCGGTAACTCCCTTGGAGGACATCTTCCCCTGATAGGGGCTACAGCGCAGCGGAGGAGCTTTCATCAAGACTCCTGCAACCCCTGGTCATAGCACAGGGAGCGTAGGGACTAGGAACCTGTACAGTGCCTCGACCTGCTTCCCCATCGTATCATGCCGTTGCATTTGACTGTATGTGGAGATACGCAATAAACCTGAGTTTGGACTTTGATGGGTGTATGGACTCTGTTGATGGGAACAAGGGGAGATTCCGGCACGGAAGGACTGACCCTCATAACCAGCACACATTTGGCCCGAGGAAAAGATTGATATTGGCCTTCACCTCACCCACATGCATGGGGAGGACATGGGCCGTAGCGCACCTCACTCTGTCGCTCGACATACCCCTAGCTAAAGAGGTCGGGGTGAGGAGGCCGCTACACGTGGGGGCTCATGAGTCCGGGATGAAATGTGTGTTAACCCTGAGGTTTGGAACGGCTGTGTTTGAACTTTGCTGCCCGGAGGAGGTCCGAGCAGGTCGGCCATGTGATTGGCCAAAGTGCGTCCCTGTGCTCGAAGTCGTGGAAATTTCCCTGAAAAACTGGGAGAGGCCCATGCAGAAAGAGCGGGAAGAGGGAGGAGTCCAGCCGTGTGACGAACTACATGTGGGGACTTTTGCTGCACTGCGCCACGAGGCATCCCATGACTGCGCAATTCGTGGGAGGAGACTGAAGGAAGCCCGCGAAAACGTGCAAGTCGTGGGAGGAGTCTGGCCACGTGTGGAGATACACGTGGAGACTCCGGCGCGAGGTCAGCGCGTGATGGAGCAGCAAGTGGTCGGAGCGAACTCAGGCTCCCCGTGGATGACGGTACCTTATCCTTTCAAGATGACTGCATTTGCTGCATCCATTACAGACACGGGGATAAGGCTCAGGCCCCGAGGACAGTTGGCTTTGTATTCATGCAGAGACACAGAGGCCCTCGGTGTGATCTGTCCCGGATGCTCGGGACTGGTGGTCCAACTAAAGCCATTCGGGCGATGCGAAGCATGCAAGGAGTTTCTTTTTGAGGTTGAACCACACACGGAAAGGCCCCGGGCCCTACGCCTCAACTGCATCACAGGAACCGCCACTCCGGAGGGAGAGATCAAAGCCTTTGCGGAGTTTCCCATGCGCGCTGACCAGGGCGAAGTGACTGCCCAACCAGAGACTGAGAGAGAAAAATCAGAGGACACTGCTTCGGTCACCACAGACTCCCTGCTGCCACCCCCGAAGAGGAAGATAGGCCTGGTGCAGGCCTCCTGTGGTCGTGGTCGAGCTTCACCCCGCTGCTTGCCGGACCTGGATGGATCCGGTCTGAAGAATCCTGGACATCCCAGTGCTGAAAAAGGTCCAGGTGAGCCAGGGGCTGGGACTGTGTGTGTGGTTGGAGGTGTCGGGAGTTCACAGTCGGTGGAGCCCGCAAGGGAGGGTAGCCTTCCGTCTACTAGAGACTACCTTCCCGCTGAGATGTATGACACCTCCGACTTAGAGTCATTGTCAGACTGTGGTGATGATGGAGAGATAGACTAACTGTTTCACCGGAAGGGCTGGGACAGACGCCCACTACCTGTGCTGAGTAAACCGCAGGATTCCCCCATGTCCATAGAAGACAGTACGCTCCGGGTGAAGGCCCCGGAGTTCCCGAGGAAATCTAGTCCTCCGACCAACTTTCCTCATTCAACCACATCACCCGCTCTGATAGTAGGGATGCAGTGTGCTTCATTGCGGGCACCGAGAGCAAAGCCACCAGAGATGGTGAAAGTACCTCGGCACCCGGAGGCCATCGTACAGCCAGGAGAAGGTGAGCGAGATGTGATGCCGCCTCTAGCTCGATTGCAGAGACTTTTCTCCCAGAGAGTCGCCCGTGAATATGGGTGGGAGTACCCCTACTTGCCTCGGGACTTATTGTATGAAGTCGAGGTCTTGCGACCACGGTGGTATGACGAGTTTGTGTGGGAAAAACTCAAAGTGCCCCATGCCCGGCGATACCTGTCATGTTCGCCGCCGGTGTCTAAAAAGTTTAAAGACTGTAAAGCTGATTGGAGACTGGGACGCCATATCCATGCTGATAAGGTGCTCGTCTGCAGGAAAGAAGGAGAAGACGTCGAATATTCGGTGGAAGTATTTGACAAACACCTGAAGCCCTTGTTTTTGCCGGATCCAAGATTTTACTTGTAGGAGAAGTGAACTCCTATTTTGTTGCTGTTGAAACTTTCTGGAAGAGACATTCCCAGACGCCTAGAACTGTGCCCTACTTTTGTTTTGATTTGGGCTTTTCTTTCACTCACTGGAGATTTGGGAGCTGTTGTTTTTTTTTGTTCTCCCTTTTCTTCATGTGCCAAAGGCAGAGACTTTTGGGGTAGAGTTAGAGTAGGAAAGCAGGAAGAATGAAGATCTAACCAAGTGTCATTACCGCAGCGCTGTCACCAGGTGGCAGTGTTGTGCAACGGTTGTTTGAAAATGTTACACATGCATTACTTACTTATTGGAGTGAGCGGGTCTCTCGGCTGACGGACCCACTCATGCCAAGTTAACACAGAGTGTTAGGATGTTTTTTTTTTGTTTGTTTCCCTTCTGCAGGAGATTCGTCGGTCAAGGCTACTGAGTATGGGGTGGTTCTTAGACAGTGACGGGAGGGATTGTATATGTGTACATGACAGATGTTTTATACAAAAGTTTTAATGTTTTATAGTTCCCTTTTCTGTTGAGCAGGTCTTGGCACATACAGTATCCAAAATTTGAGGGATAGCCTCTGGGGCCCACTTCATGTCACCCCTCCTTGGGAGACATGGGTGTGCACCTGACGCTGGGGACCAGCGTCAAATCACCAGGGGGAGTGTGTAGCGGGGTCTTCAAAGTTAGTGGGATACACCTGGGGGTAGAGAGACCCAGGTGTGTAATTATGTCAGGGATTAGACCCCTTTTCTTATTCGTGGAGGATTGGGTGGTGTAATATTCTCCTTGACCAGTGGGTGTCAGTGTACCTACTGGCTCGAGGTAGAATCACTACCACAGTGCTACCCTTCTTTGTCCCTTCCTGGAGATGGTACGGCTGGGGTGGGGAACCCGCCGTGGGGTCGATGGGAGGAGATAAAAGGGGGAGACGCCCTCGCCACGAGTCTGTCGTCTTCGGGGATCATCTCTTCACGCACCCAGGCACCTTAGGCCTGGGTGCGGGCGGTTCAAGGTTCCGGCCTAGGCGCCCAAGGCCTGGCCGGAATGAAGATGGAGTCCATCCCAGGCACCTTCAGCCTGGGGTGAGGTACTATTGAGGAGGCCTGGGACCCGGTGACTCCGACTGGGTCCCGCAAGGGTGAAGTTGCTCCAGGGCGCCCCTTGCGAGGGGACCCGCATCTGAGGTGAGGAGGCTGGGGAGGTCACCCGTCCGAAGACCCGGTGCAGTGTCAACCCGGTGACGGATGGGCCTTCGGTAACTCCCTTGGAGGACATCTTCCCCTGATAGGGGCTACAGCGCAGCGGAGGAGCTTTCATCAAGACTCCTGCAACCCCTGGTCATAGCACAGGGAGCGTAGGGACTAGGAACCTGTACAGTGCCTCGACCTGCTTCCCCATCGTATCATGCCGTTGCATTTGACTGTATGTGGAGATACGCAATAAACCTGAGTTTGGACTTTGATGGGTGTATGGACTCTGTTGATGGGAACAAGGGGAGATTCCGGCACGGAAGGACTGACCCTCATAACCAGCACACATTTGGCCCGAGGAAAAGATTGATATTGGCCTTCACCTCACCCACATGCATGGGGAGGACATGGGCCGTAGCGCACCTCACTCTGTCGCTCGACATACCCCTAGCTAAAGAGGTCGGGGTGAGGAGGCCGCTACATACACTTTCAAGGTGGTTGGGGGAATCACTCCAGCGGAGCTATTGTATTCTGACAATGGGGAGACTTATCTGCTGTCAGAGCACACTGATCAGCACTGCCAGCTGTGCTGATTAAAGTGATGTTAAAGGCTTTTTTTGTTTTTAAATAAGAGACATGTTATACTTACCTGCTTTAAGCAGCAGTTTTGTACAGAGAAGCCCCAATCCTCCTCTTTTTGGATTTCTTGCCAACACTCCTGGCCCCTCCCTCATGCCCAGTGCCCCCAGAGCCAGCATCTTGCAATGAGGGCACACAGGCAGGCTCGCTCCTGAGCCACAGCTCTGCATGTCTGTTCACACACAAAGCAGCGGCTCGGCCCCACCCCCTCTCTCTCCTCATTGGCTCACTGCTGTCTCAGCCAGTGAGGAGGGAAAGTCCCTGGAGAGCCGAGGTTCTCATGCACATTACTGGATCGCGATGGGGCTCAGGTAAGTTTTAGGGGGGCTGAGGGGCTGCTGCATAAAGAAGGTTTTTTACCTTCATGCATAAAATACATGAAGGTGAAAAACCTTGAGCCTTTAGAACCACTTTAACTGCTTGCATATAACTTACATATATGGTGGCAGGGTGGCTCTTCTGCGCAGGATCACGTACCTAGAAAGTGATCCTACACTGCTGGGTCTGGGGTGCGTGCGTGCCACCGGTGGCCCACTTCTGCTGTGATTATACACAGGGGGAGCTAATCGGCGGGTACAGCAGACTTAATGTCGGCCGGCACCCACCAATGCTTCAGTACAGTGGGAGAACAGGAATCTTTCTATGTAAACAAAAGAAAAATGCCGTTCTGTCAGTACAGAAGGCATGGATCCTGTGTCTCTGCAAAGTAGGGGCACCAATCCATGCCTTCCCCTAGAACAAGCACCTCCCCCACAGTAAGAAATTACTAGCTAGGCACACAGTTAACCCTTTGATCGCCCCTGCCATTAACCTCTTCCCAGCCAGTGTCATTAGTACAGTGACAGTGTATATTTTTTAGCACTGATCACTGTATTAGTGTTACTGGTCCCCAAAAAGTATCAGCTAGTGTCTGATTGTCCACTGCAATATTACAGTCTCAGTATAAGTCGCTGATCGCCCGCCATTACTAGTAAAAATAAAAAATAATTAACCACTTGCCAACTGCTTAACGTAGATATACGTCGGCAGAATGGCACGGGCAGGCAAAGCAACGTACACGTACGTTGCTTTGAATCTGCCGCCTAGCAGGCGCATGCGCACGTCCGCCGCGAGTTCCGTGATCGTGCCCGTGAGACACGCGGACTCGATGTCCGCCGGTGTTCCGCAATCATGTCACGGAACGGCAAAACGGGGAGAAACAAGGTATTTCCCTGTTCTGCCTAGTGACAGGACAGTGATCGTGTCAGTTGTAGCCCAGCCCCCACACAGTTAGAATCACTCCCTAGGACACACTTAACCCCTCCCTCGCCCCCTAGTGGTTAACCCCTTCCCTGCCATTTTTATAGCACTGATCGCTGTATAAATGACAATGGTCCCAAAATAGCGTCAAAAGTGTCCGATGTGTCCGCCGCAATATCGCAGTCATGATAAAAATCGCTGATCGCCGCCAGTACTAATAAAAAAAAAAGAATAATAAAAATGCCATAAAACTATCCCCTATTTTGTAGACGCTATAACTTTTGCGCAAACCAATCAATATACGCTTATTGCGATTTTGTTTGCCAAAAATATGTAGAAGAATACGTATCGTCCTAAACTGACGAAAACATTTTTTTTAATATATTTTTTGGGGATATTTATTTTAGCAAAAAGTTTAAAATTTTGCATTTTTTTTCCAAATTGTCGCTCTTTTTTTGTTTATAGTGCAAAAAATAAAAACCGCAGAGGTGATCAAATACCACCAAAAGAAATCTCTATTTGTGGGAAAAAAAGGACATCAATTTTGTTTGGGTGCAACGTTGCATGACTGCGCAATTGTCAGTTAAATCAATGCAGTGCCGAATCGCAAAAAATTGCCCCGGTCATTGGGCAGCCAATTCTTCCGGGGCTGAAGTGGATAATTAAATATATCCCATAGTTTGTAGACGCTATAACATTCGCGCAAACCAATCAGGATATACACTTATTGGGATTTTTCAACCAAAAATATGTAGCTAAATACATATTGGCCTAAATTGATGAAGAAATTCGTTTTTTTTTTCAATATTCTTTTATTGGATAGGTTTTATAGCAGAACGCAAAAAAATTGTTGTTTTTTTTTCAAAATTGTCAGTCTTTTTTTTGCTTATGGTGAAAAAAATATTAAATCGCAGAGGTGATTAAATACCACCAAAAGAAAGCTCTATTTGTGGGGAAAAGGACATAAATTGTATTTAGGAACAGCGTCGCATGACCGTGCAAATGTCTGTTAAAGTGACGCAGTGCTGTTTTGCAAAAAATGGCCTGGTCATTAAGGGGCTAAATTATCCAGAGGTCAAGTGGTTAAGCGTCATTTATCCAATCATCTTCTGTACAACCAAGGTGCCCATACATAGAATGAAATTCGTCCCACCCCTGCTGAACCTGCCAAATTTTGATCCATGTATTCCCGGCTTTAAGTAATAATGTGTTCTTTTATAGGCACTTCTTTGTTTAGTGTTTTTTTTTTTTTTTTTGCCACAGAGTCACTTTAAAAACAAATTGATTCCTATTTATTAATGAAATTTAAAATAGAGTTTGTCATCACTTCAAAATGTTTTTTGTTCATATGTTATCTTTTGAGTGTATGTGTTCATTAGTATTCTTTGCAAAAATGCTGTCCACTGGAGGAATTATTCCATTAGAATATGAGTGATCACAAATATTCAGTAAAGAGTTCTTATTCTTAAGCGCTTATCCTAAAGGACAATAACCATTAGCAAGCAGTCAGAGTTTTCTCTGCTGAAGCCACAAGGTAATATATGATGGTATATTATAGATTACTGCATTTAAATCTACATTAAACAAACATTTACCGTATATACTCGAGTATAAGCCGACCCGAGTATAAGCCGAGGCACCTAATTTTACCACAAAAGGCTGGGAAAACTTATTGACTCGAGTATAAGCCTAGGGTAAGAATGCAGCAGCTACTGTAAGCATAAAAGAGGGTCAACAATGCCCATTTGCATGCCTCACTGTGCCCATTTGCACGCCTCACTGTGCCCAACCTCACTGTGCCCATTACCTCACTGTGCCCATTACCTCACTGTGCCCATATCCTCACTGTTCCCATCTCCTCACTGTTTCCATCTCCTCACTGTGCCCATATCCACACTGTGCCTATGTTCTCACTGTGCCCATCTCCTCACTGTGCCCATCTCCTCACTGTGCCCATCTCCTCACTGTGCCCATATCCTCACTGTTCCCATCTCCTCACTGTGCCCATCTCCTCACTGTGCCCATATCCTCACTGTGCCCATCGCAGCGTACCTGAAATTCTTGACAGGCTGCGCTGCGGCCGTCCATTTTTTTAAATTTGCGGTTTCCTCCTGGTCCCGTGCAGTTCCGTGATAGGCGATTGACACTGTGTTCAGTGTTCCGCCTATCACGGCCATCTTCTCATCCTCTGACTTTCCCAGCAGACACTGTGTTTAGTGATCCGCCAATCACGGACGTTCTTTCATCCTCGAACAAGAGAAGGTCCGTGATTGGCGGATCACTAAACAGTGTCTGCTGGGAAAGTCCGAGGATGAGAAGATGGCCGTGATAGGCGGAACACTGAACACAGTGTCAATCGCCTATCATGGAACCGCACGGGACCAGGAGGAAGCCGCAAATTTAAAGAAATGGATGCCCAAAGGTACACTGACTCGAGTAAAAGCCGAGAGGGGTATTTTCAGCCCTAAAAAAAGGGCTGAAAAACTTGGCTTATACTCGAGTATATACGGTATATATTGCAGCTTACTTATCCTTAAAGTGGTATTAAACCCAAAACCAAAAATTTAACACATTGCAACTTACCAATTATTAGATGCGGTGGCTGCATGTTTTCTTTTTGCTGATCTGGCCAGTAACACCCTTCCGACCTTAGGATGACTACATTCTGGATGAAGCAACAGAGATACCCTTGGACAGCAGTATTGTTAGTCTGTGGGGATACAAGTGTTAGTGTAGCTAAATCTGCTACTGAATCTAATAAATTGAAGCCAAACTCCAACTCACACTTTTTAAGAAGTTACAAAAGCTCTTTTGTTCATTTGGGATAAAGGTTTTAGATGAATAAATAAAAGCTGAACATTGTAAGCACCCCTGCCAGTGATAAATGGTTTGCCTAAGCATCTGCTGGACAGCTTGTTGTTTTATTGGCAGGTTCACCAAGTGAAAATAAAAGAAAGAAAGCCTAAAAATGAAAACAAATGCAGCTACCACATCTAAGAATTGGTAAGCTATAATATAATAAATGTTCGCTTTTGGGTTTAATACCACTTTAAATGTTGTGGCCATATTATTTTCTTTTTTAGGCATTTTTTCATTATTTGCACCTAGAGATCCAGCCACTAACACATTTCCTGTCTAAGGCCGGCCATGCACGGTTTAAACAAGGTGGTAATAACTGTAAGCGCAAGTACGTAAGTGCACACAGTGGCTGGGATGTTTAGCTACATAAGCAATTAGTCTATAAACAGTTCAAGGGTTATTCGTGGCAGATCAATGGCGG
Organism: Rana muscosa; assembly: GCA_029206835.1. Taxonomy (NCBI): domain Eukaryota; kingdom Metazoa; phylum Chordata; class Amphibia; order Anura; family Ranidae; genus Rana; species Rana muscosa. The sequence goes on along the minus strand of CM055117.1, from coordinate 161,246,872 downwards.
ATGCTGTCCTCAGAGAGCTGGCTCTGTGGTAGGCAAGAAGAAGGTAGAGAAGGAAGTGCCACATGAGTGTAGTATTTAAGACAGCTTTAATGGCACAGTATAAAATCACACTTACAGGAAACAGGAAATAAAAAGGCTTATCTGTGTGTCAATCGTCCGTGGGGAAGCCTCAGATCCGGATCCGTTTTTCTATGCAGAGATGAATGTCTGCAGTTGTTGTTGCTGCTCGGCCTGTCCACAGGATCTGCTCCAGGCCGAGCAGCAACAACTGAGGCTTCCCCACGGACCATTGACACACAGATGAGCCTTTTTATTTCCTGTTTCCTGTAAGTGTGATTTTATACTGTGCCATTAAAGCTGTCTTAAATACTACACTCGGGTGGTGCTTCCTTCTTAACCTTCTTCATACACGGTTTGAATATCAGCCATTAATGGACAGGCTTAATGTACCAAGTTGATCGATCAATCAACTTGGGTACCGCCAGCATTACGGATTCTCTTACAATTATCACTCCCCCCCGGTGTGGGGGCAGAAAATTGCTCGGTAGGAGGGATTCCCCTGTCTGAACTGTCTGTGTTGATGGGGGAATCATGCAAATTTCTTTACTGCATCTTTTGACAGCGACCATGTTAATCTGGGAACGGGGTAGTGTTAGATGTACTAGCAGATTTAGATAGACTTGACTGACAATAAAAGCCGAACTCCAGCTAACACTTTTTAAGCAGTTACAGCAAGAGTTTTTTTTTGTTTTTTTTTACTTAAATGAATAAAAGCTGATCATTGTAGGCACCCCGGTCAGTGTTTAGTGGTTTGTCTCAACTTTCTAATTGCTAACTTTGCTGGACAGCTTGGTCTGTTAAAGGAAGTTGAAAAATATTCAAACCACAAAAGAGTGTGCAAGCCTGTTGTAGTGAGAGTAGAGAAGACAGACGATGGGGTTGTAAAAAATAGGGGTCATGGAACCCGGTGGAGAGGAGATGTTACAGTATGTTAAGGAATTGTCCCAAGTCTAGAGATGATTGTGTTGAGTAAGAAGAGGGTAGGTGGTCAGGGCACTCATGTGGCAATTTTTTTATCAGCAATTTTCTATCCAGTGGTAATCAGACATGAAATCACAAGTAATCAGCATAAAAGAGGACAAAGATCAAATCAAAATCCATGGAAATTTCATCAAAATAATTATATTTTTTCTGCAGCGATTAGGGTGATTTTGATCCTATATTTAGTACATCTCTCATATACATGCTTATTTTCTCATGTTTTATCCTTTTAACCACTTCAATACTGGGCTCTTCCGCCCCCTTCCTTCCCAGGCCAATTTTCAGCTTTCAACGCTCTCGCACTTTCAATGACAATTGCGCAGTCATGCAACACTGTACCCAAATTAAATTTTTATCATTTTGTTCACACAAATAGAGCTTTCTTATGGTGGTATTTATTCACGACTCTGTTTTTTTTTTGGTTTGTTTTTTTCAATATAAGCGAAAAACGAAAATTTGGAAAAAAAAATATATTTTCTACTTTCTGTTTTAAAGAAATCCAATAAAATCAAACTTTGTCATAAATTTAAGCCAAAATGTATTCTGCTACATGTCTTTGGTAAAAAAAATCCCGTTAAGTGTATAGTAATTGGTTTGTGTGATCACGGACAGATGTACACAGATGATCATGTACAGATGTGCGCAGGTGATCACGGACATATGTGTGCAGATGATCATTGGGACATATGATTTTACTGTTACATATGTGGGGGACAGGTGTTTTTACTGTGGGGGGACAGTGTTTTGGGGACACTATTTTGGGGGACATGTGTGGGGACACTAGGCTGGTGATCGGTGTGTAAAAAGCTGTAAAAAACAGCTCATACATACTGATCACCGGCCGGCTGCAGCGATCAGCTCTCCTCTCCTCACTGACAACTTCCTTGTGAGGAGAGGACAGCCGATCACCTAGCAATCGGCTCTCTATTTACATCACATGACGGCTGTGATTGGACACAGCTGTCATGTGATCAGGAGGGCCAATTACAGAGCCCTCCTGCTGATCGGAGATGCGCCGTGTCCGGGTGACACGAGCGCATCGGGATCGCGCCGTTGCAGTGGCCGGGTGGGAGGTGGTTAAAATCTCTGCTAGTAGTAGTAAAATATCTACCGATCTGCCAGAAATCCAGTTAGCGCCTGAATTCCTAAATTATGAGTTTGAGGAAGAGGGTGTGCTGTAGTTCAAATCAGGAATGAGCAGCCTAGGGTGACAATCCTGCTTCTCCATAGAAAACAGCGATGAATGAGCAGTGTATCTTTTGAGGATTGGCATGGTGTTACATGAAGAATTAGGAAAAGGAAATAAAGGGGTTGATTTACTAAAACTGGAGAGTGCAAAATCTGGTGCAGCTGTGCATGGTAAACAATCAGCTTCTAACTTCAGCTTGTTCAATTAAACTTTGACAATAAAATCTGGAAGCTTTTTGGTTTCTCTGCAGAGCTGCACCAGATTTTGCACTCTCCAGTTTTAGTAAATCAACCCCAAAGTGTAGCTCCCTCTTGGGTGGGGGCATGAGAAATGAACCTCCCCAAACAGGATTGTGTACTTAAATTAAACCAGTAGGTAAATAAGAGAACCAGAACCTTCGCTAAGTTGAAGAATGGGTTTGATAATAAAGTTGCAGTGCCGCCACCCAGGACAGGGTGGCTGCACTGCATGGATTCCCCATCATGGTAAACTAACCAGTAATCTAATCAAAGTAATTGGGAGAAGAGGAACTACTGCAACCAGCAGATAACATTAACCAGAATATATATATACTGTAGATGCACACCAGTATGGAAATAATACAGGCTTTTTAAAAGAAAAGATTAATAATACAGTAGTGCACACATCCAATATACAAACAAGTGTTAGCAGCAAAGGGCCCAGCAAGAGTCCTGGTGGAATTGTGCACATATACCCGGGTATATACAGTATACCGTATTTATCAAAAATCAGGGGAAAATCACGGGTGCGTGTTATACGCCGACAGCATACCTCGGAGGGTAAGGAGGGGGACGAGCGCCGCCAGAATTCACGAGCTGCCATCTCCTGTTTACTAGGCTCAAACTCGGCTCTCGGTCAGCTCTAACTTGGCTCTCACGTCACACACACACACAGTCCCGCCTCCGCCACTGGCATTGGACCAGTGTTCTGTCTATCACAATAGCTGGTCCAATGCCGATGGCGGAGGCAAGACTGTGTGTGTGTGAGAGCTGAGTTAACAGGAGATGACGGCTCTGTGATTTCCTGAAGTTCAGGCTGCTTTGATGACAGATGGTGAGGCTGCAGATAAGGTAAACAAAAACAGCATTAATCAGGCTGCATTGATGCATTGATGGGCTGCATTGAGGACTTTGATCAGGCTGCATTGAGGACATTGATCAGGCTGCATTGAGTAAATTGATCAGGCTGCAGATGGACATTCATGGGCACTGACCCTTAATTTGCTTCAAAGTGGTTTATTTAAAAAAGTATGTTTTTGTTCCTGAAACTTCCCTCTTAAATTGGGGTGCGTCGATAAATACGGTAGTTAATAGAGATGCCTCCAGATGAATGTTGCAGCAAAGTTCAGTTGCAGGGGTCCCTTAAGATGATCATGGCCTGGCGTCCATATTTTTGTTGGAGACCTAAAGACAAGATCAGTGGTGATTGGGAGATCCTCCAACTGCTGTCCAACCAGCCTGGAACACAGCTTTTCACACACAGAAACGGTGGTGTGGCACTGGAACTCAGAGCAGCCTGTCTACTATACGCTTTATTCCCTCCCTATTAGTTTCTAATCTGACATGCACATGGACCTCTAGCTACCAGTGGCTGTCAGATGTCTAACCTAGCTCTAGCCTATGCTGGTTATTGAGCCCTAAGCTAAAACTAGCTATAGAATCCCATGACCAGAAGGAACATGATTAACTAAAATAACAAGAGTTGCAAATAATTTAAATAACAGGAGCTGCATATGTACTCTATTGCAATAAACAGGTTCACCTACTAATATACTAGAAGGTGACCACTACACACATACAGTAGCACAGACCTAGCTATCTGGCACTATTCAGATGAGGTAATACCAATAGGACAGAGTCTTGTCTGTCACTAGGATTCAAATCAAGAAGTTATAGGCAGCTACAGCTAAACAGCCAGAACACAGAAACAATTACCTAATAGTCTCTTCTTCTGGTCTGGATAATATAAGGTACTGTATTAATGCAGCTCCTGCATGTTGACATGAGGTATCAGCTGTCCACCCCCCTAGCCTCCACTTCTACCTTCTGTGGCTTCTCATCCAGCCTCTCAGAGAGTGCTAATACATAATTATACATAACAGTGTAATATTAGCAGCTAACAGTAGAGGACAACAGATCCCTACAATAGCAAAAACTAATGCAGATACCATACAGTATTTGAGGACTGGTAAGCTGCAATATATAAAGAAAAATATTCTTGAGTTCAGATACATTTTAAGATGGATTTTATGCCCACTTTAGTTGCAATGGCACAGGGTTTAATACCTTATTTATTCTTCAGTGCTGTGTGAGAGCCGATCAGTTTTAGACTCCCATCATTCTATAGTAAGCAATCCACTATTTGTGTGATCTTTTAAAATAGGGTAAAACCTCATGTTAAACATTTGTATATTTCTTAATAAGTGGAATGTTGATGTTTTTTTCTATGTGGCTCTTGTTATATGTGTTTCATATTTAAATACCTCTTGCAGTGTTGATGGAAGCCTTGAGGCTCAGCTATGCAGTGTGGTCAATTTCCATAATTTTATAACAATGTATGTTTCTCAGTGGGGCATTGAGCAGAAACGCTAAAATAGCTTTTGGCTCCAGCAGCTGTAGTGTGTTCATAATTAACACGTTGTACATCTTTGGATTTCAACTATTAAGAAAACATGTGTAAGATACACAGATACATATACCGTATATACTCGAGTATAAGCCGAGTTTTTCAGCACTTTTTTTGTGTTGAAAATGCCCCCCTCGGCTTATACTCGAGTCTGTTTCCGACTTCAACTTTGTGCGCCATCCGTAGGTCCCCTGGACCCCAAACTTGGCACACATGTAGCCAAACTCCTCCTCTACAAGTGTGCAAAGTTTGGTGTCCGAGGAACCTAGGGACAGGGAGCACCGATTTTTCAAAGCCGGGCACCCCTTTCCATAGACTCCAATGTTAAACGGTAATTTTTTCTGTGATTTTGGGGACTCGGTACTGGCCGGCCGTAAGTCCCCTGGACCCCAAACTTGGCACACATGTAGCCCAACTCCTTTTCTACAAGTGTGCGAAGTTTAGTGTCTGGGAGACCTACGGCCGGGGAGCATCGATTTTTTAAATCTGGGCACCCCCTCCATAGTCTCCCATGTTAAACATCAGTCTAGTCACATTGAGGCATGGACACATTGAGGCATGGACACAGTGAGGCATGGACACAGTGAGGCATGGACACAGTGAGGCACAGTGAGGCATGCACATGGACACAGTGAGGCACAGTGAGGCATGCAGATGGACACCCTAGGCTTATACTCGAGTCAATACGTTTTCCCAGTTTTTTGTGGTAAAATTAGGTGCCTCGGCTTATATTCGGGTCGGCTTATACTCGAGTATACACGGTACCTGTATGTAGATCCGATTGTACTGAATTAGGATTAAGAACATTTTACTCTTCCAGCATGGACATAAATATTTAATATGTAGTGTTTCCATACAGCTGAAGAACTATTCCATTATTAAAAATATAAGGTTATTCGTAACCAGTCTGGCAGATCTCAAGAGATTTGTGACTCACAGTTGTATGATAAATATGGGCATTATGCTGGGATTCACTTTAAATGAACATTGATATTTAGGCTCCCTAAAGGACTGTCAACAGTTCAAGCACCTTAAAAATGTGAAATACAGGCAAGAAAGAAAGGATAGCTGAAAAGTTTAGCACAACTCAGAGCAGTCTCGATTTTGGAGTACTTTCGCCAGAAGTACTTTCGGATGGCAGCATTAAAGTACATTGCTAACCCAACCGATAAAAGCACATATAATCTTTGGGGCTTTAATGTCATTTCTAAAGTTGTCTTCAGTCTTTTTTAAATGAACAGTTTCATTAAAATAACACCTGGTGTACCTGTCAATGAAGGTCATTGTTCAGGTAATTCCTATTATGATGTGACAACTGTCTTCAAATTGTTCTTTTGTGCTACCACTTTGTCGCATTCACGCATACAAAGGCCATGCCTACACACATTGCGAAGACATGGTTTACCGTGGTCAGTATCAGAAGCTAATCCAAAACAATATGTGCTGCTGCCACTGGAGTGAATGCATATTGATAGAAAGTAGCTCAAAAAAAGCTGGAGAAGATCAGCCGGGACCAGGAGCTTTGCTGATTGGAGAGCTCTGTCTTTGACTCAGCAAGGGGCAGGGAGACCACTGCTTCCACAAAAGAGGGCAGGGGTCCTTCTCTACAGTATGCTGGCAGAGGTCTTTTACTTAGGTTGTAAGAGGTTCAAACCCTGGGTGGGGGCGAAGAATTAATAAAGTGTGTCATAGACACTCTTTAGAATTATGTTGGGCCTCCACACGTAGAATTTTCAGTGCTTGAGGAAGATTGAGGCAGAAACAGGTACATGAATCTGTCAGAGGGCTGCACTGAGGTTGACATTTCCATACCAGACAATCCTTTCTTGGTGCATTCCCTTCCTGGCAGAGGCGGCTCTAGGCTTTGTGAGGCCTTAGGCAAAACTTAGACATGAGGCCCCACTCACGCCCATAATAGGAAAAATTATTTAAGCAAGAAAAATGGCTGCAGAAAATGCACGGATCTAGCACACAGGTGATCAGCAGCACTTCCAGGGCACCCTCCTCACCCATCAGACATATTCAGCCAATGCAAGAGGGGTGGGGAGAGAGAGGGAGGTGATAAAGAGAGAGGGCGATAGAGAGATCCGATGGCGCCGACATTAGTATTTATCACAGGTAAATTAGGTGGCCGCGAGGCCCCTGTAAATGCGAGGCCTTAGGCGACCGCCTAATTTGCCCAATTAGAGAGCCGCCTCTGCTTCCTGGCCACTCAGCCCATCATGCAGACAGAAACGTGGTAGTGAGGTGGGCAGAGCCTGAAGGAGAACTGAGGGACTTGTTCACCATCAAGTCCGCCTTCCTTTTGATTGACAGCGCAAGGCAGTGGGTGGATCATAGCTGCTATTCAGTCTGACAGTTCTCCAGCTATGCTGGGAACTCAGTGTGCTCTCCTCTAATGATCAGACTTGTCCTGATGACCCAAACCCCCTCCCCCGCACAGCCTTTCACTGGGAAGCTCAGTGTTCTGTTGCTTCTCCTCCCCCAGCTTTTATGCAGCTTAGAACATAGGGAACAGAGGGAATGTATTCACTTATAAAAAAGGGGGAAAAAGGTATTTATAATGTTTTTGCTTTGTGTGAGCATTAGTGAGTTGAAACACACACTGACTTACAGCTCATGGTCAGAGCTAGAAATTCTGGTTAATGTATTGCACCACAGGAATCCTAAAAAGATTTAGGAAGTCTGCAGGTAATTAGTCTTACTAGTAAGCACACCGAACTGAAATATTTGCACAGTTTTCTTCTGTGGGAATAAAGAATGAAACCAGCTAAGTAGTTGCAGCACAGCCCACGCTTTTAATAAGGCTGGATCACAGCTGCGATGACTGTAGACACTTCTAATCCACAGAATACTGGTAATACGGTAAAACTGTTTAATCGGAATAAGAGTTGAGTTGAGAGAAGTCTTAACTTTTAATGCATGTTTTATCGAGCAATCAGTAAACTGTTCAGGTGATAGGAGTATTTTAACCACTTGCCTACTGGGCACGTTTAACCCCTTCCTGCCCAGGCCAATTTTCAGCTTTCAGCGCTGTCACACTTTGAATGACAATTGCACGGTCATGCAACTCTGTACCCATATTACATTTTTATAATTTTTTTCACACAAATAGAGTTTTCTTTTGGTGGTATTTAATCACTACTGTGTTTTTTGTTTTTTGCTAAACAAATGTTAAAAAAGTCATAAAATGTAAAAAAATAAATACATTTTTCAAAGCGTGTTATAAAATTTTGCAAACAGGTAATTTTTCTCCTTCACTGATGTGCGCTGATGAGGCTACACTAATGGGCACTGGTAGGCTGCACTGATGGGCACTGTTAAGTGGCACTGATGGACACTGATATGTGGTACTGTGGGGCACTGATGAGGTGGCACTGATGAGGCGGCACTGAAGGGTACTGATAGTTGGCACTGATAGGCGGCACAGATGTCCAATGATAGGTGGCACTGATGGGCACTGATGAGGCGGCACTGGTGGGCACTGATGAGGAGGCACTGATGAGGCAGCACTGAAGGGCACTGATAGGCAGCACTGATGGACACATAGGCGGCACTGATGGGCACTGATAGGCAGGTTTGATGGGCACTGATATGCAGCACTGATAGGTAAAACTGATGAGGAGGCACTGATGGGCACTGATTGGCAGCACTGGCGGGAACTGTTGGGACTGCACTGATATTTAGGACACTAATAATCAGTGCCCTGATAATAAGTGCCAATGCCCCTTTAACACAAGCTAGTTATCGGCTCTCTTTCTCTCGCCTCACGCTGATTACATGGTAAAGGGCCACTGTGATTGGCCCTTTATCCCGATCTGTGATCAGCTGAGTCCAAAGTGTCTTTCAGTTCTAGCACAGGCAGGAAGGGGTTAATCATTCTAGCTGGACTGCTATGAGGGAATCATGTTGTCATTTGTATACATTAATAATGCTCTTGTGCTATAGTAGCTGCCAAAGACTGAACTCAAGACAAAGTACATAGATAAAATATATATATGAGAGCTGTTTTACCTGCCAATGGATTTGTATTTCTGTCCATCCAGTTCTGACATTTACACAGCATTGCCCCAAAGGATAGCCCTGTCTAGCAGGAAAGGGAACCTGCTGCAGTGTCCCTTTCATGTACAGATCCCCTTCCCACCCCCTGTCTACCTGTAACTGTACACTGTGAAAGGAGAAGCAGCAGACTTATTAGCTTATCTCAGTGTCTCTCTGCTTTGCTTCTTTCAGCATGCTTCTTGCACTGCAGCACAACTGACTGGCTCCTTGTGCTGCTTCTCCTCCTCCTGTTCGAGCACTGCTGTACAGACTGCAAGAGGCTGATTTCAAGTCACTGTCAGGTACATACATTGCTTGTGTTTATAAAAATACATTTAAAGTATATCTTTTTATTTTTGGATAGAGTGGTCAGGTTTTTATTTCTGTTTTGTCCCTATCAGGGAGATTCACTCTTTCTAATTGTCTCAATGACCAATGTTTTGGGGCATAAAAGTGAAGGTAGAGCTAAAACTTTGAGTTGTCTGAAAACCAGAATCAGAAGGGAAATCTTCCTAATGAGATGAGACACAGATGGCAATAAAATGGACAGCAGTTTTACCTTATGTTTCGGTGTATGCAGCTGGTCTCTATACTGCCGCAAAATCTTCTGTAGGAAATGCATGAAATCCTAGCTCCACTGTATATAGCCTAAGCTAACCAGAATCTCAATCTCCAGACATGCTGACAAGCCCGTTTGAGATGCTACAAATAATCTTTGATAGACTATAGAGTTGACTAATATTGCTTGCACAAGGTGGAATGGTGAGGTTTATTGAGTGCCATTTTCATTTCAAAAGGTCAGGTCGTACTTATAAGGAATATGGTAGAGTAAATATTGGACAAAATTCAAGGCTTCGTGATTTAGCCAATACCCTGTAGTTGCCAACTAATGGCTGGCTAGGTCCATAGCTTATATAGACTAGGATACTTCATCCTTATGTAGCACTACCCCCGTAGGAGCTGCTGGTTTAAAGTTTTGGGCCTACCGTTACCTTTTTCCTGTTCACCACCCTCGTGTCAGGGATCCCTCTTGAAGAGCTGTCATGAACATGCACACCAACTTACGTTTTCTTCAAGAGCTTTGTTATACCAGTTCCAACAGAGGGACAGAGGGATAGGGGAGTTTCAGGTACCTTGCTTTGCGGATCACGGGCACAATCTTAGATCCAGAGGACAAATCGGTTCCACACTGGATTCAGCAACCACCGGATAGGCCTACTCTCACTGGCCTAGCAACCGGTGCGAAGCTCGCTCAAAGTCTCTGCCACAGAACTGATGAGTGGCGTTGCATCGTTCCACAACCTTCCGCCACAAGATCGTGTAACCACACTGACACTTTTCAAAAGAGTTCCTTCAAAAGTACACAGCTCGCGGTGTCAGAATCTTTCAGCCAGTCCGGCAGCACCGCGAGGCAAACTGGCCAGGATGCGTCCTTCAATTGAGTCCCCAATTGTTCTGCTTCTTCCCTCAGGCAAGACCGCGTAAGACCATCCCTGGACTAGTAGGCCCCAGCAACTCCTGGGCCTACTTTTCAGTTGCAGAGCCTCGGGCCAATAGGCCCAAGGCCAAAAATGGCTTGCGCATCCCTGAGGCCAGGAGGGCCCTCAGGTCAGGATCTGGCAACGACCACAGGCAAAGAACACCGATACAGCGGTCTCCGTCTCTTAAGTACCCCCTCCCAGAATGCACAGCGGGTTGGCCACGCCCCCTGAGCCACTTCTGGGAAAGGAATGCCCAATACACCTAGCCTGCTGCATTTCCAACCTTGATCCGTGGTGACAGTGACACCTACTGTCAGGTGGAAAACGCGCAACCCAGCTAGACTGAAACAGAGCCAACAATTTAACATAATTCTTTCTGAGCTGAACTACAGCTCAGATAACTAAATTTAACACATAGCGCCTATCCAACAGGAGCAGGGCGCTACACTTAGAAAGGAGGTCCCCAATTGTGATTGTACTGTTCTGGCTCTCACATACAGTATCAGTTTGTGATAATTTTTTAACCCAAAAAAGTGTGCTTAAGGACATATGTTAAATGAATATCATTTCTAATAGTTTGGGAACCCAAAAAGGTTGGTTGGTTGACTCTTTTTAAGTTTCTCATACACAGACTGGGCACCTGAGACTTATATGCATCCGACAGGTGCTAACGTTGTTGATAAAATATTTTATAAGTAACACTGCGGAGGAGGCTGCAGAGCATAAATATCAGATTGCTGTAAAGCTTCGTACAGTAATGATACAACACCACAAATTAAAACACTGGTAGGTTAATTGGCTTGTGACTACAGTGTCCCTTGTGTTTGTGTATTTTCTATGTCTGCAGAACGGAAATTAAACTGGGGCGAATTGATTTGAATGAATAAACATGCTTTGTACAGATCTCCATAAGTTGTTGATGCTTTATAGAAAAAGAAATAATAATAAAAAAAGCTATGAAATAATGATGTGCATTACTCCATGACTACTTCCTTTCATGCCAAATAATTTGGTCCCATTAAAACCCAACATGACCTCCATGGATGTTTCTTGACAGTTAATTTATAGTTGGTTGGTTTCTAGTTTGGATATGGCTTATTTTTATGGAAAACTTTTGTATGTTTCTTTCATATGTATTTAGCTTATAGAGAGAGCTTTTTAAGGTAGAATGTCAATAAAAAAAATTTTAAACTTTGGATACACTATTTTTGTTAAAAGTAATACTAAACCTAAAAATGTTTTTTTACCTTAATGTATTTTTTTTCATTAAGGTAAAAAACGTTTTCAATTTCCCTGTGTCCCCCCTTCCCTGTGTGAAGAGTTAACACGATACGAAAAATGGATGTAATTGGATGGAAAAATTTGTACAACGAGCTGTCTGCCGATTTTCGGATCGTTAGTACGGTGCTTTCGACAGCCGATTTCGCTTTTTCGGCAGACAAAAGCTGGCTGTGCAGACAAATTTTTGTAAGATGTCCAATTTTAATTTCATTAGTACAGTTTTCGTATGAAAAAAATCATAAGAGCAAGACTACGCATGCTCAGAAATGAAAGAATACATACAAAACTATTCAACAAATTGCGTCACTTCTGACGTTGTATTCTGTCGTATGAAAATGTCCGTATTGTGAGAAACCTCTTCACTTTCGACCTGAGACTAGCATGCCACAAAAAACGGACGTTCGGTCATCCGAAAATCTAAGCGCGTGTACGAGGCTTAAGAGCGGGGAGAAAAGATCAGCGCTGTGCACGGCTGCATCTATTATCCCCTTACTTCCTCTTCACACTGCATTCGAGAAGCAGCAGGAGTCATTGCTGTCAATCAAAAGCAGTGAAGAGGAAGTGGGGGGCGGGCCTAAGTCCCGCTGTGTACGTCTATGGAGCCATAGACACACAGATCGGGAGCGCAGGGATTACGTTTTTCCCCATAGCAAGAGGTTGGCTATAGTTGTCCTAAAAGAAGAGGAGGAGCCAAGATTGCCACCGGGGACCCCAGAAGAGAAGGATCGGGGCACTCTGTGCAATACCACTGCACAGAGCAGGTTAGTATAACATGTTTGGGTTTAATTGAAAAATTTAATCGGACTTTAGTAACACTTTAAGTTCTTCTACTATCGGTACCTTAAAGTCCTGTATCCCATTTAGTTGTCCCCTGTTTGAATATTTAAATATTGGGATGTGGTACCGCTGTGCAATAGATTAGGTATAGGAACAGGCTACAATTTTTGGATATGACTTGTTTTCCTTCAAGGTTAGTAGAAGGTTCCTTCTCTCCCGTCCCGTTTTTTTCTCCTTCAAGGAAATCTATGCAAGACAAAGCAACAGGTTAACTTTAATTGTGGCCTCTGCAAGTACCAGTATTTATTCTTGCATCTCCTTCGCGCCTCTGCCATTCTGTTTGCAAAGGGAACTGAAGCGCCTTGTAATTTGGATCTCAGACACCAAGGGGGAGATTTACTAAAACTGATGCACCCAGAATCTGGTGCAGCTGTGCATAGTAACCAATCAGCTTCCAGGTTTTATTGTCAATGCCTAATTGAACAAGCTGAAGTTAGAAGCTGATTGGTTATTATGCACGGCTGCACCAGATTCTCTCACGGGGGGGGGGGGGGGAGTGTCCTCAGTGCTGTGTAAGGAGGAGCTCTTCTTTTTACTCTCTGCTGTGGGGAGCAAAGGGAAAACAAGCATAAGCAGCTGACGAAAATACATAGATGAGAACAGCACCCCAACCTGTATTCTTCCAAATCACTTTAATAGATCTATTATTTCCTTATAGTGCAGCGCTGTATGACATTTATAAAACCTTTTTTAAAAAAACATGATAATCCACTTTAATAGATTCTGAATAAATGATTGGTATCCCATTGAAACAAGTCCATATACATATAACATCTATTATTGAAAAAGCTAGTTCATTTATCACAGTGTATTAAACAATCCACGCTGTGCTCATCCGTCCTAACTGAGGTCAATACTTGTGTATCCTTCACCAGCCAAAATGCCTGCTCACCTCACAGATGAGTAAAAAACGTATATAATGGTCACTCCTTTCCTCTACGATCTCTCTCCTCCACGCCACAACAGCTGATCCTCCTACACTCTGCAAGCAGTGTGCTCACGTTGACAGCTTTACAAGGATTGAATCAAGGCAGTTTTCCCCTTTCCTCACTGCTTGCAGCTCAGCTTCTCTCACAAATCGATCATTAACATGTAATCACTGCTTACAGCTCAGCTCCGCTTCTCTCTCAAATTGATCGAATTTATTTCTTTCTCGTACATCACGGGACACAGAGCGACATAGTCATTACTAATGGGTTATATAGATACCGTCAGGTGCTGGCACTGGCAACTTCCAAAACCGGAAGTACCCTCCCCTATATAAGCCCCTCCCATCCGGGAGCACCTCAGTTTTTTGCCAGTGTCTAAGGTGTTGGCCAAGAAGAAACATGTGTTTTTCACTGAGCTTGCGTACAGGTTCTTTTGGGCCTCAGTAAGCTATTCCGGATCCGACCAAAAAAGCTTCATAGCTAAACGGTTGGTACCCGGGCCTTGCAGAGAAGAGCAAGGTTTTGCCTGTAATGCTTCTCTTAGGAGAGCTGGACCCTGGGATCCAGAGCTCTGGTCATACCCACGACCAAGATGTTTTCTGTGCAGGGTGCTATACAGGTCCAGGGGAGTGGAATCCTTGGGAACCCGGTCCCTGAAGGTTTGATTACAATGCCTGCCGTGATAGGTGAAGTTTGGGCTTTTGTGGACCAAACAAAGTCCTGCGGCGGGGAACAGGTAAGTGGGGGCCCCCAGGAACTTGGTTCTATTGGGGGACCCCCAAGCCTAATTTGTCTTTCTGTCTGTTACCTAATGGTATTCCCGCAAAATTCTGTGCATGCCTGTAACTACTAAAAAAATGTAATAATTTTTAATGGTGGTCAAGAAAAAAAAAATAATAATTTTTTTTATATATATATTTAATATATTAGACTGCGGTACCTGTGTTTGTCTACTAGAGGCCGCTGTGGAATGTTTTCTTGTCATGTGGACTAGCTTCTTCTCAGCAGAGCAAAGTCCAGGCAGATGGTGAGTTCTCTTATAGGAAACTGCTTCCTCTGCCATGTTGCAGTGCTCGTCCATCCCCCGGCCTGCGGCAAAGAGGGGCCCTGGCTCCTGTCCCTTGTTACCATTTTTTGAAATTAGCGCCGAAGGCGCACGTGGCCGCGCGCGTGCGCGTGCACGCGCCTCTATATATAGAGGTGAGCTGGGAAAGGGGGCGGAGCCTGGGGGATGACGCTCTGTGCGCGCCGCAGCGCTTCTGCGCATGTGCGGGCGTCCCAGCAGTTTAAAAAAAAAAAAAAAAACACAATGTTGTAGTGAGCTGGCTATGAAGTACAGAGACAGAGCTGGCAACATTTAAAGGCATACAGCAAGCGGTTGATACAGGCATCCCCTAGAAAGGCACATTAGTAGACACCAACTGTGATATAGCAGCAATTGTGCTAGACTATTCTCAGTAAAAGTGGTGTATTACGGCTGGAATACCTCAGCTTTAGGCTTAGGAATATGCCGTCCAGAAGCTCCGGAACTGAATCTTCCAGGAAGCGAAGGGGGTCTCATCGGGCTCGGAGGATCTTGGGCATACTTCTGCTGCACCAGTCTCCCCTGAAGTTCAGAGGTAAGTGACCGTAGAGACCCCGCAGTGGTACTTGGTACTGTGGCTGTCCTCAGTTCACCTGCTCCTGTGTATGTAACAGAGGAGGTTTTTTTCCTCAGCTCTGGGAGGATTAGAGAGAGATTGTCAACATTAATCGCTGCCTCCCTGTCAGGGAAAGCACGCCCGATCTCCGTCTCCTCCTTCAGAGTGCCTGTTAGCAGAGCAACAGTCCCATACAGGGATCGACCTGCCTGAAGGGGATCAGGATGAGGTTGATTCTGTTATAGAGGAATCAACAGTGGGGGAACCTTTTCTCAGCATCTCAAGCTGAAAGATTATGGGTTCAGTCTCTGACTAACATGGTCCGATCAGCATTTAAAAATGCACCTTGCGGAACCATCAACCACTACTGTATCCTCGTTGGGGTCGCTAGAAGCCCCCAGACTGTTTGTTCTTTTCCACTTCACCCTTTACTGAAAGGGCTCATTTACCAGGATTGGGAACGTCCTGAGAAAATATTTATTCCCTCAAGAGATTTCCGGTGGTCTATCCCATGGAGGATAAGTTCATCAAAAAAAAAAAAAAAATGGAAGGTCCCTACAGTGGACGCAGCCATCTCTTGTATGTATAAATCACTGACATGTCCAGTGGATAATGTCCAAATGTTCAAGAACCCAATAGATAAAAGATTGGAGTCCTTATGAAAATCTGCTTGGTGATACAACCAGCAGTAGCAGCTATTGGGGTCTGCTAAGCAGTGAAGGATCAGTTGAAACAGGTCTTGAGGGACTTGACAGATCAGCAGGCTTTGCCCTAGCTGATCTACCTAGAGCCTTAGGCTTTGCGGTTGACGCCATAGAGGATTCACTCCATCAGGCCGCCCGCCTTATGCTGTCTATAGTACATATGCGTAGGCTCCTATGGCTCAAAAACTGGTCTGCTGAAGCTCCCTGTAAAGAATGGCTGGTTAGCGTCCCATTTCATGGTGAACGCTTATTCAGGGAAAACCTGGACAAATATATCCAGAAAATTTCCAGCGGTAAAAATACGCTTTTGCCGGTTAAAAACAGAGTTAGAGGTCCCTCTTTAAGAGGCCTGCTTCTCCAGTCCCTGGGGCATCGGCTGTGTAACAGTTCCGACGGCCTCCTCGGTCAATTCCCGGGGGTAAAAAACAGGGACAGTAGCAGGGTAATGAGAAACCCTGGGTCAGGGGAGGTACAAAACCTCCCCCAAAGTTAAATTCATTGAAGCCCCCACTCAGTCGGGTGGGGGTAGGACTCCAGTTGTTCGCAAGAGACCTGGCGGGACACGATCAAGACAGATAGGTGCTCTCCGCAGTAGGTTTGGGATACAGTTTGGAGTTAAAAGACTCTCCTCCTTCCCATTTTTGAGGTCAAACGTGCCAAGGGATCCCCGGAAGAGAGAGTCCCTCCTGTTGGCACTAGAACAACTATTGCTCCAAGGAGTAATTATGGAGGTTCCCCTGGAAGAATGAGGGTTCGGGTTTTACTCAAACCTCTTTACAGTCCCGAAGCAAACGCGGACGGGAGGCCCATATTAATTCTAAAAGGGCTATACAAATTCCTGTATATCAGGACTTTCCGATGGAGTCGATCCGATCGGTGGCCACTGCCCTACAAGGGGAGGATTGGTTAGCCGCGATCGACATCAAAGATGCTTATTTGCACATTCCCATCTTTCCAGTCCACCAAAAATTTCTACGCTTTGCAGTAGAAGGGCGCCATTTTCAGTTCAGAGCCTTACCCTTCGGTTTGGCCACAGCACCACGAGTGTTTACAAAAATTCTGGCCCTTTATTGGCCAATCTAAGAACACAAGGTGTAATGATAATGGCATATCTGGATGACTTGTTGCTGATAGACCACTCAGTGAAAAAACTAGACGTGGTCGTTCACAAGACAATCAAGTATCTGGAATCTCACGGTTGGATTATCAACCGAGACAAGTCAGCCCTAAAAAACAGTCAAAAGTCTGGAATACTTGGGGCTAAGGTTGGATTCAGGCCAGAGAAAAATATTCTTGCCTCGAGGAAAGGTGTTGTCTTTGAAAGATTTGATCCACTTAGTGGGTACAAAAAAGACAGCCGTCCATACGCCTGTATATGAGGCTGCTGGGGAAAATGGTGGCATCATTCGAAGCAGTACCCTACGGTCAATTCCATTCAAGGAATTTGCAAGGGGCCATACTGTCAGCCTGGAACAAAAAAGTTCAGGCCCTAGACTTACAATGTCCTTGTCCCCTTCCGTTCGCAAGAGCCTCCGTTGGTGGTTGGTTCCCCAGAATCTAGAAAAGGAAATCCTTCAGTCCGATTTCTTGGAAGGTGGTCACTACAGATGCCAGCCTTATAGGCTGGGGAGCAGTACTGGAGCAATAGTTTCTCCAGGGCAGATGGTCGGATGCAGAAAAGGCCCTGTCCATCAATCTCTTAGAGATACGAGCAGCCCGGTATGCCCTAGTAGCATGGACATCCAAACTCCAAGGGTCCCCTGTCAGAATTCAATCAGACAATGCCACAGCAGTGGCATATATCAATCATCAGGGGGGCACCAGGAGTCGTGCAGCCCAGAGGGAAGTAAATTACATCCTGAAATGGGCAGAAAAATATGTCCCAGCCATATCTGCGGTATTCATTCCAGGAGTGGAGAATTGGAAGGCGGACTTTCTAAGTCGCCAGCAATTAGGCCCAGAGGAAGGGTCCCTTCACCCCGAGGTTTTCTGGACAATATGTCAGCGGTGGGGAACATCGGATGTAGATCTTCTAGCATCCAGATTCAACGCAAAGGGGGACAGGTTTGTCTCTCGGACAAGGGATCCCCTAGCTTGCGGCTCGGATGCCCTAGTGTTCCCTTGGGATCAGTTCAAGCTGATATATGCATTCACACCGCCACAATGGTTACCTCGATTACTCCGCAGAATCAGGGTAGAAAAGAAACAGTGATTCCGGTGGCTCCAGCGTGGCCCCGAAGAGCGTGGTACGCGGAGATTGTAAAATTTTAGTGGGGAGTCCTTGGACTCTCCCACGTCGTCCGGACCTGCTTTCGCAAGGACCGATATACCACCCTTCCTTACCAGCCCTAGGTTTGACGGCCTGGCTATTGAAGCCCACATTCTAAAAAAGAGAGGGCTCTCTAATGCTGTGGTATCTACCATGATCAATGCCAGGAAGCCGGTATCCAGGCAGATCTACTATAGAATCTGGAGGGCGTACATCGCGTGGTGTGAGGCCAAGAAATGGCATCCACATAAGTACGTAATAGGTAGGATTCTAGACTTCCTACAGTGGGCTGTAGATAGGAAGCTTGCCTTGAGTACTATCAAGGGTCAGATTTCGGCCTTGTCAATATTTTTTCAAAGGCCCTTGGCTTCGCATTCACTAGTCAAAGCCTTTATACAAGGAGTGATGCGTATTAGTCCTCCGGTTAATATTCCCATGTGTCCATGGGGTCTAAACTTGGTTCTGTCGGTTCTACAGAAACAACCATTTGAACCATTACAGCATATTTCCTTGGTGCTTCTCACCAGGGAATTGATTTTTCTAGTAGCCATTTGTTCGGCTAAAAGAGTATCGGAATTAGCAGCTATGTCCTGTAAGGAGCCATATCTGGTTATCCATAAAGACAGAGTAGTGTTACGTCCTCATCCAGCCTTTATTCCTAAGGTGGTATCGAGGTTTCATTTGAACCAAGATGTGGTTCTTCCTTCTTTTTTCCCCAAACCTACTTCGGTAGAGGAAAAGTTATTGCATTCTTTGGATGTAGTAAGAGCAGTTAAAGCTTATCTAAAAGCCACTGCTCAGATTCGCAGAACGGATACTTTGTTTATTCTGCCGGAAGGCCCCAGAAAGGGTCAGGCAGCGTCAAAATCTACTTTAGCCAAGTGGATTCGACAGGTCATAATACAAGCCTATGGCTTGAGAAGGAGACCGCCTCCGTTCAAAGTTAGAGTGCACTCCACGAGAGCAGTTGGAACTTCATGGGCAGTGCATCACCAGGCCTCCCTGGCTCAAATCTGTAAGGCCGCAACATGGTCTTCAGTACACACGTTTACTAGGTTCTACCAGGTGGACGTTAGAAGTCAGGAGGATGTCGCCTTTGGGCGCAGTGTGTTGCAGGCCGCAAAAGATCCTCATGTCTGATAGCGCTCAGCTTATATATGGTGTATCCCCCCCCCTCATTTGGCATTGCTTTAGGACATCCCATTAGTAATGACTATGTCGCTCTGTGTCCCGTGATGTACGAGAAAGAAAATAGGATTTTTATAACAGCTTACCTGTAAAATCCTTTTCTTGGAGTACATCACGGGACACAGAGCTCCCGCCCCTCTTTGGGGACACTTATTGCTTTGCTACAAAACTGAGGTGCTCCCGGATGGGAGGGGCTTATATAGGGGAGGGTACTTCCGGTTTTGGAAGTTGCCAGTGCCAGCACCTGACGGTATCTATATAACCCATTAGTAATGACTATGTCGCTCTGTGTCCCGTGATGTACTCCAAGAAAAGGATTTTACAGGTAAGCTGTTATAAAAATCCTATTATTAAATGCACTGCAGCTAACTGAATCACCTGCCTGCCTGAAGTATATTAGAAAAAGTACACCAGGAACGGCCTGCAGTCAGATCTAGCTACACTGGATGCAGTGGATATATATATATACGAGACTGTATATATATATTAAATGCACTGCAGCTAACTGAATCACCTGCCTGCCTGAAGCACAGGTGATACTCGAAAAATTATAATATCGTGCAAAAGTTAATTTATTTCACTAATGCAACTTAAAAGGTGACACTAATATATGAGATAGACTCATTACATGCAAAGCAAGACAGTTCAAGCCGTTATTTGTCATAATTGTGATGATAATGGCTTACAGCTCATGAAAACCCCAAATCTACAATCTCAGAAAATTAGAATATTGTTAAAAGGTGCAATATTCTGGGCTCAAAGTGTCCCACTCTAATCAGCTAATTAAGCCATAACACCTGCAAAGGGTTCCTGAGCCTTTAAATGGTCTCTCAGTCTGGTTCAGTAGGAATCACAATCATGGGAAAGACTGCTGACCTGACAGTTGTGCAGAAAACCATCATTGACACCCTCCATAAGGAGTGAAAGCCTCAAAAATGGGTCATCGGGCCAAATTCGAGTGGCGCGTCACGGCCCATATTTCACTGCGGCATCGCAGTGCATTGCTGTCTGATGATTGGCCAAGCATGCACTATGACCCACATGCTTGGCCAATCACAGCGCGGAAAAAACATGGAGAGCTGTAATTGGCCAAAGCCAGGGTGGCTTTGGCCAATTATGGCTCAGGGGGTTTAGTACACGCCCCGCACTATATAAGGTCGCCGCCGCCGGCTTGTGTTGTTAAAAGAGAGAGATTACAGAGAGAGACAGTGTCATTTATATTGAATTAGATAGAGCAGGCAGGCGAGTCAGTTAGCTGCAGTTACAGTGTGTAGAGGATATATATGCATCCTAGGTGTTGTATATATATTTTTACACTGTATTCAGTTTAGCTAGATCCGTTCCTGTTATTCTCTATACTGTGACAGGCAGGCAGGCAGGTGATTGTACAAGAAAAACAAAAACAAAAAAGTAGCGCCTTCTAAGCGTAGCAATCAGTTAAAATTTATTGAAACATAAAATCAATAACAGGTAATCCACTCACAAGAGGAGAATATAAGAGAGCTTATCTGTATGAAGACTGGGATAATTGGGTTCATCCGCTCATCCCGGGCATGTGAAGCTGTGTATCCAGAGGTGGAGGGGAGATGGTGTCTCTGGACCTCCTCTCAAAAGTCGCCGATTATGCCGTAGAGTGGAACTGCTCACTCGCAATGGAGGAACGGAGGACGACTTTGCTGGAACACAACGACAGAATACATCCGGGTCGTGGGGTCAGCGGGGAGGATGCGCGCTTTCGAAGCATCCGTGCTTCTTCATCAGGCTTGGTAGGGGCCATCTTTGGTTCCGGCTATAAATACTAGGTAGGGATTTGCTGATAGGACAGTCTATATCACCATGGAAACCAAACACAAAGTACAGGCAGCAGACTCTAACTTGGCGCTGACCCATATATAAAGGAGAACAATAAATGTATAAAAATACTGATACGACATCAGAGATTAATAGGAGAAAAAACTAATACATAAAAGAATCAATAAATAGTCGGTAAAAGTATGGGAATAGGGAAATATATATATAAAAAAATAGATAACATAGGCAGGTGATTGTGCTAGCTGCAGTCAGTGTTTCACTTAAGCCTCGTACACACGATCGGATATCCTATGGATTCTAATCCGATGGTTTTGTCCATCGGAAATCCGATGAAGCTGACTTCCATCAGTCTTGCCTACACACCATCAGTCAAAAAACCGACCGTTCCAAACGCGGTGACGTAAAACACTCCGATGAGCCGAGAAAAATTAAGTTCAATGCTTCTGAGCATGCGTCGACTTGATTCTGAGCATGCGTGGGTTTTTTATCCGATGGACTTGCCCATAGACGATCGGAGTTTTCGATCGGTTTTTTATCCATCGGAAAAATTTAAAACATGTTCTATTTTTTAAAACCGATGGAAAAAAGACCGATGGGTCTCATTCACGATCGGTTTGT
Organism: Rana muscosa; assembly: GCA_029206835.1. Classification (NCBI taxonomy): domain Eukaryota; kingdom Metazoa; phylum Chordata; class Amphibia; order Anura; family Ranidae; genus Rana; species Rana muscosa. The sequence goes on along the minus strand of CM055117.1, from coordinate 161,225,196 downwards.
CTGATGAAAACAATCCATAGGACGGTTTTCATCGGTTAAACCGATCGTGTATACAGGGCTTTAGTGTACTGTGTGCTTTGCATAGCGTTCACCTAAGGATTACCTGAATACAGTTAGTGACTATTATAGTGGTGTTCTCATAATAAAACCACAGGCAGAGAGCTGCAAGTATTTTCAGTGTCCTCTGCACAGTTTTCACCTAAAACTAACTGAAAACAATTGCTGCTTTTCCCATACTAATACCACAGCAGGCAGTTGATTCTGATAGCTGCATTATAATCAGTACAGCTATATATATATATATATATATATATATATATATATATATATATATTGTGAGGGGGTTAGCTCGGCAGCGGGTGTGTGTAACCCCCGAGATGGGCTCCCCACACAAAAAACAGGCCCAGCAAACGGAGGTTGTGGTTTTCAAAATCAAAAAGGTGCGGTTTATTTTCTATTTACAGTGACAAAACACAGCAAAGCAAAAGAAACATAAACAAAATAAATCCTGGTCAACTTGACCTCTGACTAAACATACAGGTTTCCTAACTAACAACTGGGATCAGCCTAGTGCTGTCCTAGTCCCTAAGTCCCTGGTTTTAAATGTCCAAGCAAATAGCCACACAGGCTTTGTCTCACCGCTAGGGATGAGCTTCGTGTTCGAATCGAACATACGTTCGACTCGAACATCGGCTGTTCGATCGTTCGACGAAGATCGAACGATTTGGGCCGTTCGCGCCAAATTCGAGTGACGCGAACGGCCCACAATGCACTACGCCATCGCAGTGTCATCCAGGCGCTGTGATTGGCCAAGCATGCACTGTGACCCCGCATGCTTGGCCAATCACAGCGCCGGCAGCGAGGAGAGCAATGATTGGCCACAGGCAGGATGCCTGTGGCCAATTATTGCTGAGGGTGTTTAGTACACGCCCCACACTATAAAAGGCCGCCAGCACGGCGGCCTAGTGTAGTGTGTTCCGGAGCAGGGATAGAGCAGCATAGGCAGGGACAGTGACTTTTATTTCTTTCTTGCTTAACCTGGATTCCTTTAGTTTAGGGAAAGAGAAGGATAGGTAGGGAGAGTGTCAGTGTGTTTTGTGCTTGTGCTATAGTGTGCTTAAAAAAAACATTTTTTCTAGGGACAGAAAACTGTAGGTAGGGAGAGTGTCAGTTTCTTTCACTGTGTAAGTCCTTGTTTCTAGGGACCTGGAAGGACAGTGAGTGAATTCTCCTTGTGCTATATTGTGCTTAAAAAAAACATTTTTTCTAGGGACAGAAAACTGTAGGTAGGGAGAGTGTCAGTTTCTTTCACTGTGTAAGTCCTTGTTTCTAGGGACCTGGAAGGACAGTGAGTGAATTCTCCTTGTGCTATATTGTGCTTAAAAAAAACATTTTTTCTAGGGACAGAAAACTGTAGGTAGGGAGAGTGTCAGTTTCTTTCACTGTGTAAGTCCTTGTTTCTAGGGACCTGGAAGGACAGTGAGTGAATTCTCCTTGTGCTATATTGTGCTTAAAAAAAACATTTTTTCTAGGGACAGAAAACTGTAGGTAGGGAGAGTGTCAGTTTCTTTCACTGTGTAAGTCCTTGTTTCTAGGGACCTGGAAGGACAGTGAGTGAATTCTCCTTGTGCTATATTGTGCTTAAAAAACACATTTTTTCTAGAGACAGAAAACTGTAGGTAGGGAGAGTGTCAGTTTCTTTCACTGTGTAAGTCCTTGTTTCTAGGGACCTGGAAGGACAGTGAGTGAATTCTCCTTGTGCTTTATTGTGCTTAAAAAAAACATTTTTTCTAGGGACAGAAAACTGTAGGTAGGGAGAGTGTCAGTTTCTTTCACTGTGCAAGTCCTTGTTTCCAGGGACCTGGAAGGACAGTGAGTGAATTCTCCTTGTGCTATATTGTGCTTAAAAAACACATTTTTTCTAGAGACAGAAAACTGTAGGTAGGGAGAGTGTCAGTTTCTTTCACTGTGTAAGTCCTTGTTTCTAGGGACCTGGAAGGACAGTGAGTGAATTCTCCTTGTGCTATATTGTGCTTAAAAAAAACATTTTTTCTAGGGACAGAAAACTGTAGGTAGGGAGAGTGTCAGTTTCTTTCACTGTGTAAGTCCTTGTTTCTAGGGACCTGGAAGGACAGTGAGTGAATTCTCCTTGTGCTATATTGTGCTTAAAAAACACATTTTTTCTAGAGACAGAAAACTGTAGGTAGGGAGAGTGTCAGTTTCTTTCACTGTGTAAGTCCTTGTTTCTAGGGACCTGGAAGGACAGTGAGTGAATTCTCCTTGTGCTTTATTGTGCTTAAAAAAAACATTTTTTCTAGGGACAGAAAACTGTAGGTAGGGAGAGTGTCAGTTTCTTTCACTGTGCAAGTCCTTGTTTCCAGGGACCTGGAAGGACAGTGAGTGAATTCTCCTTGTGCTATATTGTGCTTAAAAAACACATTTTTTCTAGAGACAGAAAACTGTAGGTAGGGAGAGTGTCAGTTTCTTTCACTGTGTAAGTCCTTGTTTCTAGGGACCTGGAAGGACAGTGAGTGAATTCTCCTTGTGCTATATTGTGCTTAAAAAAAACATTTTTTTCTAGGGACAGAAAACTGTAGGTAGGGAGAGTGTCAGTTTCTTTCACTGTGTAAGTCCTTGTTTCTAGGGACCTGGAAGGACAGTGAGTGAATTCTCCTTGTGCTATATTGTGCTTAAAAAACACATTTTTTCTAGAGACAGAAAACTGTAGGTAGGGAGAGTGTCAGTTTCTTTCACTGTGTAAGTCCTTGTTTCTAGGGACCTGGAAGGACAGTGAGTGAATTCTCCTTGTGCTTTATTGTGCTTAAAAAAAACATTTTTTCTAGGGACAGAAAACTGTAGGTAGGGAGAGTGTCAGTTTCTTTCACTGTGCAAGTCCTTGTTTCCAGGGACCTGGAAGGACAGTGAGTGAATTCTCCTTGTGCTATATTGTGCTTAAAAAACACATTTTTTCTAGAGACAGAAAACTGTAGGTAGGGAGAGTGTCAGTTTCTTTCACTGTGTAAGTCCTTGTTTCTAGGGACCTGGAAGGACAGTGAGTGAATTCTCCTTGTGCTATATTGTGCTTAAAAAAAACATTTTTTCTAGGGACAGAAAACTGTAGGTAGGGAGAGTGTCAGTTTCTTTCACTGTGTAAGTCCTTGTTTCTAGGGACCTGGAAGGACAGTGAGTGAATTCTCCTTGTGCTATATTGTGCTTAAAAAAAACATTTTTTCTAGGGACAGAAAACTGTAGGTAGGGAGAGTGTCAGTTTCTTTCACTGTGTAAGTCCTTGTTTCTAGGGACCTGGAAGGACAGTGAGTGAATTCTCCTTGTGCTATATTGTGCTTAAAAAAAACATTTTTTCTAGGGACAGAAAACTGTAGGTAGGGAGAGTGTCAGTTTCTTTCACTGTGTAAGTCCTTGTTTCTAGGGACCTGGAAGGACAGCGAGTGAATTCTCCTTGTGCTATATTGTGCTTAAAAAACACATTTTTTTCTAGAGACAGAAAACTGTAGGTAGGGAGAGTGTCAGTTTCTTTCACTGTGTAAGTCCTTGTTTCTAGGGACCTGGAAGGACAGTGAGTGAATTCTCCTTGTGCTTTATTGTGCTTAAAAAAAACATTTTTTCTAGGGACAGAAAACTGTAGGTAGGGAGAGTGTCAGTTTCTTTCACTGTGCAAGTCCTTGTTTCCAGGGACCTGGAAGGACAATGAGTGAATTCTCCTTGTGCTATATTGTGCTTAAAAAACACATTTTTTCTAGAGACAGAAAACTGTAGGTAGGGAGAGTGTCAGTTTCTTTCACTGTGTAAGTCCTTGTTTCTAGGGACCTGGAAGGACAGTGAGTGAATTCTCCTTGTGCTATATTGTGCTTAAAAAAAACATTTTTTCTAGGGACAGAAAACTGTAGGTAGGGAGAGTGTCAGTTTCTTTCACTGTGTAAGTCCTTGTTTCTAGGGACCTGGAAGGACAGTGAGTGAATTCTCCTTGTGCTATATTGTGCTTAAAAAACACATTTTTTCTAGAGACAGAAAACTGTAGGTAGGGAGAGTGTCAGTTTCTTTCACTGTGTAAGTCCTTGTTTCTAGGGACCTGGAAGGACAGTGAGTGAATTCTCCTTGTGCTTTATTGTGCTTAAAAAAAACATTTTTTCTAGGGACAGAAAACTGTAGGTAGGGAGAGTGTCAGTTTCTTTCACTGTGCAAGTCCTTGTTTCCAGGGACCTGGAAGGACAGTGAGTGAATTCTCCTTGTGCTATATTGTGCTTAAAAAACACATTTTTTCTAGAGACAGAAAACTGTAGGTAGGGAGAGTGTCAGTTTCTTTCACTGTGTAAGTCCTTGTTTCTAGGGACCTGGAAGGACAGTGAGTGAATTCTCCTTGTGCTATATTGTGCTTAAAAAAAACATTTTTTCTAGGGACAGAAAACTGTAGGTAGGGAGAGTGTCAGTTTCTTTCACTGTGTAAGTCCTTGTTTCTAGGGACCTGGAAGGACAGTGAGTGAATTCTCCTTGTGCTATATTGTGCTTAAAAAAAACATTTTTTCTAGGGACAGAAAACTGTAGGTAGGGAGAGTGTCAGTTTCTTTCACTGTGCAAGTCCTTGTTTCCAGGGACCTGGAAGGACAGTGAGTGAATTCTCCTTGTGCTATATTGTGCTTAAAAAAAACATTTTTTCTAGGGACAGAAAACTGTAGGTAGGGAGAGTGTCAGTTTCTTTCACTGTGCAAGTCCTTGTTTCAAGGGACAGAGAAGGACACCTGAAGGTAGCCCTTATTGCTTTTTTCCCATCTCCCTGCAGGCCATCTATTAGAATGTCTGGAAGGCAAACAAGGAGAGGCAGACAGTCAGGAGGCAATAAAAGAGGGCAAGCAGGCTCTGTGTCTGGGGGCAACAGTGCTGGTCGTGGACGCGGTGCATTGTCATCAGCACATGGCCATGGGACACGCTTGTCCTTCTTTTCCGCAGCTGGACATGTTGAGCCACATCATGCCGAAGACTTGGTAGAGTGGATGACCAAGCCCTCCTCCTCCTCCTCATCCTCTCTCACCCAGGCTCAGGGTACTGGCAAAGCAGCTGCCAAAGCGTCCTCTTCCCTGGTATCAATGTCAGACTCATCATCAGTCACTCCTTCCCTAGACCCACCATGTCCTCCTCCTGAGGAGTCCCCCGAACTGTTTGAGCACAGTGTTGGGTACATGCTCCAGGAGGATGCCCAGCGTTTCGAAGGGTCTGATGATGAAACCCAGCTACAGGAAGGCAGTAGGGTGAGAGCAGACAGAGGGGATGCTCAAGAAGGACACCAATCTGGCAGTCATGTTCCAGCAGCTGCAGCATACTGCCAGATTGGCTCCAGTGATGAGGAGGGAGGGGATGATGAGGTCACTGACTCCACGTGGGTGCCTAATAGGAGAGAGGAGGAGGAGGATGAGGAGGAGGCACATCTCCAACGAGACAGGATGCCCTTTGGTGGCCAGCGTAAGGGCAGTACACCGACGGAATCACACCGCAGAGCTCCGCCTGTGCAGGGCGCTGCCTCTGCCCGTCATTCAAAAAGTTCCTTGGTGTGGGCCTTTTTTGAGGCTAGTGCATCAGATCGCACAGCTGCTGTTTGCAACATATGTCTCAAGCGTATATCGCGTGGCCAAAACATCAGCCGCTTGGGTACCACATGCCTGACCAGACATATGTTGACCTGCCATGCAGCTCGTTGGCAAGCCTACCTCAAAGACCCACACCAAAGAACAAAGCGGACCTCTCCTTGCACCGCATCAGCTGGGATTTCCAACCCCACTATAACTTCAGTCCTCTCTGAAACATGCACTGAGAGGAATGAAGGTGTAGAATTAGGTGTGTCACAGCCAAGTACTTGCGGCCACTCTGCTAGCAGTACACCGACGTCCGATTCTAGCAGGCAAATTTCCCTGCCCCAGCTGCTGGACCGTCGAAAGAAGTTCACTCCCAGCCATCCACATGCCCAGCGGTTGAATGCTAGCTTGGCTAAATTGCTAGCGCTTCAACTGCTGCCTTTTCAGTTGGTAGACTCGGCCCCCTTCCGTGAGTTTGTGCAATGTGCGGTTCCTCAGTGGCAGGTTCCCAAACGCCACTTTTTCTCACGGAAGGCTATTCCGGCTCTCTACCGGCATGTGGAAGGCAATGTCTTGGCCTCGCTGGACAGGGCGGTCAGCGGTAAGGTGCATATTACCGCTGACTCATGGTCCAGCAGGCATGGACAGGGACGTTACCTTTCTTTCACGGCCCATTGGGTCACTCTTTTGGCAGCTGGGAAGGATGCAGGACAAGGTGCAGTAGTGTTGGAGGTTGTCCCACCGCCACGCCTCCAAAATGCTACTACTGGTTGTGACACACCTCTCTCCTCCACCCCCTCCTCTTCTTCTTCCTCCATGGCCTCTTCCTGTGGTTTGTCCTATGAACCAGCGGTGCTCCGTAGCCGTTCACGGGGCTACGCAAGTACGCAGGCAAAAAGATGCCATGCCGTGCTTGCGCTGGTGTGTTTGGGGGACAGAAGCCACACTGGGGCAGAGGTCCTGTCTGCTCTGCAGGGCCAGGCCGAGAGGTGGTTGACGCCACGCCAGCTTAAGCCAGGAATGGTGGTTTGCGACAATGGCACCAACCTCCTCTCCGCCCTCCGACAGGGACAACTGACCCATGTGCCCTGTGTGGCTCACGTCCTTAACCTGGTGGTGCAGCGGTTCTTGGGCAGGTACCCGGGCTTACAGGATGTCCTGAGGCAGGCCAGGAAAGTCTGTGTGCATTTCCGCAGATCTTATAATGCCAGTGCTCGCCTGGCTGAGCTGCAAAAGGAGTTGAACCTGCCCAAGAACCGCCTTATATGTGACATGCCCACCAGGTGGAACTCAACGTTGGCCATGCTGCAGCGGCTGCACACGCAGCAGAGGGCCATCAATGAGTACCTGTGCGACTACGGCACCAGGACAGGGTCAGGGGAGCTTGGTTTTTTTTCTCCACGCCAGTGGGGCATGATCAGGGATGCATGCACTGTCCTGGCACCATTTAAGGAGGCCACGAGGATGGTGAGCAGTGACAGTGCATGCATCAGTGACACTGTACCTCTTGTCCACCTGTTGGAGCACACGCTGCGTGGAATAATGGACAGGGCACTTGAGGCAGAACAGAGGCAGGAAGAGGAGGACTTCCTTGCCTCTCAAGGCCCCCTTTACCCAGACAGTGTTCCTTCTGTCCCACCCATCGCACAGGAAGAGGAAGAGGAGGAGGAGGAGGAGGAGGAGGAGGATTGTGTCAGCATGGAGGTGGAGGCTGGCACTCAGCATCATCAGCAGCAGTCTTTTAGGGATGATTTACAGTCCCAAGAAACCAGTGGACTTGTACATGGCTGGGAGGAGGTGACTGCGGATCATGTCGTCCTTAGTGACCCAGAGGACTCCGGAGCGAATGCCTCAGCAAACCTACGCTGCATGGCCTCCCTGATCCTGCAAAGTCTACGGAAGGATCCTCGTATTCTTCGGATCAAGGAGAGGGACCATTACTGGCTGGCCACTCTCCTTGATCCACGGTACAAGGGTAAGGTTGCGGACCTTATGTTACCGTCGCAGAGGGAGCAGAGGATGAGACAACTCCGGGAGGCCTTGCAGAAAGGTCTGTGCAACGCGTTCCCAGAGACTGGGAGGTTACAAACTCCTGGTCCAGGACAACGAGTTGCTGAGGCTTCGGCCAGTCAAAGAAGGAGCGGTGGGGAAGGTGGCCGTCTGACCGATGCGTTCAGACAATTCTTTAGTCCGCAGCCCCAAAGTATGATTGGTTCCAGCAACCATCGCCAGCGTCTGATAAACATGGTGCAGGAATATCTAGGGGCAAGGTCAGACTTGGACACCTTCCCCACCGAAAATCCTCTGGCTTACTGGGTCTTGAGGATGGATCACTGGCCAGAGCTTGCACAGTATGCAATTGAGCTACTGGCCTGTCCTGCATCCAGCGTTCTTTCGGAACGCACATTCAGTGCTGCTGGAGGATTTGTCACGGATCACAGGGTGCGCCTGTCCACCGACTCGGTTGATCGACTGACTTTCATCAAGATGAACCAGTCTTGGATCACCACCAGCTACCACACACCTGATGCTGATATAACAGACTAATTGATTTTAACATGTCACATCCCTTCAAGACTGATGCTGATGCTGAGTGTCTGTGCTGTTATGTTGACTGGCTATCCTCCTCCTCCGAGTCCTCAATGATACGATTGATGATGATAGCTTGGAAGATCATTTTTGTTTATGGGTGCCGCCACCAGTGGCTAAGGCCCAATTTTTCAGCCCCTGTTTTACAGGGGCGTGTAATTACAATTTTTTTAGCAATAATTTGCCATAGGGCTCATTGCTGTGCTCCAAGTACAGTATCTGTGAGGGGTTGGAGTGTTGTGGCACCAGTGCCTAAGGCCCAATTTTTCAGCCCCTGTTTAACAGGGGCGTGTCATTACAATTTTTGAAGCAATACTTTGCAACAGGGCTCATTGCTGTGCTCCAAGTACAGTATCTGTGAGGGGTTGTAGTGTTGTGCCACCAGTGCCTAAGGCCCAATTTTTCAGCCCCTGTTCAACAGGGGCATGTAATTACAATTCTTGATCTAATAATTCACAGCAGGGCCCATTCCTGCACCCACCAAGAGTAACTCTGAGGGCTTACAGTGTTGTGTCAACACCACCACCACCACCAAAGGCCCAATTTTTCAGCCCCTGTTCAACAGGGGCATGCAATTACAATTCTTGATCTAATAATTCACAGCAGGGCCCATTGCTGCACCCACCAAGAGTAACTGTCAGGGCTTACAGTGTTGTGGCACCAGCACCACCATCAAAGGCCCAATTTTTACTACCACTGTTCAACAATTATATGTAATTACAATTCCTGATATAATAGTTGACAGCAGGGCGTTCCAGCACCAACCAAGAGTAACTGTGAGTGCTTACAGTGTTGTGCCAACACCAACAACTAAGGGGCCTATTTCTGCAGAGTATCTACGGCAGGTCCCTACTTTCAAACATCCAACTTACAAATGACTCCTACTTGCAAACGCAAGAAGACAACAGGAAGTGAGAGGAAATCTACCCCTAGGAAGGAAAATTCTCTCCTGTAAGAATTAATATGGGAGAAAGGTGTCTCCTCTGTACTGATGCTTTATCAGCAATCCTTGTTTCAAGAAAAACACCACATTTCAAAAACAGTTGTCATTGGGACGGAAAGTGAGGTGAAATGTTCTGAACAGGGGCACAGACAGCAAAACAAATGTTACAGGGGTGATAACCCTTACCTATGTTTTCCAAAAAGTTTAAAAATAGATTTTTGGGCTGGAGCTACACTTAAACAATGTACCTGTTCAAAATTACAAACAGATTCTACATAAGAACAAACCTACAGTCCCTGTCTTGTATGCACCGCCTGTATACGGCTGTTCAGAGTATATAGGGCCTTTTTTATTTTATGTGCGGGGTTCCCCTTAATATCCATACAAGACCCAAAGGGGCTGGTAATGGGCTGGGGTAGGGGGGGGGGGGTCATGGGGTAGCTATGCCATTTTTCTTAAAGATTTTCATCCATATTACCGGGACCAGACATTACATTAAAGCCGCAAGCAGTTTTAAATGGCTTTTTTTTCCTTTAGAAGTGTCATTTTGTGCAGGGACAGTTCTAAACACGGGAAACACGTGGCACTTCACAGGCATACTTTAGACACCCCCCAGGTACGATATTTAAAGGAATATTTGACTTTTTTTTTTTCACTTTATGCATCATTAAAATGACTGCTCCCGAAAAACGACCGTTTTTAAAACTTCTTTTTGCATTGATACATGTCCCCTGGTGCAGAACCCGGGTTCCCAAACCCTTTTTAGGACAATAACATGCATAATAGTTGTTATAATTAGCACTTTAGAATTCGAACGTTCGCATCCATTGTATTTAATAGGGTTCTAATGTTCGTACGAACTTTCGGTCCGTTCGCGGGTTCTGGTGCGAACCGAACCCGGGGGTGTTCGGCTCATCACTACTCACCGCACAGGGGTTCACTCTCCCTAGACAGTCCACACAGGTCTGGGTCCAGGCATGAGCTAACATCTAATGAAGCTGGGAGTTCTTATAGAGGCCTAAATGAGCTGACAAGCTTCAGCTGGTCTCATCAACTCCCTGTCTGCACGACGCCCCACACTCTCCCTAGAGGTATGAGTCATCCATGAGCCCATTAGCCTCAGCTGGGCTTATACAACTCTCCACCTAGTTGTATAAGTCGGCGTAAAGCCTGAATCTGGGCGAAATATATCTACCCCCCTGGATGCAACCAGGTGACTTTACCTTCCTGCTGTCACATACCCCCCCTCTTGTTTTAACCTCGGGGTTGGAACACCAGCAATCAGGCATTCATGTACTCGAGACAAAGCATCCACATTCCCCATTTGAATGCCAGGGCGATGCTTTACTGTGAAGTTGAATTCCTGGAGGGCCAGGAACCACCTATTCACTCTTCTATTTGTTTCCTTGTTTTGAGCCATCCACTTTAACGGAGCGTGATCCGTAACCATGTCAAAGTGCCTACCTAGCAGGTAGTACCGAAGGGAATCTAGAGCCCACTTCACCGCTAAACACTCCTTTTCAACGGTGGCGTAATTTACCTCATGGGACTTCAACTTCCTGCTGAGGTAAATGACTGGGTGCTCTTCCCCGTTCCAGACCTGGGACAATACTGCTCCTAACCCCACATCTGACGCATCACTTTGTACGACAAAGTCTTTAGAGAAGTCGGGTGAGTACAACACTGGCTGGCTACATAAGGCTTGTTTCAAGAATTGGAATGCTGCCTCAGCCTCGGGGGTCCATTTAATCATGACCGACCCTTTCCCCTTCGTCAGGTTGGTTAGGGGCACAGCCTTAGAAGCAAAGTGGGGAATGAATCGCCGATAATACCCAGCGATTCCCAGAAAGGCTCGTACCTGCTTCTTGCTGTTGGGACGTGGCCAACTCTGGATGGCCTCGACTTTGTTGAGTTGGGGTTTTATTACTCCCCTCCCAATGGTGTACCCAAGATATTTGGCCTCCTCCTGCCCAATGGTACACTTCTTGGGGTTAGCCGTAAACCCCGCTTCCCGAACAGAGTCCAGGACTGCTTGCACTTTTGGCAGATGTGAGGCCCAATCTGTGCTATGGACAATTACGTCATCCAGGTAAGCCGCAGCATACTTCCGATGGGGCCTCAGCATCTGGTCCATTTTCCGCTGGAATGTGGCCGGCGCATTCTGTAACCCGAACGGCATTCTTTTATATTGGAACGCCCCGTCTGGGGTTACAAATGCGGTTTTCTCTTTGGCCGACTTGGCCAGGGGGATTTGCCAATACCCTTTTGTGAGGTCAAGAGTCGTCATGTATCGGGCTGTTCCCAGCCGGTCGATCAACTCATCTATACGTGGCATGGGGTAGGTGTCAAATTTTGTAACTTTGTTCAACTGACGAAAATCGTTACAAAATCGCCAGCTCCCATCCGGTTTAGGCACCAACACAATGGGACTAGACCAATCACTTTGGGACTCCTCTATCACCCCTAAGTTCAGCATTTTCTGTACTTCCTCCCGTATTGCCTCCCGTCGGGCCTCTGGGATCCGATAGGGTTTTAACTTCACCCTTTCACCGGGCGGGGTAATGATGTCATGCTCTACCCCAGATGTTTGTCCCGGCAGCTCAGAGAATACCTCCTTGTTGCGAAGCACAAACTCCTTAACCTCCTGTTGTTGGGGTTGTGACAAGGTGGCTGCTATTCCAACCTCAGGAATCACGCAACCAGTTTGAGCTGGTGACCAAGTGTCTGCGACTAGGGACTCTCTATCCCTCCAGGCTTTCAACAGATTAACGTGATAGATCTGTTCGGGCTTTCGCCTTCCTGGTTGTCTGACCTTGTAATTCACTTCGCTCACTTTTTCCATTATCTCGTAGGGGCCTTGCCATTTGGCAAGGAATTTACTTTCAACCGTAGGGACAAGTACCAATATCCTATCCCCCGGGGAAAAGGTACGGGTCTTGGCTCCACGGTTGTACACTCTCTGCTGTGCTAACTGCGCTTGGGCCAAATGTTCCTTCACGATGGGCATTACCTGTGCAATTCGGTCTTGCATCAGGGCGACATGCTCAATCACACTCCTGTGGGGAGAACTCTCACTTTCCCAAGTTTCCTTGGCAATATCCAACAGCCCTCTTGGGTGTCTCCCATACAGTAACTCAAAGGGGGAGAATCCCGTAGAGGATTGGGGCACCTCCCTAATAGCAAACATCAGATAAGGAAGTAGACAGTCCCAATCCTTTCCATCTCTATCCACCACTTTCTTCAACATTTGTTTTAGGGTTTTGTTGAATCTTTCAACCAGCCCATCGGTTTGGGGGTGATACACAGATGTACGTAATTGCGTCACTTTGAACAATTTACACAGATCCTTCATAACCCGGGACATAAAGGGTGTACCTTGGTCCGTAAGCAGTTCTTTACAAATACCCACCCGGCTAAACACAAGAGATAGCTCTTTGGCTATGGTTTTGGCCGAGGTATTTCGGAGAGGGATCGCTTCTGGATAACGGGTGGCATAGTCCATTATAACTAATATGTACTGGTGCCCCCTAGCGGACTTGATTATAGGACCTACCAAATCCATGGCGATCCTCTCAAACGGGACCTCAATGATGGGTAGAGGGACCAGCGGGCTACGGAAATGTGGCATCGGGGCCGACCTCTGACACACAGGGCAGGAGGAACAATAATTTTCTATGTCCTTCATCACCCCCGGCCAATAGAATCTCTGTAATACCCTCTCTCGGGTTTTCTCTGTCCCCAGATGACCTCCAAGAATGTGCCCATGGGCCAACTCCAACACCAACTTCCTGTAAGGTTTGGGCACCACAAGCTGCTCAACGGTTTCTTCTGCCCTTTTTGCCACCCGATACAGTAGGTCCTTCTCTACGCTGAAGTATGGGTAAGTGCAGGTATTATCTGGGTTCACTAACTCGCCATCTATTTTCACTACGTTTTCCCGTGCCTTTATTAGGGCGGGGTCTTTCAACTGTTCTGTGGCAAAGTTTTCCCTGTGAACCTCAAGATCAGAAAACTCCACAGACGGTAGGTTTTCGTCTGAGGAGGTGGGCTCCTCTCCAGTTTCTTGAGTCTCCCCTGCCAATACTGATAAGGGAAATTCCGGAGAGTCCTCACCACTCTCAGGGGAGTTCTGGCTATCACATTCCTGGTACATAGGGGCACCAGTGGGGGGCTCAGGATCATCCCACAGTTCCCAGAACTTCGGAAAATCCCTTCCCACAATGGTGTCATGCGGTAACTGAGATACTAAGCCCACTGGATGAGAGAGGGTACCTTTGGGGGTCTCGAAACACACTGTAGTCACTGGATACTCTCGGGTGTCCCCATGCACACAAATAACAGCTACCTTGCTATTCCCAGAGACCTCTGTTTTAACTAACTCAGCCTTTATCAGGGTCACAAGGCTACCTGAATCCAGCAATACCACAACATTTCTACCATTAACACACATTTTGCATAAATGTTTCTCAGTTCCTCGAATGGCAGTGCATGCGACTGTCGCACACAGCGACTGACGTCTGCCCGTCAGAAAGTCACACTGCATGGGTTCCTCCACAACCGGGCAATTGGCTGCAATATGTCCCGCTTGCCGGCAGCGGTAGCAAACGATCCTTCTTGCGGCCTCTTGAGCCGCTGATTTCCCAGGCTGTTCTCGCCAAACTTGGGGTAGAGCTCCCACCCTCTCACTCTCTCCACCCTCACCCCTTGGAATCCTCTTATCCGCCCCTGGGGATGGTCTGGTCTTAGGGTGGAAAGTCCGAGTGTCTCTGGAAGAGGCCGTCAGGTTCTCTGTAGCCAAGTATTTCTCCACACGATCCACAAGACCATCGGCCGTCTCTGGGTCTCCATGGCTTACCCACTTTTGGATGGCAGTAGGAAGAGCTCTCAAAAACCGATCCATTACAACACGTTCCACAATCTTTGGTGCGGACAAAGTCTCTGGCTGTAGCCACTTTCTGCTCAGGTGAATGAGATCATACATTTGAGACCTGGGGGGTTTTCCAAGCTGGAAAGTCCAGTTATGCACACGCTGAGCCCGGACAGCCTGGGTGACACCCAGCCTTGCCAATATTTCAGCTTTTAGCATCACATAGTCTTTTGCTTGGTTAGGCTCTAGGTCATAGTAAGCTTTCTGCGATTCACCAGTTAACAGAGGAGCCACCAGTCCAGCCCACTGCTCCTCAGGCCACTTTTCTCTTTCAGCGGTCCTTTCAAATGTGGTCAAAAATACCTCTGGATCATCCTCTCCAGTCATTTTTGTCAATAAACGACTCACCCCAAAGGACGCGGTATTAGTGGGACGGCTTTCCTCACTGGTCTGCGGACGTTGCTGCATTACTGCTTCCATCTGTTGTTGTAGTCTCTGCTCTTGCTTCTGCAACAGGTCTATGAAGCGGGCCTCAGATTGCTGCTGGGCTCGTTGCTGAGCCTCCAGACTCTGTTGCAAAGTTGCGTTTGTCTGCTGCTGGGCTGCAAGGCTCTGTTGATGAGCTTGCTGCTGGGCTGCGAAGTTCTGTTGTTGAGCTGCAAGGCTCTGTTGGTGAGCTGCAAGGCTCTTTTGCAAACCTGCATTTGTCTGCTGTTGATTGGCATTTGCTAGAGCCAGCTGCTTCAGTATCTCCTCCATGCTGGCTTAAAAAAAAACTGCCAACTGTGAGGGGGTTAGCTCGGCAGCGGGTGTGTGTGACCCCCGAGATGGGCTCCCCACACAAAAAACAGGCCCAGCAAACGGAGGTTGTGGTTTTCAAAATCAAAAAGGTGCGGTTTATTTTCTATTTACAGTGACAAAACACAGCAAAGCAAAAGAAACATAAACAAAATAAATCCTGGTCAACTTGACCTCTGACTAAACATACAGGTTTCCTAACTAACAACTGGGATCAGCCTAGTGCTGTCCTAGTCCCTAAGTCCCTGGTTTTAAATGTCCAAGCAAATAGCCACACAGGCTTTGTCTCACCGCACAGGGGTTCACTCTCCCTAGACAGTCCACACAGGTCTGGGTCCAGGCATGAGCTAACATCTAATGAAGCTGGGAGTTCTTATAGAGGCCTAAATGAGCTGACAAGCTTCAGCTGGTCTCATCAACTCCCTGTCTGCACGACGCCCCACACTCTCCCTAGAGGTATGAGTCATCCATGAGCCCATTAGCCTCAGCTGGGCTTATACAACTCTCCACCTAGTTGTATAAGTCGGCGTAAAGCCTGAATCTGGGCGAAATATATCTACCCCCCTGGATGCAACCAGGTGACTTTACCTTCCTGCTGTCACAATATATATATATATATTTATATATCCCACCTTTGTGCAGCTACATTTCACTGCAGGCCATTATGTCTGTAAGGCAAACAAGGAGAGGCAGACAGTCACGAGGCAATAAAAGAGGACAAGCAGGCTCTGTGTCTAGAGGCAACAGTGCTGGTCGTGGACACGGTGCATCTTCATCAGCACGTGGCTGTGGGACACGCTTGTCCTTCCTTTCGGCAGCTGGCCATGTTGAGCCGCAACATGCCCAAGACTTGGTAGAGTGGATGACCAAGCCGTCCTCCTCCTCCTCATCCTCCCTCACCTAAGCTCAGGGTACTTTGTCTGGCAAAGCAGCTACCAAAGCGGCCTCTTCCCTCGGCGCCTGAGGAGTCCCCCGAACTGTTTGAGCACAGTGTTGGGTACATGCTCCAGGAGGATGCCCAGCGTTTTGAAGGCTCCGATGATGGAACCCAGCTGGAGGAAGACAGTAACGTGAGCCCAGAGAGAGGGGGTAGTAACGTGAGCCCAGAGAGAGGGGTACCCAACAAGGACAGCTATCTGGCAGTCATGTTCCCCCAGCTGCAGCATACTGCCAGGGTTGCTCCAGTGATGAGGAGGGAGGGGATGATGAGGTCACTGACTCCACGTGGGTGCCTGATAGGAGAGAGGAGGAGGAGGCACATCTCCAACGAGGCAGGATTCCCTCCAGGGGCCAGTTTAAGGGCAGCACACCAACTGCATCACACCGCAGAGCTCCGCATGTGCAGGGCGCTGCTGTCTCTGTGCGTTATTCCAAAAGTTCTTTGGTGTGGGCCTTTTTTCAGACATGTGCAGCAGATCGCACCATTGCCATTTGCAACATATGTCTAAAGCGTATCTCGTGTGGCCAAAACATCAGCCGCTTGGGCACCACGTGCTTGACCAGACATATGTCGACCTGCAGTCCGTTGGCAAGCTTACCTAAAAGACCTACACCAAAGAACAAAGCGGACCTCTCCTTGCTCCTCACCAGCTGGGATCTCCAACCCCACTATACCTTCAGTCCTCTCTGAAACCTGCACTGAGAGGAATGAAGGTGTAGAATTAGGTGTGTCACAGCCAAGTACTTGCGGGCAATCTGCTATCGGTACACTGACGTCCGATTGTACTAGGCAAATTTCCCTGCCCCAGCTGCTGCACCGCCGAAAGAAGTTCGCTCCCAGCCATCCACATTCCCAGCGGTTGAATGCTAGCTTGGCTAAATTGCTAGCACTTCAACTGCTGCCTTTTCAGTTGTTAGACTCTGCCCCCTTCCGTGAGTTTGTGGAATGTGCGGTTCCTCAGTGGCAGGTTCCCAAACGCCACTTTTTCTCACGGAAGGCGATTCCGGCTCTCTACCGGCATGTGGAAGGCAATGTCTTGGCCTCGCTGGACAGGGCGGTCAGTGGTAAGGTGCATATTACCGCTGACTCATGGTCCAGTAGGCATGGACAGGGACGTTACCTATCTTTTATGGCGCATTGGGTGACTCTGCTGGCAGCTGGGAAGGATGCAGGACAAGGTGCACTAGTGTTGTTCCGCCACCACGCCTCCAAAATGTTACTACTGGTGATTCTGACACACTTCTCTCCTCCACCCCCTCCTCTTCTTCTTCCTCCATGGCCTCTACCTGTGCTTTGTCCTCAGAACCAGCGGTGCTCCGTAGGCGTTCAAGGGGCTACGCAAGTACGCAGGCAAAAAGATGCCATGAGGTGCTTGAGCTGGTGTGCTTGGAGGACAGGAGCCACACTGGGGCAGAGATTCTGTCAGCTCTGCAGGGGCAGGCTCAGAGGTGGTTGATGCCACGCCAGCTTAAGCCAGGAAAGGTGGTTTCCGACAATGGCACCAACCTCCTCTCTGCCCTCCGACAGGGACAACTGACCCATGTGCCCTGTTTGGCTCACGTCCTTAACTTGGTGGTGCAGCGGTTCTTGGGCAGGTACCCGGGCTTACAGGAGGTCCTGAAGCAGGCCAGGAAACTCTGTGGGCATTTCCGCCAGTCATATAATGCCAGTGCTCGGCTGGCTGAGCTGCAAAAGGATTACAACCTTCCCAAGAACCGCCTAATCTGTGACATGCCCACCAGGTGGAACTCTACGTTGGCCATGCTGCAGCGGCTGAACACGCAACAAAGGGCCATCAATATGTATATGTTGCAATATGGCACCAGGACAGTGTCAGGGGAGCTTGGATTTTTTTCCCCACGCCAGTGGGCCATGATCAGGGATGCATGCACTGTCCTGGCACCATTTGAGGAGACCACGAGGATGGTGAGCAGTGACAGTGCATGCATCAGTGACACTGTCCCTCTTGTCCACCTGTTAGAGCACACGCTGCGTGGAATAATGGACAGGGCATTTGAGGCAGAACAGAGAGAGGAAGAGGAGGACTTCCTTACCTCTCAAGGTCCCCTTTTTCCAGACAGTGTTCCTGCTGGCCCAGCTATCACACAGGAAGAGGATGAGGAGGAGGAGGATTATTGTGTCAGCATGGAGGTGGAGCCTAGCACTCAGCATCAGCAGCAGTCTTTAAGGGATCAATTACAGTCCCAAGACACCCACGGACTTGTACGTGGCTCGGAGGAGGTGGCTGTGGATCATGTCGTCCTCAGTGACCCAGAGGACTCCGCACTGAACACCTCAGCAAACCTATGCTGCATGGCCTCCCTGATCCTACAAAGCCTGCGGAAGGATCCTCGTAATCGTGCGATCAAGGAGAGGGGTCATTACTGGCTGGCAACCCTCCTTGATCCACATTACAAGGGTAAGGTTGCGGACCTTATCTTGCCGTGACAGAGGGAGCAGAGGATGAAGCATCTTCGAGAGGCCTTGCAGAAAGGTCTGTGCAACGCATTCCCAGAGACTGGGAGGTTACGAATTCCTGGTCCTGGACAACGTGTTGCTGAGGCTTCGGTCAGTCAAAGAAGGAGTGGTGGAGAAGGCGGCCGTCTGACTGATGCATTTAGACAATTTTTAAGTACGCAGCCCCAAGGTATGATCGGTTCCAGCAACCATCGCCAGCGTCTGGTTTATATGGTGCAGGAATACCTAGGGGCAAGATCAGACTTGGACACCTTTCCCACCGAAAATCCTCTGGATTACTGGGTCTTGAGGATGGATCACTGGCCAGAGCTTGCACAGAATGCAATTGAGCTACTGGCCTGTCCTGCATCCAGCGTTCTTTCGGAACGTACATTCAGTGCTGCTGGAGGCTTTGTAACCGATCACAGGGTGCACCTGTCCACCGACTCGGTCGATCGACTGACCTTCATAAAAATTAATCAGTCTTGGATCACCACCAGCTACCAAGCACCTGATGCTGATGTAACTGAATAATTTTTTGGGAAATGTCAGATCCCTTCAAGACTGCCTATGCTGATGCTGAGTGACTATCCTGTTATGCTGAGTGACTATCCTCTCCCTCCTCAATGGTCATGCTGATAGCTTGAAAGAACATTTTTGGTTCTGGGCACCGCCACCAGTGGCTAAGGCCCAATTTTTCAGCCCCTGTTTAACAAGGGCATGTATTTACAATTTTTGATGCAATGCTTTGCAGCAGGGCTCATTGCTGTGCTCCAACTACAGTATCTGTGAGGGGTTGCAGTGTTGTTGTGGCATCAGCACCAGTGCCTTAGGCCCAATTTTTCAGCCCCTGTTTAACAGGGGTGTGTAAATACAATTTTTTAATGCAATACTTTGCAGCAGGGCTCATTCCTGCACTCCTAATAGAGTATCTGTGAGGGGTTGCAGTGTTGTGGCACCAGCACCAGGGCCTAACGCCCAATTTTTCTGCCCCTGTTTAACAGGGGCGTGTAATTACAATTTTTGATGCAATACTTTGCAGCAGGGCCCATTGCTGCGCTCCAAGTACAGTATCTGTGAGGGGTTGCAGTGTTGTGGCACCAGTGCCTAAGGCCCAATTTTTCTGCCCCTGTTCAACAGGGGCATGTAATTACAATTCTTGATCTAATAATTCACAGCAGGGCCCATTCCTGCGCCCACCAAGAGTAACTGTGAGGGCTTACAGTGTTATGGCAACACCACCACCACCACCACCAAAGGCCCAATTTTTCCTACCACTGTTCAACAATGGCATGTAATTACAATTCTTGATATAATAGTTCACAGCAGGGCGTTCCAGCACCCACCAAGAGTAACTGTGAGGGCTTACAGTGTTGTGGCAACACCAACACCTAAGGGCCAAATTTCTGCAGAGTATATACGGCAGGCCCCTACTTTCAAACATCCAACTTACAAACGACTCCTACTTGCAAACGGAAGGAGACAACAGGAAGTGAGAGGAAATCTACCCCTAGGAAGGGAAATTCTCTCCTGTAAGAGTTAATATGGGAAAGAGGTGTCTCCTCTCCACTGATGGTTTATCACCAATCCTTGTTTCACTAAAAAACCCACATTTTCAAAAAACATTTGTCATTGGGACGGAAAGTGAGGTGAAATGTTCTGAAAAGGTGCACAGACAGCTAAACAAATGTTACAGGGGTGATAACCCTTCCCTATGTTTTCCAAAAAGCTTAAAAATAGATTTTTTTGTCTGGAGCTACATTTAAAAAATGTACCTGTTCCAAATTACAAACAGATTCTACTTAAGAACAAACCTACAGTCCCTGTTATGTTTGCACGGTTTGTATACTGCTGTTCAGAGTATATAGGCCCTTTTTTTAATTTGGGTGCGGGGTTCCCCATGATATCCATACAAGACCCAAATTGGATGGTAGTGGGCCGCAAGCAGTTTTAAATGACTTTTTTTTAGAAATGTCATTTTGCGCAGGGACAGTTCTAAACAAGGGAAACACGTGCCACTTCACAGGCATACTTTAGACACCCCCCAGGTACGATATTTAAAGGAATATTTCAGTTTTTTTTTTTTTCATTTTAAGCATCATTAAAATCACTGCTCCCGAAAAAACGTCCGTTTTTAAAATTCTTTTTGCATTGATACATGTCCCCTGGGGCTGGACCCGGGTCCCCAAACCCTTTTTAGGACAATAACTTGCATATTAGCCGTTATAATTAGCACTTTTGATTTCGAACATTCAAGTCCAGTGTATTTAATAGAGTTTTAATGTTTGCGCGTACTTTCGGTCCGTTCGCAGGTTCTGGTGCGAACCGAACCAGGGGGTGTTCGGCTCATCCCTACCAATAACTTGTTAGCTTTGACCGGAGTCACCTATGTGCACAGCCACCAAAGTTGTCAACAGCTGAGGACCTGTGTTGAGGTTTGCTTTATAGCTGGGACTGGTGAGAGGTAGGGATGAGCTTCGAGTTCGAGTCGAACTCATGTTCGACTCGAACATTGCCTGTTCGCCCGTTCGCCGAACAGCGAACAAATTGGGGTGTTCGCGGCAAATTCGAAAAATCTATGGGAGAAATCTAAAGTGCTAATTATAAAGGCTTATATGCAAGTTATTGTCCTAAAAAGTGTTTGGGGACCCGGGTCCTGCCCCAGGGGACATGTATCAATGCAAAAAGAAGTTTTAAAAACGGCCGTTTTTTCGGGAGCAGTGATTTTAATAATGCTTAAAATGAAAAAATAAAAGTGAAATATTCCTTTAAATTTCGTACCTGGGGGGTGTGTATGATATGCATGTAAAGTGGCGCATGTTTCCCGTGCTTAGAACTGTCCCTGCAAAAAATGTCATTTTTGAAAGAAAAAAATGCATTTAAAACTGACTCGCGGCTATTAATGAATTGTCGGCTCCCGGCAATACATACAAAAGTCATTGATAAAAAAAAAAAAAAAAAAACGTGGGGGTTCCCCAGAATTCAATTACCAGGCCCTTCAGGTCTGGAATGGATATTAAGGGGAACCCCGCCGCAAATAAAAAAAAATTGACGTGGGGTTCCCCCAAATATCCATTCCAGGCCCTTCAGATCTGGCATGGATTTTAAGGGGAACTCCACCCCAAATTAAAAAAAAAATGGCGTGGAGTCCCCCTAAAAATCCATACCAGACCCCTTATCCGAGCACGTAACCTGGCCGGCCGCAGGGGAAAAGGGGGGGACGAGAAAGCGGCCCCCCTCCCTCCTGAACCGTACCAAGCCACATGCCCTCAACATGGGGAGGATGTCCCCATGTTGATGGGGACAAGGGCCTCATCCCCACAACCCTTGCCCGGTGGTTGTGGGGGTCTGCGGGCGGGGGACTTATCGGAATCTGGAAGACCCTTTAACAAAGAGGACCCCCAGATCCCGGCCCCCCTCCTATGTGAATTGGTAAGGGGTACATTGTACCCCTACCATTTCACGAAGAAAGCGTAAAAAATTGTTTAAAAAACACACAAACACGTTGAAAAAGTCCTTTATTAAAAAAAAAAAAAAAAAAAACCCATTCCAGCGGTGAAATCCAGTGTCCCGCGGCGATCCCGATGTCCAGCGCTGTCCGTCATTGGTTGTGCCTGAGCGGACCTGATGGGGAACTCCCTCTCAGTATTTTAAATGTATAGACCCGCCCCTTCTAAAGTTCCCCATCAGGTCCGCTCAGCGGACCAGATGCGGAACATGAGAAGGGGCGGGTCTATACATGTATTACCAAAGTGAGAGCAGTTCCCCATCAGGTCCGCCTCCTCGGTATGTCGGACCCGCCTACGTCATTGGCTTGAGCGGGAAACTTCCTTCACTATGTAAATTTAAATTTACATAGTGAAGGAAGTTCCCCGTTCAAGCCAATGACGTAGGCGGGTCCGACATACCGAGGGGGCGGACCTGATGGGGAACTGCTCTCACTTTGGTAATACATGTATAGACCCGCCCCTTCTCATGTTCTGCATCTCGCCCGCTGAGCGGACCTGATGGGGAACATTAGAAGGGGCGGGTCTATACATTTAAAATACTGAGAGGGAGTTCCCCATCAGGTCCGCTCAGGCACAACCAATGAAGGACAGCGCTGGACATCGGGATCGCCGCGGGACACTGGATTTCACCGCTGGAATGTTTATTTATTTATTTTTTTAAATAAAGGACTTTTTCAAGGTGTTTGTGTGTTTTTTTAAACATTTTTTTACGCTTTCTTCGTGAAATGGTAGGGGTACAATGTATCCCTTACCAATTCACATAGGGGGGGGGCGGGATCTGGGGGTCCCCTTTGTTAAAGGGGTCTTCCAGATTCCGATAAGCCCCCCGCCCGCAGACCCCCACAACCACCGGGCAAGGGTTGTGGGGATGAGGCCCTTGTCCCCATCAACATGGGGACATCCTCCCCATGTTGAGGGCATGTGGCTTGGTACGGTTCAGGAGGGAGGGGGGGCCGCTCTCTCGTCCCCCCCTTTTCCCCTGCGGCCGGCCAGGTTGCGTGCTCGGATAAGGGGTCTGGTATGGATTTTTAGGGGGACTCCACGCCATTTTTTTTTTTAAACTTGGGGTGGAGTTCCCCTTAAAATCCATGCCAGATCTGAAGGGCCTGGTAATTGAATTCTGGGGAACCCCCACGCTTTTTTTTTTTTTTTTTTATCAATGACTTTTGTATGTATTGCCGGGAGCCGACAATTCATTAATAGCCGCGAGTCAGTTTTAAATGCATTTTTTTCTTTCAAAAATGACATTTTTTGCAGGGACAGTTCTAAGCACGGGAAACATGCGCCACTTTACATGCATATCATACACACCCCCCAGGTACGAAATTTAAAGGAATATTTCACTTTTATTTTTTCATTTTAAGCATTATTAAAATCACTGCTCCCGAAAAAACGGCCGTTTTTAAAACTTCTTTTTGCATTGATACATGTCCCCTGGGGCAGGACCCAGGTCCCCAAACACTTTTTAGGACAATAACTTGCATATAAGCCTTTATAATTAACACTTTAGATTTCGAACGTTCGAGTCCATTGTATTTAATAGGGTTCTAAAGTTTACACGAACATTTTGTCTGTTCGCAGGTTCTGGTGCGAACCGAACAGGGGGGTGTTCGGCTCATCCCTGGTGAGAGGCTGCTGCTGCTGCAATTGATTTAGCAGAGACTGAGACTGTGGAGAAATTATCCATCTGATTAGTGGCTTCTATCACTGCATGCAAACTTTAAAAGGACTGTACTCACGTGCACCACCTTAAAGGCTGGGCCCTACCATTAGCCAGCTGAAGGTTTACAGCTAAGAACTGCTTAGCAACTAGCTGCTTCACAGGGACTTTTTCTTAAGCACGCATAGCCAGAGGTACCTCTGTAGGGACATTTGAAGATATACAGTTATCCATATAGAGTGCACTCTGAATTAATTAAGCACAACTGGTTGCAGAGGAGTTACTTTTGGGATTAGTCATTTTTGTTAATACTGCTTGCAATTGATACTGTTTTGCTAACAATGCTTATTGCTGGGTTAACTATGCTTATTTGGTACAGTGTACTAATCTAAGCTGCAGTAATTTAGTGATTGCATTGTTTAGCTGACTGTGAACAAGCTGATTTTTTTCTTCTCCACCTACTCATTTATGTACCATTTGTATTTACATTTACAATAATCTGTGACAATATAGGTACTTTACTTCAATTGAACAGACTTGTGTTTATTTCCTGGTGCTACAGTTTAGTCGTACGTTAAATGTTTATGTTTTTGCTCCTATACCTTTTTTGTGATAATTTTCACTCAGCCAGGTATGTCAGAGAGGACGAGGTTGTTTTCAGAGTCAAGGCCAAAGAACAGAGAACCCAATATACCAAAAGGCTCCTGCGGTGGTAGGGCTACACCAAGACTCTCCAAAATGTTCTCTTCATTTAGGCCAGAATGTGCAGAGAATGCTTTAGAGATGTGTAAGTTCCTTTTTCTCCATTGAAAAAGAAACCGTTCACACTCAAGTACCCCGGCCAAGCCTGATAGTTGTCAGTCATCACAAGCAATGCTTACATCTATTACTAAAGCATGGCCACCCGTAATCTCTTTTTGTTTCTCCATGCACATTTTCTGTAAATACATATATTTAATAGTCAATAAGCACAAAAAAAATACATTAATTTGAAATATTTCCTTCCACATGAGCAGCACAGGCTCTAAGCACTTTATTTTGTGTACGGTAAGGAAGCTTAGTTCAGGGGAAATGTTAAATCCATTCATTTAAATGGAGCGCATATCTTCTGCAGCGACAGAGAGGAATTCAGTGAATGCAGAGCAGAGAAAGAACAGAGCAAGATTAAGGCACATAGCTGCTGTATGAATAAAATATATTCCTCTAAATCCTGTCAGGAACACAAATATATTCCTGTGTTTCCAATATTTCATAGTCACAGTTATTTAGGTTGAAAATTTACAAACGTCCATCAGGTTAAAGCAGCCTTTCTCAAACAGAGTTCCATGGAACCCTATGGTTCTTCCAGCAATATAACGGTCCCTTGCATAATGAGCAATTTGCATTCCAGATAAGCACTAACCAGTGAATTTAAGGGAGGCCTTTCTCCACTGACCACCAATGTGGAAGAGCATTCCACTGACCATCAATGTATGGCTTTCCATAGGTGATTCTTTTCTATTTTTGATCAGCCAGTGGGCTAATCAAAAAAAAAAAAAACTGATTCCCACATTTGCACAAGCAAGGTGGATGAAGAAATCTGCCCACTGTGATTGCATTCTGTCAGGACTCCTCCGTTGTCAGATTAAATTGATGAAGTGCTGCAGCCGCTGATCAAATTAACATTTTCCAACAGTCTTGTTCAACAAAAGTAGATTGTTTTGTTGAGCAGAATAGCCAAGGATAGATTGAAATGCGGTCAGTCCCAGCTGAACCAGTCAAATTTCAATGTCTATTGATGGCTTTGGGGGCCTTTTGCTGACCACTAATGTAAAGGGGACATTTTTATTTCACCATGACCACCAAAGCCTGCGCTAAAGTACCATGAACTGAAGTGCAATTATTAGCTGGTGTTCCCAAGACTTAATATGTATTTTAAGTGTTAAAAAGATTTAGTCTAGGCTAAACCTTTCACCCATTCAGGTTTAGTTTTGAACAGAGTGGTTAGGTTTCTATTGTTGTGTGTGACCCCACAGTTCCTGGGGATCCCCAAAACCTCGGCATTCTGAAGATAACCTGCAAGCACCTGAGCATAAGTTAAAACATATATAAACCCTTAATTAAAAATGTTTTTTTTACTTGGTGATTCTGACACACCTGCTCTCTGTCCTGGAGCTACAACATTCACCCACTATACTGCACCGATTGAGAAGTAGAATTGTAACCCTAGGTTATTTGCTTCTGATTTGGCAGAATTAGTTAGCATTTTCCACTGTTCTCTTTGGAGACTACAGAATACATCCCCCATGTTATGCAGATGTAAAAAGGAAATGGGTGAACAATTATTGGACAGGGCTAATGTTAACAGAATTTCTATGATCCAAGGGTACCAAGCGGCTGATTTACTAAAACTGGAGAGTGCAAAACCTGGTGCAGCTCTGCATTGAAATCAGCTTCCAGGTTTTTTGTCAAAGCTTAATTGAACAAGCTGAAGTTAGAAGCTGATTGGTTACCATGCACAGCTGCACCATATTTTGCATTCTCCAGTTTTAGTAAATTAACCCTCATGCATAAGTATTGATGTAAAATGCAGGTGTCAGGTGCAACCAATCAGATCCCTTTTTCATTTTGCCATTGCAATGCACAGAATGAAAAGTAAAGGCTGAGCATTTATTGTTCCTTGTTTCAGGTTTCACGACTCAACCCCTCTTAGAAGGCCCAGCTCACTCAGCTTATAAACACTAGTCTGAGGAGCATTTAACAAAGCATTTCAAGAACCTTTAAAGAAAACTGCTAATATGCTTTGTATATTCCTGCTGTACACATTTGTAGGTACGTTGAAATGTATTGGTACTAATGAGTTAGCAGCTGGCATGGGCTGGGGGAAAGGGTTAAGTTATGTGTGCTTAGTGTCTGGGCTTTTTGGTCCCAGCCAGCCCGCCTGTTCTATAAAAAGGGGGAAGGCTAAGATCCAGGGCTCTTGGTTGGTTCCTGTTCCTGTTTGGTCGATTCTGTTTGTGGTTGAAAACACCAGGACTTTCGGAGACATCCAAATCATCGGAAATGCCATAATGAACTCTCACCTCACAGAGGTATGCCTTGGCAGCCACATTAATATAGTTAGTTTATAGCCAAGGACATTGTTCATATTGAACTGTTTCGCCACACTTGTTCAGTAACGTTACATTAACCGTTCTGAGCCTGGTCTGAAGTTATTTAAAGGGGTGCATGTTGGTTCTGGCGTATCTAAAGAACCAGGGTCTGTAAAGCACTATGGGTTATAAAGTAACATTGTTACATAAGGGTTAACTCAGCAAGACAAGGAAGAGGAGAGTAGTTGCTAAGATTAACTAAGTACAAGTTCATGACATTAAGCAACCAGTCGTTAGGTGTGGGACCTAGTAAGGCGACAGGTCCTCCAGTAGAGAGGGGTCGGTATCCAATAGCAATGGGATCTGAGCTTGCTTTATGGAGATCTATGGGCTGGTCATGAGGTATGGAAAGGAAAGAGTTAATAAGTGCACACATGAGGTCTGTGCTTGGTTCATGGCAAGACACCATTCTGTTACTGGGAGTGAGGTAACCGAGGTACACTGGACTGGTGGCGTGAGCGCAGGCTCAGCATGTCCCTTCTAATGCAACATTCAAGTTACAGTGTGTATTGACATGGGAGGGCACTCTTCAGAGGAACTCTGTACTTTAATTACTGCACACAGTGAAGGCTAATCTCTAAGCCAGGGAACTGCCTTAATGTTAGATTTTTCACATGACCGCAGTCTCCACCTGGTCCTGGGCATTGATGAGCGTGTGAAAGGTACCCCCATGTGCAGGGCGAGTAGGCCCCGCCCACACATTACTCTCCAGACTACAGTTTACAAACTAATTGGGATCTGGACCTAACAGTCATATTTTCACCAGAATTTGATCCCTTGTGGCAAACATAAGGAAACGAGACTCATGAGAACCATGAAGTCCAAAAATCAATGAACCAAAATTGCTAAAGTGAGAAAGAAGTAAGCCTTTACTGTCTATTACAATCACATTCCCCTATTAATTTACCAAAAACCTAAAAGGAAGGATATGATTTGTCGAGTGGACATCACAGGCAGGTCCATACATGAGATATAATGGGATGCATTCTTCAATAAATACAACCTCACAAATCTGAATGACCTCTGGGTGTGCCCCACACGCACCCAGCCTTTCCATTAGTTATTATTTTCATTATGCTATAGGCTCCGTCTCCTGTTCTCATGTACTGTACCTAATTCCCGCTATCTTCGGCTAAATTCCACTATTAAAATGAAAATCACTACGTACCCTGCACGTTCTTTGTCTCTTGTGTGCACATTGCTATTTCTAGCTGAGACTCCCCGTCAAGGGCAATTTCACCTCTATGATAAAATTGTTTGGAAAAAAATCCCCCAGACCCCACCTTACATATTTCATTTCCAAGCTGCCAGTCACTGGTCTCTGTATGCACTAATGTAGCCCCCCCACTCTACTTCTAAGCAGGGCTGATGCTGTGCTTCTTCCACTGTGTTTCATCTAACAATACATCTATTTTAAGCCACTTCATGGACATCACAGAATGCAGCAGAAAATGTCTCTAGAGATCATACTGAGCAATTTCCCAGGAAAGACAAACTGTTAACTCTTTACCAACCATCTGGTATTTTTTTCTGTTTTATATGGTTCCCTTGGGAATGGAAACACAATAAGAAATATTATTGAATCCATGAGTATTACACCACGCAGACTGATCCTTCTTGCCTCCATATTACCTGAGAAATTAACCTTAAAAAATGTCCATGTAAAGTGCACATGGTAACACAAGATATTAAGATTCATCTGTTAGTTGGCCTCTCGCTATATTAAAAGACAGTGAATGAATCTTTTCTCTAAATGAACACATAATAGTTTTTCTTGTATACATTATAACTTCATAGATTTTTTTCCTTGTATTGCTTCCTATTGCATGTGACAGCAACAGACATTAAAATGGCTGGTCATCATTGCACCAACAGGATGCTTGGGTGAACCTGTTTTTGAACTTTGGTCAAGATCTGAACACGTTTTAAAAAAAGTAATAAACTATGAGATGAATCAAAGACAGACAACTTATGTATACTTCCACATTTGAATACTTTGGGAAAGAAACACTGTTATTTTACTACACATAATATAATTACCGTATATACTCAAGTATAAGCCGAGTTTTTCAGCCCTCTTGTCCGAGGATGAAAGAAGGTCCGTGATTGGCAGAACACTGAACACAGTGTCTGCTGGGAAACTGAGTCCGAGGATGAGAGGACCTCCGTGATAGGCGGTAGCGGAACACAGTGTCAAACTCCTATCACGGAACGGGACTAGGAGGAAGCCGCGAGTTTTGAAAAATGGATGCCTGCAGCCTGTCAAGAATACAGGTACACTGACTCGGGCACAGTGAGGTTGCAAATGGGTACAGTAAGGCTGCAATGATAATGGGCACAGTGAGGTTGGGCACAGTGAGGTTGCAAATGGGCACAGTAAGGCTGCAATGATTATGGGCACAGTGAGGTTGCAAATGGGCACAGTGAGGTTGCAAATGGGCAAAGTGAGGCATGAAAATGGGCACAGTGAAGCTGCAAATGGGCATTGTTGACCCTCTTTTCTGCTTACAGTAGCTGCTGCATTCTCACCCTAGGCTTATACTCGAGTCAATACGTTTTCCCAGTTTTTTGTGGTAAAATTAGGGCCTCGGCTTATACTCGGGTCGGCTTATATTCGAGTATATACAGTAAAAAAAGTCCTGCCATCCGCATCTTTGAGGCGCTGTAGGAGCAGTGAATACACCGCTCCTAAAGCCCCCCTGCCCATTGAAATCAATGGGCAGCGCCTCCGAACCGCCGGCAAAGCGCCGCGGCAGCAGCGTTTTGCGGGGCGGTTTTAACCCTTTTTCGCCCACTAGCGGGGGGTTAAAAGCGCCTCGCTAGCAGTTGAAAATCGCTGCAAAAACGACGGTAAAGCACCGCTAAAAATAGCGGCACTTTACCCATAACAACTTCATAAAAAATAATGTTCTTTAGCAAGGAACATACATTCCACATTAATAATTATGCTTTCAGAAATAGTGTGTGATGTAAATTTCCTCCAGCATTAATCCTGTTTCTTCTTGCTGGAGGCTGCCATTTGCTGAAGCCCAGAGCCCCAGAACAGCAGTAAATCATAAGGCCCCTTTCACACGGGCTTGTCTGTGTATGGACTCTGCTTTGCTCAGCAGGGATCGATCCGCTGATCTCCGCTGAGCAGGCGGATGACAAGTCCGTTTCTGCTCACTGTGCGGAGATAGACTTGTCAGAGCCCCACTGTCCTCTATGGAGATCGGATGAAAACGGACCGCCTGTCCATTTTCATCCGATCCTATCCGATCTGATTCTCCAGACAGATGGAAAATAGGGTTTCCATCTCTCTGGATTTCATGGACAGGATTGAATCAGAAACCGGCAAATGTCAGTGGACAGGTCGCCGCTCCATAGAGGTGCATGGAGCGTCCGATCAGGTCCGCCTGAAAAACTGACAGGCGGACCTGATGGAAAAGCCTGTGTGAAAGGGGACTAAAGCTGAACTTAACCCATCAATTTAACAGTTTAAAAAAACAGTCACATTCCAGGATTGCTAACTGTCACATTTGCTTGTGCTCTCAGCCAAACTGGTAAACCATCAAATGACTGTTGTTATAACTGATCACATGTGCAGCACCATGGCAGTTGAAAATCAAACAGAAACAGCTTCCTTGACTGTAAAGGATAGAGGGGTTATTTCTGCTTTAAGGCTGTCAGCAGATCGGCCTCTACGGATTCAGCAGTGCCTAAAAATGGAGAGCAACTGAGCATGTGCAGAGCAGAAATCAGCAGAGCTTCTGCTCATTTACTAAGCTCTGGAGCAACTGCACTTTGCAAAGTGCACAGTTGATTTGCTTTTAATGAAATCAACCCCAGTATATTACTGGGTTTTAAACAGTATAGACACTTATTTTAAATGTTTTACATAGCTAAACCTGCAAAAGGGGTCAGTCTGAAGTGATCTAGCTGGACTTAAAGGAGTTGTAAAGCCAGAAGGTTTTTTATCTTAATGCATTCTATGCATTATGTGGATGTAAACAACCGTTTTTTTTTGGTTTTTTTGCTGTCACAATGTAGAGTATAAGATTTCCTATCATCTGTGCCCAGTCTTGCCACAAAAAGTTAATCCAGCTCTGAGCAATCCTCTTTTATTGTTCAGTGAAATAAAACGAACAAATAGAGAAAAACCTTTGTCCGTTCCGCCCCCTTGCTTTGAGTGACAGGTTATTTACATGTAGCTGGTATGTACTTTCCCGGGTGTAATTTTGAATTTGACAGAGACATTATTGATGTGTTATTCCCTGCAGCCCAGTGGGTGGCGCTGTCGCTCTGGGCTGGGGTTGAATCATTGCTGTGCCGTGCTTGCTGGGAGAGGGTATAAAGGGGGCCGGCCATTTTGGTCACGGGGTGGACGTCCCAGGCACCTTCAGCTTGCGGACGGTGGGTCGTGTCGCTCCTCTGGGTGGCTTAGGCCTAGAGGACAGCGGAGGTCGAGTTCCATCCCAGGCACCTTTGGCCTGGGGTGAGGTACTTGGATGGAGGTCCGGAGTTTAGTGCCCAACACTGAGTTCCGCGAGGGAAGGAGATCCTAGGGTGCCCAGGGATTGGGTACCTGAATCCGGAAGGCGCAATGGACCGGGGGGAGCTCCTCATTTGAAGACCCGGTGCAGCATATTGCCGGTGACAAGTGAGTCTCTCATCGGAGACGGCCTGGAAGGAAATCTACCCTCGTGCGGAGACCAGGACACACTTCTAGGAAGGGAGGTGGCAGCTTACATTGTGTCTGGGCCTGTTCGCATCCACACCTCCTTTTCTGTTCTGTTCTATCAAGGGAGTTCAACTGTTTGTGTTCAGACAAGGAGAATAAAGGAGTGTTGAACTTTAATGGTGTGGAGCTCAATTTCTGACAGACATGGTTCGCGGTGACTCTTGGAGGGAGGATCCAGGTGCACAACACTGACCCGAAGGTAATACAGAACTGTTGCTTATACCACACTAACATCTGTGGTGGAAGCTAGGCGTAGTGTCCCCGCTCCCTCCCCTCTAGACAAGAGAATGACGAGACCAAGAGGGGAGTGTGAGGAGCAGCCGCTACACGTAGGGGCTCGGGTCCGGTATAGTGTTTGTGCACCACAGCATCGAACGTGTCTGTTGGAAGAGTTAAGCGAACAGGCAGGCCTTCATTGGCCGAAGTGCATCCCTGCTCAAAGTCGTGGACATGACCCGAAAAGAGGAAAGGCCCGCGCAGAAGAGTGGAAAAAGGGGGAAGCTCAGCCGTGTGAAGTACTACACGTGGGGGCTTCTATTGCACTGCGCCACCAGGCACACCCCCACCGCTTAGTTCGTGGGCGTGACTCAGAAACAGAAAAGAAGAAAAGCCCGCGAACTGGAGCAAAGAAGAGGAGTCCAATACGTGTGAAGGACTACACGTGGGACGTTGGCGCAAAAACTCTGCAGTGTGCGATGGATCAGCAACAGGTCGCCATGTTCGGACACACCTCGTGGATTCCAGTTCATCCTTCCACCACGACATTGACCGCTGCTGCTCCAGTAACGGATACGGGGATCCGACTAAAGCCAAGGGGTCGATTCGCCCTGTACTCGTGCATGGACGTTGAGGCCCTGGGTGTGATTTGTCCCGGGTTTTCGAGACTGGGGTGCCAGTTGAAGCCGTTCGGACGTTGTGAGGCCTGTGGGGAGTTCCTGTTCGAAGTGTATCAGGTGGTGGAGAGGCCGAGAACCATTTACCCCGGCCGGGCTTCAGGCACCACCACTCAGAGAGGAGGAATCACTGCTGTGAGAGTCACCCCTGCGCACACTGCAACGACCGCGGAGGAGGTCGTAAAACCCCAACGGGAGAAATCCGAGGATGCTGACTCGGTCACCACTGTCTCGCAGCGTCCACCACCGAAGAGGAAGACCGGCATGGTAGCCCCGACCAGCGGTTGTGGTGGACCATCTCGCCCACTTATGCCCGGCCCGGATGAATCCGTCGACCAGAGTTCCGGACGTCCAGCTTCAAGTAAAGGCCGAGGTAAGCCAGGCGGGGAGACTTGGTGTGTGGGCGGAGGTGTCGGGAAGTCATGGCCTAGCGAATCCGCGGGAGGTGGTGGCTCCGTTTCTACAACCAGCTACATACCAGCGGAGGAGTGTGACACCTCCGACCTGGAGTCGCTCTCGGACATGGGAGACGACGTGGCAATAGATGATTTGTTTGCTGAGAAGGGCTGGGACAAAGTACTGCTTGCTTCATCTCGGAGGATCAGAGATCCACCCATGTCAACAGGGGAAAGCACACCCCGGGTGGAGGCATCAGCGCCTGAAGAGAGGTCCCGTCCCCAGTCTGCTGCTACATCCCCGGTGCCATCTGTACCGAAGGCCGGGGAAAAGAGACTATTGCTGCGGGCCCCTATGCCCCGATCAGATGTGATCAAGGTCCCTCGCCACCCGGACTCGATAGTGTTGCCTGGCGAAGGGGACAAAGCTACCATGCCTCCTCTGGCAAGATTACAACGCCTATTTGGCCAGAAGGTTGCTGCGGAGTACGGATGGGAGTATCCAAACTTATCAAAGGACTTACTCTATGAGGTGGAAGTGTGCCGGGAGCGCTGGTACAATGACTTTGTGTGGACCCACCTTCAGGTTCCTCACGCCCGCAGGTACTTGGCATGCTCTCCGAAGGCCTCCCAGCGATTCAAAGACTGCAAGGCAGAATGGATGTTAGGACGACACATCCATGCAGATAAAGTGTTGATCCGAAGAAAGGAAGGAGAAGATGTGGAGTATTATCTGGAGACCATGGATCAGCACTTGAAACCACTTGTTCTGCCGCATCCCCGCTTTTACCTGTAGGAGAAAAGAGACTCCGTTCTTATCATGTTGCTCAACTTTCTGGGGCCCGTTGCTTTTGTGCCCAGAGGAATGAAGAACTGTTCCTGTTTGTTCTTCACTTCTCCAGCAAAGAGAATACTGACTCTGGGGTAGATAGGGCCGAAAGAAAAGAGGAAAGTTCCACGGGTGCAGTTACCGCGATGCTGTCACCAGGTGGCAGTGTTGCGCAACGTTTAAACACTTATCACACACTCACTTTGGAGAAAAGGGATTTCTTCTCAGAGAAGTTTCTTTTTCATTACACGAATACAGGTGTCAGGGTTATGTGTGTTAATCTTTTATTTTCCCTCTGCAGGAGAACATCCCATCAAGTTTACTGAGGATGGGGTGGGTCTTAGTCAGGATGGTTGGGAAAGTCAAATGTGAATATGTGATTCAAAGTTACGGATCAATACTGTTGTTTCTCTTCTGTCTTTATTCCCTTTTCTTTACAGGGCTCAGACACAATGTTTTAATAGGATAGTTTTAAAAAGTTTTATATTTTTGTATATCTAATTGTTAGTCTGTTTCTGGACTGAATCATGTCAGCTGTTTAGGGCATGGTTTACTCCAGACACTGGGGGACCGAGGGGAGAGTGTAGCGGGTATGTACTTTCCCGGGTGTAATTTTGAATTTGACAGAGACATTAGTGATGTGTAATTGTGTAGTGTGTAGATGTGTAGTGATGTGTGATCCTCCTCTTCTTAGGTCCCTCTTTGCTGCTCCTGGCCCCTCCCTCCTGTTGAGTGCCCCCACAGTCAGCAGCTTCCTATGGGGGCAGCTTTAAAAAAATTGTATAAAAAAGTTACAAAAATCAGTTTAAACTGGACATTCCATTGTTAAGATAATATAAGATGCTTTATTGATCAGTGTACTAAAACACAGCAAAATATTAGTCTGATATCACTGCGCCCCACACAGCAGCATCCAGTTAGCTCCTGCGAATCACATCCAGTGAGCCAATGAGGGGAGAACAGGGAGTGGGGCTGAGCTGCACTCTGTGTGTGAATGGACAATGTCTAATCGCAGGAGTGCAGCTCAGGAGTAAGCAAAAGGCTTGCTTCTGGGGGCACTCGGCAGGGAGGAGGAGCCAGGACGTCCGGCAGGGGGACCCAAAAAGCAGAGGATCGGGGCTGCTCTGTGCAAAACCATTGCAAGTATAACATGTTTGTTATTTTTTTTCTCCAAAAATTACAACCATGATGACTTTAATCTGGTCTGGACATCTAAGCTTCATGGAAGGTACACATGGGCCGAATACCAGCCAAAATCAGCTGGTACAGTAGAAACCGCCCAACTTTCGGCCCATGTGAACAGCTGCCTGTCCGACAGAAGCCGATCTCATGACCGTCTTCTGTTGAACGAGCATGGTAGAAAAGCAACATCTTCCCATCAGCCCTGACCAGTGTGTTCTGGCAAAGGGGCGGGGGAGATCGCTGTACTAATATCACTTGAGTTAATGCAGCAATCTGTCAGTTTTTTTTTTCATTCAGCCTGCTGGGTTGAACGAAAATAACCTTATAGTGTGTACCAGGCTTAAAGTGTTAGTAAACCGACAACAGTAAAATCAGTCTGTATATGCAGTAAAGCATGCTTATTATACTCACTGTGGAATCTAAGGGGTTAATCCTCTGCATTGTGTAAAAAGGCTGCCTGATCCTGTCTTCTCTGATCCTCCCCTTCTTCCACAGTCCCCAATCCATCTCCTGATAGAAAAGAGCCTTGGGGGCACTCTGCACATGCTCAGTTTGGTGTGTATTGTTAGAGAGTTTTTTGTTTTTCTTGGAAGAGTGCATGTGATCGGCACAGGGCCAATCAGAACTGCCCAGATAGAGAGTCAGGGGTCATGCAGCCTCAAAGGACAGTCAGAGTAGAATGAAAACTCCTCCTACAAGCCTTAACCAGATACTCTGGTATACTGCTGATGAGAAAAGGTACTTAGCCATTTATATTTACTATAATTTTTGCATTTCCATGTTCTGTGTACTGTGGGAGACCAGATATAGTGAATGCTGGGTCCTGGGTTTAGTAACACTTTAAGGATGAATTCACACTATCTGTTGCCGGCTGTGGTAGAGGGCAGTGTGTTGCAAAAAAATGCGACATTCAGCACATCACGTGTCTCTTTTTTTTTTTTTTTTTGTACATTATTTTATTTGGACACTGTACAGCAGCTTGATGCACTGCCATACAGTTACACACAATACTGTATGGTGCACTGCAATAAACTGCAGAATGTCTGCATTATATCGCAGCACGTTGCAGTGATAAACTGTATTCCAAAATCAATTACAATAACATTCTGAAATTATGTCCACAGGAAAACAGGACTTTTGGTTATTGCTCCATCTGGCAATGAAGAGTTTGAATCAATATGTAAAAATATGGAACAAAAGAAAATACCTTGGGAAAGGTTCACCAAGGACCAGCTAATGGCTAAATATCCTGAATTTATTCTGAATCCTGGAGACGTTGCTTGTTGCGACAATAATGCCGGAGTTCTGTACGCAGACAAGGCGCTGAGATCTGTGCAGGTATTGCTTCCCTCCCCAGTTGTGCTGATATCTCTATTAGTTGCTTGAAATGGCTCTGTACTGTATGTATAGATAATTATACACCTTTTTACAAACTCATAAACAAAGCTTTTCATGTTTCCATTTGGGTACAAGCTTAGAAGTTCTTGATAATTAGATTAGATAATGATTAAATGTATTTACTCACAAGAAAAAAAAAAACTAATTTTCTGTGCAGACATGTCTTCATTCTACAGAGAGCATGCATCCAAAGTGTGAAATTGCCTTGTTCATAAATAGTTCTTTGTTTTACGGTGGAGGGAGCACCATAACTCTTTAGGGGCTGCAGGAAACAGTGTGCTTCTTCAGCCAGCAAAAATATGGAGCTGTTTAAACATGTTTACATTTTAATGGGTTTATATCTAAGCCCCCATGCAAATAATAGGTGATGCTCACTGCAATTTCACTGAAGCATACACTACCAATTATCAGTAATTTAATCAAAGTGGAACTTTATCCATTTTTATCTTTCAGATACGTACTGAAAGTAGGGAAATGCTAGAAACTCTATGTTGTATTGCTTTCTGCATCCCCATTGGAAAAATTATCCCTATTTTCTTGTGTAGCACCCTCCTAGATAGGAGCTAGGAAGTGTATAAAGTTTTTGGCTTTTCTGCTCAGTGTGCTCTGGGTGCGGCTCATGCTGGCTTGATGTTTTACACAGATCCAATAGCAAGAAGGCAAATTGGACAGTGGGAGGAAACCTAGCGGATGAGATCATGGATGCAGATACAGCCCTGGCCAATTAGAAGGGGATGTGCCCCATGGAATGCTGGGTGCCTGTATTTAAGTCCAAGGAGCACATGGGCTCGGGGTTCCAGTCCAGCCCACTTCTAAGGAGAGAGGTTCAGGTGGGGAGGAGGCAGCTGCCTTTCCCCTGTGTGGAAGGCCAGGCGGCCTCAGATTGCAGATCTGACGGCCTGAAGCCTGCAAGCTACAACCCAGGGTTTCTGTGCAAGCTGACTGAGGGAGAAAGTCTATGGATCTGGTCATGTGTCACTGGTATAGAGTGTCGCTTGAAAGTTGGAAGGAGGCTACCAGCTGTCCCTGGACATTTTGTGAGTACAGACCCTGAAGGGATCCCTGAGACAGTGTGTGTTGCTGAATTCTCCCTCTGGTCCTAGAAGTCAGCATACTGGGTTTGTGAACTAAAGGAGACACTGGCTAGTGTCTTGAAGACGTGAGTCTAATGACAAAGTTCACTGAGTCTTTTCTGTTGTCATCTGCTTCCGCAGTTCTACAGAGAGACTTGTCCTCACCTGTGAATAGTTAATTTGGAGTATCCTACTAATTCCCATCTCCTATCCAAATTCAATAAAACATAAAAAGCATTCTCTGCATTAAAGTGGATAAACCCTCACATATGACTAGTGAAGTGAACAGCCTCATATGATACCCAGAGATTAAACAAATCTCCCTACATAAGTTTTACATGTATACCTGCTGTCTTCATCTTGCTATATTCTTTAGAATTCTTACATTGTGGTAGAATTTTTTTCTTTCCTCATTCAGCAGTAGGTGTGTAGTTACATAGTTACATAGTTAGTCAGGTTGAAAAAAGACACAAAGTCCATACAGTTCAACCATAAAAAAAAAAAAAAATATCGTACAATCCCATATACCCAATTCTATACCCACAGTTGATCCAGAGGAAGGCAAAAAAAAAAACAACCAGTAGAGCATGATCCAATTTGCAACAGCAGGGAAAAAAATTCCTTCCTGATCCCCCGAGAGGCAATCGGATTTACCCCAGATCAACTTTACCTATAAATGTCAGTACCCAGTTATATTATGTACATTTAAGAAAGAATCCAGGCCTTTCTAAGGCCCCTTTCACACTGAGGAGTTTTTCAGGCGTTTTGCGCTAAAAATAGCGCATAAATAACGCCTGAAAAACTCCTGCCCCAGTATGCTCAATGTGAAAGCCTGAGGGCTTTCACACTGAGGCGATGCTCTGGCGGGAGGAGAAAAAATCTCCTGCAAGCCGCATCTTTGGAGCTGTGAAGGAGCAGTGTGTATACCGCTCCTTTACCGCTCCTTCCCATTGAAATGAATGGGACACCGCGGTAATACTGCACGCAAACCGCGCCTGTAGTCGCGGTTTGCGGGTGGTATTAACCCTTTTTCGGCCGCTAGCGGGGGTTAAAACCGCACCGCTAGCGGCCGAATACCTCCGCAATTCCGACAGTATAGCGCCGCTAAAAATAGCGGTGCTATACCGCCACCGCCCCAGTGTGAAACCAGCCTTAAAGCAATCTACTGAGCTGGCCAGAACCACCTCTGGAGGGAGTCTGTTCCACATCTTCACAGCTCTTACTGTGAAGAAACCTTTCCGTATTTGGAGATTAAATCTTTTTTCCTCTAGACGTAAAGAGTGCCCCCTTGTCTTTTGTGTTGACTGTAAAGTGAATAACTCAACACCAAGTTCACTATATGAACCCCTTACATATTTGTACATGTTAATCATATCCTCCCTTAATCTCCTCTTCTCAAGAGTGAATACATTCAGTTCCTCTAATCTTTCCTCATAGCTGAGCTCCTCCATGCCTCTTATCAGTTTGGTTGCCCTTCTCTGCACTTTCTCCAGTTCCCCCGATATCCTTTTTGAGAACTGGTGCCCAAAACTGAACTGCATATTCCAGATAAGTTCTTACTAATGATTTGAACAGGGGCAAAATGATATCACTCTCTCTGGAGTCCATACCTCTCTTAATACAAGAAAGGACTTTGCTCGCTTTGGAAATGCCATTATTGAGCTTATGATCTACCAAAATCCCCAGATCCTTCTCCACTACAGATCCCCCCAGTTGTACTCCCCCTAGTATGTATGATGCATTCATATTCTTAGCCCCCAAGTGCATAACTTTACATTTATCAACATTAAACCTCATCTGCCACATAGTCGCCCAATTAGACAGAGCATTGAGGTCGGTTTGTAAATTGGTGACATCCTGTAAGGACGTTATTCTACTGCATAGCTTGGTGTCATCTGCAAAGACAGAAATGTTACTTTTGATCTCAGACCCAATATCATTTATAAAGATATTAAAAAGTAAGGGTCCCAGCACTGAACCTTGGGGTACACCACTGATAACCTTGGACCATTCAGAATAAGAATTATTAACCACTACTCTCTGAATTCTGTCTTTTAGCCAGTTTTCTATCCATTTACAAACTGATATTTCCAATCCTGTAGACTTTACCTTACACATGAGCCGTGTGTGGGGAACTGTATCAAACGCTTTTGCAAAATCCAAGTATACCACGTCCACCGCCACCCCTCTGTCCAAGGTCTTACTTACCTCTTCATAAAAAGAAATCAGGTTTGTTTGACAACTTCTGTCTTTCATGAATCCATGCTGTCTGTTGCTTAAATTGTTTTTTTTTCCCAACAAGAACTCATCTATGTGGTGTTTTATTAATCTCTCCAGTATCTTCCCAACTATAGAAGTTAAACTAACAGGTCTATAGTTACTTGTTAAAGACTCTGTTCCCTTTTTAAATATAGGCACCACATTGGCCCTGCACCAATCCAGTGGTACTATTCCTGTCATTAATGAGTCCCTAAAAATTAGATACAATGGCTTTGAAATTACAGAGCTCAATTCTTTTAGGATCCGTGGGTGGATGCCATCTGGTCCAGGTGCTTTATCCACCTTTATTCTTTCTAAATATTTCTGGACCATATCACTTTTGAGCTATTGTGGATTTGGGGCTGTGTCACTACCACCCCCATTATTGAAAAATTGGACCGGGTGAACATGGGGTGATGGTTGCTAATGCCAATTCGCCCACAGGGACACCAGAAAGAGGGATATTGGGTGGACTTTTCTGGGCACTGATAACATAACAAAAATTGTTTATATAAGAATATATTTATTACATAAAAGAACAACAATTACAAATAAAAACATTTGAGCCAAACCCCACAAGGAAAACAGCTAAGTTGCTAACGGCAAACCCGTCACACATCTGTTAATGGTGGATAAGGCGAAATACCTCAACCGATTTTGCGGTTAATACCGCTTCTTCAGGAGGGTCTGTATAATACATAATATACAATAAAAAAAATTCTGCTCACCGAGTGATATTCATGGGTCAGGCAAAGGCTCAAATGGAACCCCCCGCGGCGAACAAGGGGGACGTATGTGGTGCTCTCTGGTAAGGTAATTAATTACTGTTAGGATATATCTAAGGTTATAACTCTGAGTAATAGGGGAAGGAACACCAGGTATGAGTGTGGAAAGGGGGAGGGGGAAGAGGAGGAAGAAAAAGGAGAAAGGGGGAGGGAGGGGGGAAGGAGGAGTGATTAAAATTGGGAGGGGGGAGAAAAAAAAACACAATATGGGAAGAAGAAGGGACAAGAGGGAGGGGGGGGAGGGAAAGAAAAAGAAAGGAGAAGGGGGGAGGAGAAAGAAGATAGGAGAAATGTGGGGGAGGAGGGGGGAGGGAAAAAGGGGGGAGAGGGAAAGGGAGGGGGTAGGAGCGCAGATGGGGAAGGGAGAGAGCAAAAGAGGAGGGGGGAGGGAAGAGGAGGAAGAAAAAAGGGGGGGGAGGGAAGAGATGGGGGGGCGAAAAAAGAGAGAGGAAAATCAGGGGAAGAAAGGAAAGAGAGGGAGAAAAGGGAAGAAAAGGGACAAGAGAAAAGAGTGCACAAGGGAAGAAGAGAAAAAGGAAGAAGCAAGACACCATACCATCCGTATCCCAAGAGGTGTGTATTGGAAACAACCATCACCAAGAGATTACATTAATAGTCTTACCACAATATGGAAAGATTTGATTATGCTGGGGTAATGGAAACAGTATGCAGTTGGACTAAGCAGTCTGCAGTGTGGCCAACCCAGCACAACTGACCAAGCCAGCACTGCTAAAGGGGCGCAGGGGAAGCCAAATCTGAAGACTGCAGGATAAAAGAGGGAAAAATTAACTGTGTTAAGTCACCCATGTTTGGGGCACTATATCTGCATAAGTCTACACATAGAGATGGCGCTTACCTTGATGTATAGTCCAATCGCAGTACCCCCGGGAGAGTGATCACCACTCACACCAGCGGTTCATAATAGAGCCGCTTAAGTGTGATCCCCAACCCCGCCGCACATCACGCCGCAAGCAACGTGCGGCGTGTGACGTAACAGGGTCAGCACTTCCACACTAGGCAGAGCCTTGTATGCTACTGCGCAAGTGCGCAACCACCAGACCCATTGGCCGTAGGGCCAGGTCTGTTGTTGCAAGTCGGGAACAGCCATAGGCTGTTCCGACCAGGAAGTGCACTCATTCGCCGATAGGGTGAAAAAAAGAGAGCGAGTGCCATGTCACATGATGCCTCTGAGACAGGAAAACATAAACAGTTGGCCGCATCCGTTTTAAATTATACAAGCCAAGTTTTAAAATAGTATACATCTTAAAGTGGTTAAATTACCAGAGAAGTATGGTAATGGTCACCAACTATAGATCCTGGAATAAAAAGGGGAGGGGGGGGGAAACATCGCTAAAAGGGAGAACTGTATCTAAATATTCACTGACACTGAGGCTAACAGATAGTTTTAAAGAAATACTGAATAATAGGGCCAGTACAGGTCGGATCATCGTGAAGGGGGGGGGGGGGGTGCGGGCGCAGGTGGGTGGGGGGATGTGGCGGGGGATAAAAATAAAGAAAGGAGGGGAGGGAAAAGAGAGATAAGGAAGGAAGGGAGGGAAAAGGTTGTTGAGGGGGGGGGGGATGTGGTGGGGGGTAAAAATAAGGAAAGGAGGGGAGGGAAAAGAGAGATAAGGAAGGAAGGGAGGGAAAAGGTTGTTGAGGGGGGGAGGGAAGGGGAGAAGGGAAGGGACAGGGGAAGGGGAAGGGGGGGGAATAAAAATAAAATGATCTCCCCCATGTTCCATTGTATACACAGAGCTGAAGAAAGTATTTAATAAATTAGCCTTCTCTTTGTCCCCAGTCACATACTCTAGATTATTTTGTAAAGGGCCTACATGCTCAGACCTGACCTTTTTACTATTAATATATTTGAAGAATTTTTTGGGGTTTGTCCTACTATCTTTTGCAATCTGTCGTTCTTTTTGAATTTTTGCATCCTTGATTTCCTTTTTACATATCCTGTTATATTCTTTGTAACCTTTTAAATGACACTAGTGTTCCTTCATTTTTATATTTTTTAAAAGCTCTTTTCTTATTGTTTATAGCTTTTTTAACTTTAACCGTGAGCCACATAGGTTTTATTTTTAGCCTTTTAAATTTATTGCCCATGGGAATATACTTTGCAGTGAGGTCCCAAACAGTCTTTTTGAAGAATTCCCATTTCTGTTCTGTGTTTATCGATGCCAATATTCCCTCCCAGTCTAAGTCCTGGAGAGCAGCCCTCATCCTTGGAAAATTTGCTCTCTTGAAATTAAGTGTTTTTATCTTTCCTGTATGTATTTTTTGCTTACAGCTAACATCAAATGAAATCATGTTATGGTCACTGCTACCCAGGTGTTCCTTTATCTGAACTTTAGTAATACGCTCTGCATGGTTTGAGATTACCAGGTTCAACAGAGCATCATTCCTAGTTGGGGCCTCAATAAACTGGACCATAAAATTGTCCTGCAATAGGTTTATAAATTTTTGCCCTTTAACTGTCCCAGCAGTGCCATTACTCCAGTCAATTTCTGGGTAGTTAAAATCCTCCATTATTATCACCGTCCCAGCCCTTGCAGCCCTTTCCATCTGTGCAAGGAGCTGAGTCTCCACCTCCTCATTAGCATTGGGTGGTCTATAACAAACTCCAATGATTAACTTTGAACTACGCACATCTATATGCAGTTCCATCCATAATGCTTCAGCCTCATCACACTCTCCATCAACCAGGTCCTCTTTCACGCTTGCTTTAAGATCACTTCTCACATAGAGACAGACCCCGCCACCTTTCCTTTTTACCCTGTCTCTCCGAAAGAGTGCATAGCCAGGAATATTAATAGCCCAGTCATGTGAGGTATGAAGCCAAGTTTCAGCAATACTGATTACGTCATAGCTCTCCTCATGCACTAGAGCTTCCAACTCACCTATTTTGCTTGGCAGACTTCTGGCATTGGTGAACAAACACTTTAATGTATTACATTTTTCTCTGTTGTTTTTCATATAATTTTTAGTAGTACATTTTTAGTAGTCTTGGCTTACACTATGTGATAGCTGATTGGAAGAAAGGCACACATCCCCACTCCACATAGGCAGAGAAACAAATATACTTTCAGAGCTGTGCTGTTGTCACAAGCTCTCTGCTAATCTGTTTATAGTACCCATCCCGACACAAATTTCAGGCTGATTTTATCTCCCGTCTCGGAGAACTGGTCAGAAGTTATCATGCTAGTAAATGTGCAGCACTAAGTAAGGATTGTCATAATGAATAGGACCGTATATGGTACAAAAAAAGGATTAATATTATGCACTCTAAATAGTATACATGCAAAAACATAAATTAATATATTGAATATAGTCCACACTATAATAGAAAATTAGTGAATATAGTCCACGGATGAAAAAATTATATATGATGTTAATCCAGGTAAATAAATAATAACTTTCTGACAATAGGAGGACAGTTGTGAAGAGTAGGGATGAGCCGAACCCCTCCCGGTTCGGTTCGCAGCAGAACATGCAAACAGGCAAAATATTCGTTCGAACACGCGAACAGCATTAAAGTCTATGGGACACGAACATGAAAAATCAAAAGTGCTAATTTTAAAGGTTATTATGCAAGTTATTGTCATAAAAGGGGTTTGGGGACCTGGGTCCTGCCCCAGGAGACATGTATCAATGCAAAAAAAAGTTTTAAAAACTGAAGTTTTTTCGGGGGCAGTGATTTTAATAATGCTTAAAGTGAAACAATAAAAGTGAAATATTCCTTTAAATTTCGTACCTGGGGGGTATCTATAGTATACCTGTAAAGTAGCGCATGTTTCCCGTGTTTATAACAGTCCCTGCACAAAATGAAATTTCTAAAGGAAAAAACTTAATTTAAAACTACTCGCGGCTATAATGAATTGTTGGGTCCCGGCAATACAGATAAAAGTCATTGAAAAAAACGCCATGGGTTCCCCCCCCCCCAGTCCATTACCAGGCCCTTTGGGTCTGGTATGAATATTAAGGGGAACTCCGAACCCAAATTTTAAAAATAAATGTGTGGGGTCCCCCCAAATTTCATACCAGGCCCTTCAGGTCTGGTATGGATATTAAGGGGAACCCTGCGCCAATTTTAAAAAATGGAATAGGGTCCCCCCAAATTTCATACCAGGCCCTTCAGGTCTGGTATGGATTTTAAGGGAAACCCAGCGCCAAAATTAAAAAAATAATGACGTGGGGTTCCCCCCAAAAATCCATACCAGACCCTTATCCGAGCACGCAACCTGGCAGGCCGCAGGAAAAGAGGGGGGATGAGAGAGTGGCCCCCCCTCCTGAACCGTACCAGGCCACATGTCCTCAACATGGGGAGAATGTCCCCATGTTGATGGGTACAAGGGCCTCATCCCCACAACCCTTGCCCGGTGGTTCTGGGGGTCTGCGGGTGGGGGGACTTATCAGAATCTGGAAGCCCCCTTTAACAAGCCGCCACACAGCCACCAGCACAGCCCGGTATTGTTACCTGACTTCCCTGATCCAGCTTGCCTGCACTTACCTGCAAGGGTTGCTTCACT
This sequence comes from Rana muscosa, assembly GCA_029206835.1. Taxonomy (NCBI): domain Eukaryota; kingdom Metazoa; phylum Chordata; class Amphibia; order Anura; family Ranidae; genus Rana; species Rana muscosa. Next base: position 161,180,651 of record CM055117.1, on the reverse strand, counting down.
CCAGCTCCACTTCAACCTGGGTTTCCCTGCCTGCTAAAACGCAGGGAGGCTGGCCTTAGACACCATCTTGGGACAATCACGTGACCCAGCTCAACATTTTCCGTTGCCATAGCTACCTGTTGTCTCATCGTCTAAGCCAACTGGCCACGCCCCCTGCGGCCGGCCCACAGACAAACAGCACCAGTATAAAAGACATGCCGCCAGCACAGCCCGGTATTGTTACCTGACTTCCCTGATCCAGCTTGCCTACACTTACCTGCAAGGGTTGCTTCACTCCAGCTCCACTTCAACCTGGGTTTCCCTGCCTGCTAAAACGCAGGGAGGCTGGCCTTAGACGCCATCTTGGGACTATCACGTGACCCAGCTCAGCATTTTCCGCTGCCATAGCTACCTGTTGTCTCATCGTCTAAGCCAACTGGCCACGCCCCCTGCGGCCGGCCCACAGACAGACAGCACCAGTATAAAAGACATGCTGCCAGCACAGCCCGCGGCATGCCCGCAGCGGGCGCACCGAAGGCGCGCCAGAGGCAAGCCCGTCTGGGTTCATCCGGCCCCAGCGGACCAAGGTTTGCTCATTTCCACTGATTCAGTTACTGACTTAGAATCGCTATCTTCGCATATACAAATACCAAAATTCCAACACTCAAAGGGTAACTGCCCTTCTTACTCTCAACAAGAATTATATCAGCTTAATCAGGGGACAGGTATCCTAAGTAAGGAAGCACTAGAAGCATGCCAGGTTAACAGCATTAGTCGAAATAGTACATTCATTAAGCCAATTATCCCCCTTATCACCAGCAGAGTGGTTCCTCATTGCATTACTAAATTTATTAAAGGGGGCGTAATAAATGTTCGGTCCGCTGTCAAACATGCAAACGATATATATGATCTATTGACAAATGAAGAATTTCAGTTTCTATCTCTTACTGAAACCTGGTTTGGAGAGGATTATAGCATCCACTTAGATGACCCCGTTCCACCAGGATATGACATACTTACAAAAAATAGACAGGGTAAACGGGGTGGAGGCATTGCACTGATTCACAATAGCAATGTTACCTGTAGGGAACTAGCTCTCTGAATATATTTCCTTTGAACATCTTTCCGCACGTTGCCAAATTGATGCTACCACCTCTATCATCATTGCAACTATATATCGTCCGCCAGGATACCACACGGAATTCAACACTGAGATTATTAAATTTTGTTTAGAATTGAACACTTACACGTCAAACATTATCCTGCAAGGCGACTGCAACCTATGGCTTGAGGACTTACTGGATCCTAAAATACAGGAGTTTTTACAAGATTTTGACGCCCTTGGCTTTGTTCAAAATGTCAACTCCTATACCCATGAGAAAGGGCACACTCTAGATGTGGTCTTCACCTCTAATATCACCATCTCTGACATCCAGAACATCGAACTTATATGGACAGATGATAAATTAATTTCATACCAACTCAGAGACTTTAGACCCCCAGCCCCAGACTTGGGTACTCCCATGCAGCAATCCAAGCCATATTGTTCACTTAAAAACCTATGTCCACTCACCTTCATGGCAACATACTTAGCTCTTGAACCTATCACCCTAGACAGTGAAGATGATCTTTATATTAACTTTGAAATCCATCTTGACAGTCACTAAAGCCCTGGACGCATTTGAACTAAAAATCCATCATACACTTGATAAGCTTGCCCATCTCAAAACATCACACTTTCGTAAAAAGATTACCAAGGCTAAACCTTGGTATACTAGCAACCTAGCCCTAATTAAAACTAAACGCAGACAGCTTGAAAGAAAATGGCTTAAGACAAACACACATCAAGACAAGCTCCCATATCGAATAATTTCTCGGGCATATTTCAAAGCCATTCGCCACAGGAAAAAAGCATATTACGGTGAACAGATCGATAACGCTGGAAATCAGGATAAGAAACTTTTTGAAATCGTAAACGAAATGCTTAATCCACGTAGGTTAACCAAGTCGTTAATACCATCACAAGAATTCACCAATAAATTAGGGATCGCTTTCCAAGATAAAATTCATAAAATCCGGTTGGGCATTGCCAAGAACATTCACCTGATTGACCAACCTGGTCCACTACAAGAGGCTATCCAACCTACTCTGTCCAGCTTAAACAACTTAACACCTTCCACGCCGGAGTTAATACACAAAGTAATTCCTAAATTAAAGCCCACATACTTTACTGATGAATTTTGCCCTGCCTGGTTTTTCAAACTCCAGTCAAAGGCATTCCTTCCAGACTTATGTACAATCATCAACTTCAGTTTGAGGCTGGGAGTTATACCAGGGAAAGTTAAACACTCATACGTTACGGCAATTCCAAAAAAAAAAAAACAGAGCTTCAAGACCCGAATAATCTAAGACCCATTTCTAGCATTCATTTTGTGGCAAAGATTATGGAAACCATCGTTCTTGAGCAACTTCAGGAATACTCTGAAGGGGAGGGCCTATTCCACGATGTCCAGTCTGGGTTCCGACCGGGCAGGGGAATAGAGCTTTCCACGATGGCCATGAGGGAACAGCTGCTGAGGGTCAGGGATGCTGGGGAATCAGCGGCCTTAGTGCTATTGGACCTCTCCGCGGCTTTTGACACCATTGATCACGACATTCTGATCTCGCGCCTTCATGACCAGTTTGGAATTCGAGGTGCTGTCCTGTTATGGATCCAGTCTTTTCTACAAGATCGTACCCAACAGGTTAGGCTGGGACCTTTCAGGTCAGCCATAAGCCCAGTGCCCTGGGGAGTACCACAGGGCTCTGCCCTCTCTCCACACCTTTTCAATTGTTATATGCGCCCCCTACCGGATATATTGCAGTTACATGGCCTTCAAGGCCAACTATATGCCGATGACATCCAAATCCTAGTCAACACTTCCAAAAATGACAGACATCCCCAGACCCTAGCTGAATGCATGACTCACATCCATTCCTGGATGAATAGAAACTGGCTAAGCCTAAATGGCTCCAAAACAGAAATACTCCAAGTGGGCGAACCTCTAGCCTCTCCCATTCTATCCCGATGGCCATCTGACCTAGGTACCTGCCCAGAATCTAAAAGACAAGTCAAGAATAGGGATGAGCTTCGAGTTCGAGTCGAACTCATGTTCGACTCGAACATTGCCTGCTCGGCCTTTCGCCGAACAGCGAACAAATTGGGGTGTTCGCGGCAAATTCGAAAAATCTATGGGAGAAATCTAAAGTGCTAATTATAAAGGCTTATATGCAAGTTATTGTCCTAAAAAGTGTTTGGGGACCGGGGTCCTGCCCCAGGGGACATGTATCAATGCAAAAAGAAGTTTTAAAAACGGCCGTTTTTTCGGGAGCAGTGATTTTAATAATGCTTAAAATGAAAAAATAAAAGTGAAATATTCCTTTAAATTTTGTACCTGGGGGGTGTGTATGATATGCATGTAAAGTGGCGCATGTTTCCCGTGCTTAGAACTGTCCCTGCAAAAAATGTCATTTTTGAAATAAAAAAATGCATTTAAAACTGACTCGCGGCTATTAATGAATTGTCGGCTCCCGGCAATACATACAAAAGTCATTGATAAAAAAAAAAAAAAAAGCGTGGGGGTTCCCCAGAATTCAATTACCAGGCCCTTCAGGTCTGGAATGGATATTAAGGGGAACCCCGCCGCAAATTAAAAAAAAATTGACGTGGGGTTCCCCCAAATATCCATTCCAGGCCCTTCAGATCTGGCATGGATTTTAAGGGGAACTCCACCCCAAATTTTTAAAAAAATGGCGTGGAGTCCCCCTAAAAATCAATACCAGACCCCTTATCCGAGCACGCAACCTGGCCGACCGCAGGGGAAAAGGGGGGGACGAGAGAGCGGCCCCCCCTCCCTCCTGAACCGTACCAAGCCACATGCCCTCAACATGGGGAGGATGTCCCCATGTTGATGGGGACAAGGGCCTCATCCCCACAACCCTTGCCCGGTGGTTGTGGGGGTCTGCGGGCGGGGGGCTTATCGGAATCTGGAAGACCCGCCTACGTCATTGGCTTGAGCGGGGAACTTCCTTCACTGTGTAATTTAAATTTACATAGTGAAGGAAGTTCCCCGCTCAAGCCAATGATGTAGGCGGGTCCGACATACCGAGGGGGCGGACCTGATGGGGGACTGCTCTCACTTTGGTAATACATGTATAGACCCGCCCCTTCTCATGTTCCGCATCTGGTCCGCTGAGCGGACCTGATGGGGAACTTTAGAAGGGGCGGGTCTATACATTTAAAATACTGAGAGGGAGTTCCCCATCAGGTCCGCTCAGGCACAACCAATGAAGGACAGCGCTGGACATCGGGATCGCCGCGGGACACTGGATTTCACCGCTGGAATGTTTTTTTGTTTTTTTTTTAATAAAGGACTTTTTTAAGGTGTTTGTGTGTTTTTTTTAAACATTTTTTTACGCTTTCTTCGTGAAATGGTAGGGGTACAATGTACCCCTTACCAATTCACATAGGGGGGGGCCGGGATCTGGGGGTCCCCTTTGTTAAAGGGGTCTTCCAGATTCCGATAAGCCCCCCGCCCGCAGACCCCCACAACCACCGGGCAAGGGTTGTGGGGATGAGGCCCTTGTCCCCATCAACATGGGGACATCCTCCCCATGTTGAGGGCATGTGGCTTGGTACGGGTCAGGAGGGAGGGGGGGCCGCTCTCTCGTCCCCCCCTTTTCCCCTGCGGCCGGCCAGGTTGCGTGCTCGGATAAGGGGTCTGGTATGGATTTTTAGGGGGACTCCACGCCATTTTTTTTTTAAATTTGGGGTGGAGTTCCCCTTAAAATCCATGCCAGATCTGAAGGGCCTGGAATGGATATTTGGGGGAACCCCACGTCAATTTTTTTTTAATTTGCGGCGGGGTTCCCCTTAATATCCATTCCAGACCTGAAGGGCCTGGTAATTGAATTCTGGGGAACCCCCACGCTTTTTTTTTTTTTTTTTTATCAATGACTTTTGTATGTATTGCCGGGAGCCGACAATTCATTAATAGCCGCGAGTCAGTTTTAAATGCATTTTTTTCTTTCAAAAATGACATTTTTTGCAGGGACAGTTCTAAGCACGGGAAACATGCGCCACTTCACATGCATATCATACACACCCCCCAGGTATGAAATTTAAAGGAATATTTCACTTTTATTTTTTCATTTTAAGCATTATTAAAATCACTGCTCCCGAAAAAACGGCCGTTTTTAAAACTTCTTTTTGCATTGATACATGTCCCCTGGGGCAGGACCCCGGTCCCCAAACACTTTTTAGGACAATAACTTGCCTGTTAGCCTTTATAATTAACACTTTAGATTTCGAACGTTCGAGTCCATTGTATTTAATAGGGTTCTAAAGTTTACACGAACATTTTGTCTGTTCGCAGGTTCTGGTGCGAACCGAACAGGGGGGTGTTCGGCTCATCCCTGGTCAAGAACCTTGGAATAATTTTTGATGCAAAGCTTACCTGGATTCCACAAATCATGAACTGTATGAAAAATGCCTCATTCTATTTGCAAATTATTCGAAAGATCAGACATCTACTTTCATATCGACACCAAATCACACTTACTTTGGCTCAAGTACAATCCAGACTAGACTTTGCCAATGGTTTTTGCCTTGGCCTTACCCTTAAGTGGGTTAAAAAAATCCAAATTATACAGAATCAAGCAGCACGCACTATTATGTGTACACCATATAGACATCACATCACCCCCGTGCTGGAACAGCTACATTGCAATTTAAAATCTTGGTTCTGATGTTTATAGCATATTGGGGCTTGGGTCCACTCTATCTCACGGAAATGGCCCCCCATTACACACCAATTAGAGCGTTGCGGTCAGGGCTTCAAAATAGGATCATCCAAGCACCCGTCCGACTCCAATCCTTGGGAGGTCGATGAATGCAGACTATAGGCGCGGACCTTTGGAACCAACTCCCCGACCATCTCCGGCTCCCAATGCCCCAAGCTCTTTTTAAAAGGCAATTAAAAACCCACCTTTTTAAAAATGCTTTTTCCTAACTAAGGATGTAGAGACATTAAATTCTGTAATAATTAACGTCAATTTTGTTTTTCTAGTCCTCTCGTGAGCCTTTCCTTCTTTTTTTTCTCTCCTCCCTTTTTCTCAAGTAGTTTTTTTCTTTTCCCAAGGCTGATTGGTGAATTTATGGTACAGCGCGCTTAGTTGCAGTCCTCCAAGACAGTATTTGGCGCAATATAAATTTACATATCAATCAATCAACAAAGGGGGCCCCCAGATCCTGCCCCCCTATGTGAATTGGTAACAGGGTACATTGTGCCCCTACCATTTCACCCAAAAAAGTGACAAAAATGGTAAAAAAAAACACACACACACAGCTTGGGACAAGTCCTTTAATAAAAAAATAATAATAATTCCAGCGATGTAATCCTTCTACGACCTGACGAGACGATACACACTGCCAGCCCGCAACAAACGATTCCGCCTCCATGGGAGGCGGCCCACCGAATGACGCGAGAACCGCTTGACAGCTCATAAATAGCCGAGGGCGGGGCCACCCGTGACGTACGTGGGTGACCCCGCCCCCTCTGACACAACGGGGGCAATAGTCCTGATTGTTTCTCAGCGCAGCCCCCCCGCAGATGCCCACACTGGACCACCAGGGATGCCACCAGGTCCACCAGGCATGCCCGCCACACATGGATGACCAGGTATGCCCCCCATAGCCACCAGGGATATCACACTGTGCCCAAAATATGCCAATCAGTGCCCACAAATGGTGCCAGTCAGTGCCCACTACTAATGCCTGCCAGATATCTCCTCATCAGTGATGCCCAGCAGTGCCATCTATCAGTGTCCATCAGTTCCCCTCTGTGTCCATCCATGCCCACCTATCAGTGCCCATCTGTGCCTCCCATAAGTACGCATCAGTGCAGCCTTTCAGTGCCCATCAGTTCCCGCCTATAAGTGCCCATTAGTTCTGCCTTGAGTGTCCATCAGTGCCGCCTATCAATGCCTATCAGTGCTGCATACCAGTGCCACCTATCAGTGCCACCTCATTGGTGCCACCTCATCAGTGCCGCCTTATCAGTGCCTGTCAGTGAAGGAGAAAACATACTTATTTAAAAAAAATTATAACAGAAACCAAGAAAAACTTTTTTTTTTAAAAAATTGTGGTCTTTTTTTATTTGCTGCGCAAAAAATAAAAACCCCAGCAGTGATCAAATACCACCAAAAGAAAGCACTATTTGTGGGAACAAAATGATAAAAACATTGTTTGGATACAGTGTAGAATGTCCCCGCAATTCTCATTCAAATTGCGACATCGCTGAAAGCTGAAAATTGGCCTGGGCAGGAAGGGGATGTAAGTGCCTGGTATTAAAGTGGTTAAGGTAATCTTCATACACCTATTTTTAAATTTAAGATATTGGGACTGGAAAATATACATTGAATGTATACATTGTGATCGTGCATACACTGGTGATCATAGATTTATGCCAGATTGAGTAAAAATGTCACATCAATGCCTGCAATAGACATTCACCAGCCAAACTTTTTTAAGAACCTGTAGCGCTCACTCCCATAGGAGCCACCAAATTTTTGGGTTCCCCCACGCGCAAACACAGCCAGGCAACAGGAATTTTCAAACTTTTTCTAAGGTTCAATAATCAGTCCAGGGGATTTGTGTTTGTTTTTGTCTATTTAGGGGATAAACTTGAATAGGAAATAGGGATGAATGGGATGACCAGAACTGAATAACTTGGATAACCTATGAGCAGTTGCTAATGTCTCTGGCTGCTAAGAACTGACTTCAAACGGAGCTGCCTATCCATGGGAATGATGATGCAGCAAGAATAACATTTAAAAAAAGTTCCAACTGAAGATGTAGGTGCTGTTCTTTGCAGGAAAGCCAAAGCACCTGGCCTCTGCGGTTCGAAGCTAGAGATATTGGGGGACTTCTGGCTGCTTTGCACTGGCTCTAAGCTGTCCTCTGGTCCTAGACATGTAAAGTATTGCAACCCTAATGTCTTCTCTGTACAGGCTTGGGGTAAATTACAATGGCAGTTACTCACTTAAGCCTCATACACACAGTCCGACTTCAAACAAACCTTTCTGTGGATTTTTGGCTGAAGGGAGTTGGTCGGGCACACCCATAGGATACACACAGCAGGACTTTTCTGCAAACTTTCCCCAAACTTTCCCAACATCACGTGGTTTTTCTGCTCTTTACCGCCACCCTTTGGTCAACTTCTGCTATTGTTGGTTGATTTTAACATTGATTCTGGGCATGCGTATTTGTACTTCAGACAAAAGTCAGATGGATTTCTGTACACACGGTCGGACTTTGCACCATCAAACTTTTGTTTGTACACACGGTCGAATTTTTTGGAAAACATGCTCATTTTGAAGTTTGTTGGCAAAAAGTCTGACCGTGTGTATGGGCCTTAAGTCCCTTTTAGTCGTTTCTGAAATCCAAGAGGCTGCTGTAGGGGCACACTGCTATACAAGCCGGGTCTTACTTTCAGGATGGCTTTAGCTAAGCCTAGCTGAAGCTGATAAAGGGTGCAAGGTTTCCAGCAATTCCTTCTCTCTTCCTATCCTGGCCTTCCTTATGCCTAGGGGCAGAGCCCCTCAGCACAGGGGTCCCCTCCAGACGACTGGACTCTGCCCTCCTGACTACCAGGCTTCTGAGTATTTATGGGTTGTTTCCCCACCTACTGAACCTTGCCTCCTCAGGGATTGGTGGGAACTCCATAAATGTTCAGGCTTCAGCCTCTGTTCCTCCACCCTCTAGGTTCTAGAATCTATCCAGTGAATTCTAGAAGCAAGGGAAAGGTAACAGAGCCACAGCCTTGAAGCACTGCACAGTCTAAAAACATATTTACCCCTGCTTCTCTGCATATAGAGGAGCCAACTAAATTTACGTACACTTAGTAACACCGAGGGTGCTACAAACCTAAATCTTTGCATTCCAGTGTTTCTCTTTTGTTTTTTTACAGGAACAATTTCAGCGAATGGGTGGAGTGATTCAAGATGGGCAAAAGGTAAAGAATATTAAGCCGGGGCAAGTGGTTACTGTGACAACTACCTCTGATATCTATGAAGCGGAAAATATAGTGATCACAGCAGGACCATGGGCCCAGAAAGTCCTTTCTCCCATTGGCCTTGAGTTACCATTAAAGGTAAGAGTGGCAAACAGGACAATATTTAGCAGTGGTTAGTAAATATTTGTGAAGGGAAATGACTGAAAATACTAGGTGACTGGTGTCAAAGTCCTGAGGCAAACAATGCATGTGATCTACATGTATTCACTTGTAGTCACTGGGCTTCCCAGAGCCAACCACCTACAATAGCCAGTCATTCAGCTAAACCAAATACCACTAGGTGGCATAATACTGGGGAGCATTTTTATAAACCAGTGAATAATCAATAAATGTAATATTCACACAGTAAATGCTCTTTATTTCAATCGCAGTATTTTCTACATTCACTGCATATAACAGATTTATCATCCAAGATTTTTTTCTATATTGGCCTGCATTGTTACTGCTGGAAATTTGTAGGGGCACATGCGACAGAATGGTTATTGCATGCGGGTATAATATATATCAAAAATACAAACAATATTCGCGCTGCTAACACATGTAAGCAGCTACAATACCTGTGGAAAAAGTAACAACAAAGAATATACAAAAATGTAGCGCTATGCGTAAGAACAATGTAAGACACCCAAGTGCTCAAGGTGACTAGATCACAATGGATCTGATAATGAGTCCCAATATATGAAAAAATGCAAAACACAAAAGAAAAGTCTTTGATGACAAGACCGTGAATAAAATTGAAACTGTCCGGTTCAAAAATGGTGAATGTTCAAAGTATTGAGTGACTTGTGACGTGACCACCACCACATGAAAGGGAGGCTTACCGGATGGAGTAGACCCTGTACACATACGTGTAGAGGGTCAAACAGGCTTAGTATGTATATATCCGTACATATGAAATCCCAGCTAGCACTGCACACATATGTATCCGAGATCCAAACTCAAGGATGACACCAGATATCCAAGCCCAATAGATGGATGAAAATGGCTCACATGGAAATCCTATTTTGGCCACTTGCTTCCATAAAACTGAACTCTGACTGGATCTGTGACTGTTCAGCTCCACTCTCTCTGGTGTAATGAGTTCTGGTATAATATATATATATATGCAGTGGCTAGAAAAAGTATGTGATCCCTTGGAATTAGCTGTTTTTCTTCAGTAATTTGCTATCAAATGTGATCTGATCCTCATCTAAAGCCTTGTTCACACGGTACGATTGTTGGCCAACCGAGCGTCTCATTTTTTTCAAAAGGGCATGTGCCAGGATCTTGACTTGCATACTAACGGTACACAATTGTCGTGCCACAAACACAAACGTAGTGACGTACTACAAGGAATTTCAGCTCTTCAGCGCCACCCTTTGGGCCCCTTCTGCTAATTTCGTGTTTGGTGAGCATTGATTCCGAGCATGTGTGTTTGTACTTTCGACTTTTGTGTGACGGATTTGTGTACTGACCATACGAAAATCAGACGTGGAGCAATTGTCTGCTGAAAATTTACTAGCCTGTCATCCAACATTTGTTGGCCGAAAATTGGAAAACGATTGTCTAAAGGAGCGTACTAACGTTAAGAATTTAAGACAACAGTCTGTCAACAGACAATCCCCTTCCAACAATCGAACCGTGTGTACGAGGCTTAAGTCACATTAATAGACAAAGATAATGTGCTTAAGCTGATAACATACTGAACACACCCATAAAGAATTCACACTGCTGGAGGACAATGTAAGTGAACCTTTGGAGTTAATAGCTGGTCATCATTTTGGCTGGGCGTCCACTTCTAGGAAGAGTAGTCACAGTACTAAACTCTCTCTATTTCTAGACAATTGGTTGACTGGAAAATGCCTAAACAGTTTGAGATTGATTTGTATCCCTATCTAGCCTTATGCAGATCAACTACTCTTGATCGGATGTCTTTGGAGAGCTCCTTTTTGTGAGACATGGCTCACATCAGCTGATGCTTCTTAAACTGGTGAAACTCGAAAAATTTGAATATCGTGCAAAAGTAAATTTATTTCACTAATGCAACTTAAAAGGTGAAACTAATATATGAGATAGACTCATTACATGCAAAGCAAGATAGTTTAGGCCGTGATTTGTCATAATTGTGATGATTATGGCTTACAGCTCATGAAAACCCCAAATCCACAATCTCAGAAAATTAGAATATTACATGCAATCAATAAAACAAGGATTGTACATAGAACAATATCAGACCTCTGAAAAGTATAAGCATGCATATGTACTCAGTACTTGGTTTGGGCCCCTTTTGCAGCAATTACTGCCTCAATGTGGCGTGGCATGGAAGCTATCAGCCTGTGGCACTGCTGAGGTGTTATGGAAGACCAAGATGCTTCAATAGCGGCCTTTAGCTCTTATGCATTGTTCGGTCTCATGTCTCTCATCTTTCTCTTGGCAATGCCCCATAAATTCTCTATGGGGTTCAGGTCAGGCGAGTTTGCTGGCCAATCAATTACAGTAATCCAGGTTTTGGTGCTTTTGGCAGTGGGGGCAGGTGCCAAGTCCTGCTGGAAAATGAAGTCAGCATCCCCATAGAGCTCGTCTGCAGAAGAAAGCATGAAGTGCTCCAAAATCTCCTGGTAGATGGCTGCATTGACCCTGGACTTAATGAAGCACAGGGGACCAACACCAGCAGATGACATGGCTCCCAAAATCAACACAGACTGTGGAAACTTCACACTGGACTTCAAGCATCTTGCAGTTTGTGCCTCTCCATTCTTCCTCCATACTCTGGGTCCTTGGTTTCCAAATGAGATGCAAAATTTCTCTCATCAGAAAAGAGGACTTTGGACCACTGAGCAACAGACCAGGTCTGTTTTTCTTTAGCCCAGGTAAGACGCTTCTGACGTTGTTTGTTGTTCAGGAGTGGCTTGACAAGGGGAATACGACATTTGAAGCCCATGTCCAGGATCCGTCTGTGTGTGGTGGCTCTTGATGCACTGACTCCAGCTTCAGTCCATTCCTTGTGAAAATCCCCAACACTTTTGAGCGCCCATTTCTTGACAATCCTCTCCAGGCTGCGGTCATCCCTGCTGCTTGTGCACCTTTTTCTTCCACACTTTTCCCTTCCACATAACTTTCTATTAATGTGCTTTGATACAGCACTTTGGGAACATCCAACTTATTTTGCAAATACCTTTTGAGGCTTTCCCTCCTTATGGAGGGTGTCGATGATGGTTTTCTACACAACTGTCTGGTCAGCAGTCTTTCCCATGATTGTGATTCCTACTGAACCAGACTGAGAGAGCATTTAAAGGCTCAGGAACCCTTTGCAGGTGTTATGGCTTAATTAGCTGATTAAAGTGGGACACTTTGAGCTTAGAATATTGCACCTTCACAATATTCAAATTTTCTGAGATTGTGGATTTGGAGTTTTCATGAGCTGTAAGCCATAATCATCACAATTATGAAAAATCACGGCTTGAACTATCTTGCTTTGCATGTAATGAGTCTATCTCGTATATTAGTTTCACCTTTTAAGTTGCATTAGTGAAATAAATGAACTTTTGCACGATATTCTAATTTTTCGAGTTTCACCTGTAAACAGCAGTCTTAAAATGTTTGACTGTCTTTTTTCAATTAAATTGCTCTAAACCACACTAAACCTTGCCTCCAAACTCATTTCATTTATTGGACTCCAGGTGTGCAAGACTCCAATTAGCTTTCATTGAAGTATTTAGTCTATGGCTTTACTTACTTTTACCTCTGGCACTGTGGCTGTTTAATGGGTGTGTTCAATAAAGATCCGAGAAATTAGAATTGTTTGTGTGATATCAGCTTAAGCACATTATGCTTTTCTATTGTTGTGACTTAGATGAGGATCAGCTCACATTTTTGGGTAAATTACTGCAGAAAACCAGTTAATTCCAAGAGGCTCACATACTTTTTCTTGCCACTGTAAGTATAACTATAGTTAAACTATTTTTACATTAATTAAACATTCTCCCAAAAGCCAGCAGGCAGTGGAATCTTGTCCTTACTTTCCATTTATTAAACCAGATGATTTTTGGAAAGAGAAACGCAGTAAAAAGATCTCTGGAACTGTCAACCTCCCTAGGGCGATATATATCATTGCAATGTTAGAAGCTCCTCCACTAACAAACAGCTCATATCTCTCGCTAGGTCCTTTTCCAGCGGCCCTGAATTTCTTTCTAACTAACCATACAGAACCCAAGTGGGGTTTGACTGTCAATTTCCATCTACCTTTAGGGATTACTTTTCCCTTTTATATGAACATTCTTAATATAAAAACAACAGGGTCATTTATCTACAACAGTGCTGGATGAGGCTATAGCAGCCAGTAAAATACAGTGGTCATGCTGCAGTTAAAAAGTCTTGATGTGACGGTTGCTTTCATACAGTGCAGCATGGTCTTGCCACACTATAAAAGCTGTTTTTCCACTAGCCAATATTATCATTATATATTCATCCTCTGCCCTGCTAAATAATCTGCCTTACACCAATTGTATTTCTTTTGTCTTTTGCCATCGAAAAATTGAACACATGGGCATGTCTAAGGTGTAGCACAGTAAAAACAAACTATGGCACCTGAATGTACCAGCTCAGAGTGATTCAAAAGATGAAAGATTATCTCTGAATAATAACTATAGATCGGTGTGCACAAAATTGATCTTTGCACAAGGGGGGCACATGATTGAACTCCCTCTTAGTAACGCCCTTCCTCCATTTAATCCATATATATTTTGCAGTGGATCTTTTGTCTGCACACATTATGGAATCATCTGAATTGGTGGGAGGTTATTTAAGGGGATGGAGTTTCCAGATCATCAGGAAAGAAACATATGCAGTGGGGAAAGTTTAAGTATAAACAGTTATCAGTGCCAGGACAGGGTCTTCTGCATCCAATGCAAAGATGCCAAACATACAGTGGCTAGGCCAGCACAGGGTGCCAAAATGACAGCTGCTGTCCGCCAGCCCTAAGGTCACCACTGATCGAGATGGAAAGGGGGTTGCTGTGACATAGCTAAACCAATGTCATTTACCCACAATGGGCATGATTAAAAAGAGACAGGATTTACAGTAATTTACCAAAATATTTGCTTCCATCTTAGAACTAAGGCAGCTCATCGAATAATCACATTTTATTTTATGATTTTTCTTTTTAATAAAGGTATTCAAATTATATTTCTGGTACAAAAATATTTTATTATAGCACCACAAAAAACTAAGTGTATATTTGAACAGTAAAAATAAAATAAAAAATTAACTAAGTGAGAAAAGGATGAAGACGCTAACAAAGACTAATTATGGATAACCAAGATTTAATAACTGATAAATAGTATTTTTTTACTTTTTCTTACTTTTATATACAATGTACACATAACACTAATTTATGAATTAAGAGCAAGACCCAGCTCCCCTGGTTACCCCGGGAGAGCTGGGGTTTTTTTTACAAAAAGTGGGAGAGCTGGTTTGACAGCCTGGTCCTGCAGATATGCAGAGGCAAGAAAGGCTCCAGCCTCAGATTAACCTCCCCCAATGGTTGTTTGTTTCTAAAACTGCTTTAGGATGATTTTTTTCAGCAAACAGTGCTTTTGAAAAGACATTATATAAATGTGATAAAATATCTCAGCTTATTCTAGACTGTAATTTGGATATCTGTTCAACTTTGTAACTTCTGTTCATGCTTTTCTTAAAACGATGTGCACTGCCTTTTTGTTTTGTTTTTTTAGAGATACACTTTTTTTCTTACTGCTTTTTTGCATAATATACTTCACAATACTTTTTTCTTTAGGTTAAAAAGCTCTTCCTGCCCTCACACTCCAGAGCTCTATACTTGCGTAAATGAGTAACGGCCTCGACCTCCAACACAGGTATCCTCACAGTGGCTGGGGACAGTGGGGCAAAATGCCTGATCAGGCCTGTTAGTTTATAGAGTATACTAGAAAGATCTGGTGTCTGCATAATCATTATGATACTGCATACCTCCCAACCGTCTAATGCCCTTCCTCCATTTAATCCATATATATTTTGCAGTGGATCTTTTGTCTGCACACATTATGGCATCATCTGAATTGGTGTGAGGTTATTTAAGGGGATGGAGTTTCCAGATCATCAGGAAAGAAACATATGCAGTGGGGCAAGTTTAAGTATAAACAGTTATCAGGACCGTCCCGCTATTTGAAGAAAGTCTCAGGGTCTTGTGTATCTGGGCTGGAGTACCGGAGCCCAGGGCTGGAACAAGTTCCAGCCCTAGGCTACACTTCATAGTGGTATCCTCAGTGGGTGCAATGTGTGCTCCCACACGCAGCACCAAGTGAGGATTCCTGGGAGAAGATCTACCCGGCAATCTCTGCTCCCCCCTCCTCAATGCAGTCACCGTTTGTTAGGACCACCGGCATCCTAGCAACCAATGACATCACTTGCAGGCCACCTCTCAGCGCTGTCCCTTCTTCGGCCCCGCCTCTCAGTGGTCATCATGCCAGCTCTCAGCAGCCTCGATCCCATCTGCAGGCGACCCCCGATCACTGGCTTTCAGCAGCCCCAATCCCGTCTGCCAGCGGCCCCAAACCTGTCTCTCAACAGCCCTGATCCCGTCTCTCAACAGCCCTGGGGGCATGGGTGAGAGAGCTGGGGGGGTATTTGTGAGAGCTAAGAGAGCTGGGGGGGCATTAGTGAGATCTGGGTTTTGTTTAACCACACCCATAAAGCCCCTCCCACTATTAAGACTTTTGCCACACCAACATTTTGCCCTTACGTGCACCACAGATCACTTACTCCCTCAATTGTCCCTCATTTTGAAGTTGGGAGGTATGATACTGCTATAAGAAAAAGTAGAGGTAAAGGCTATAAAAAATGAGGCAATTAGTACAGTGTACATCTTCTATCTACAGTAACTGACTTCAATTGAGCTTTAAAATATGTTAAATATATGTAATAAAAGGTAAAATGTATACATTTTGTGACAATTAAAATATTTTAATAGCATTTTACTAGCTTGTCTCTGTGGCCCTGTTAAGCTGTAATCACATGCCTGGTGTGACAGCACCCTGGAAATCCATTTTATTAACATATCACAGCAGTCCTCGCCAGCAAGGTAAATGCTGATGCTGTGCTAAGATTCATTCCTACAGCTTCTACTTAGCACATACTGTAGATATCCCATAAACATTAACCCAGTTGGCTTTGTTCAATATTGAATTGGCTCTTAACAAATTATATGTGAACTGTAACATTGGGGGATGTTTAGCTCAGTGATAGATGCATTGTAGGTGAGTTCACAGCCAACAGGAACTAAGGTTTAAGGGCGCGGTAGCCCACTTTTATTGAAAGAAACAGAAAGTAAAGTTCAAACATGTATTTGGTTTCCCACACAGGGGTTCTTCTCCCAAAAACATTAACACATGAAAATGCCAATCCACCTGGCTCTTAAGGCTCGCTCAGCCTTGGGCGCAGTTCCTTGCTGCACAGGCCCACTCCTGGCCTCTAGGAAGGGCTCTCCTGACACTCCAGGCTTCCACACTACTCCAAGACTTACAGTCCCCTCTGGTCCCCAAGACTCTCTTCCAGTTGTCTCAGCTATAGTCTCCCCGACTCTGTCAGCTGGCCCAACCCTCTCAGTCTACTGACCTGGAACCTCTCCAACATGGAGAACCGTCTTAAGGATGTTGCCTGAGTTCTTTTTCAGTAGCACACTTCCTTCCAGCAACTGCTGTAACACTGACTCCTTTCCCACACACACTGAGCTATGTTCAGCTCTGCCTTATAACGAGTGTGTGCACCTGGCCACACACTCAACCTGCAGAGCTCCTAGAAAACCCGGACACATGACTGAAGACTCCATCCCTCCCAATGCACTTTGAAGTCTTCAAGTTTCCAGCCCCAATCCAGACTTACAAAATCCAGAGAAAACTTAAAGCATAGTTTTCTCTGCTCAGCAATCTTTTGCTGGAACTTCTCAAATAGCTTCTTTGAGATTCCTGTGTCCATTTCAAACACATTTCTTCTAAGCCAGGGGCTCTCACCCTCACAGAACATATATGTGAAGGACAAGCTCCACTGGCATGTGTGTTTGCTGAGGCTAGTGAGTCTGACTAGTAATACTTGCTAACCTTTGAACTTCAGCAACTATCAGCTTCAAGCTCAAACATCTAGCAAATACGGCTCTTTACAAGAGACACTAAAAAAGTTGGAGCTCAATAATGAATTGGGGAATTCTTGTTGCCCTCTTAAAAGAGAAGTATTGGTTTGGCTTTTTTTGGATATTCATACTTACCTTGGTGGACGCAGCATCAGACCGATGCTGCAGCTTTCCCCTGCCGTCTCTGCATTGAGAACCGAGCCACCGAACACCGCCGATGGCTCGGGTCTCACTCCTCCCCAAGCAGAGCGATGCTGACTGTCAGTCAGCATTGCTCCTGCTCTGCTCCTCCACGCTCATTGGAGCGATGAGCTGTGGAGGGGCGGTGAGCGTCCGTCTCAGCGGCTCGCTGAGACTGCCATTAGTCCAAGCAGCTGCGGATCCAGACTTCAGAAGTCGGGATGATGAGGTGTCTCGACTGATTGCAGTGATGTCAGCAGACAGCGGACTTCAGACCGCTCTCCGCTGAAAACAGGTCACAGGAGTGCAAAACGAATTGCACTCCTGTGACCCATAGGAGAAGCCCAGCCAAAAAAGCTCAGGCTGGACTTCTCCTTTAATTGTGAAGCAGCATCTTCAAACTGGTTTACAAGTGTTTGCAGAATGCCTCTGAATGTATTTATGCTACATATTTCATTTATATGTAAATTGCTTTCTGGTCCATAGTAAATCTATTTTCTTTGCATAGAGGAGTGGATGGGATATAAATAGGGTGGGTGTTGCATGAAAGGTGAAGGGAGTTTAGTGAATTCAAAGTAAAATCTGGAGAGATGAGTGTTTGGTAGGGATGAGCTGCGAGTTTGAGTCAAACCCATGTTCGACTCGAACATCGCCTGTTCGGCTGTTCGCCGAATTTCAAACATTATGGGCCGTTCGCGCCAAATTCGAGTGGCGCGTCACGGGCCAAAATTCTCTGCGGCATCGCAGTGCATTGCTGGCTGATGATTGGCCAAGCATGCAGTATGACCCGCATGCTTACCCAATCACAGCGCCGTAAGTACAGAGAGCCGTAATTGGCCAAAGCCAGGGTGACTTTGGCCAATCATGGCTCAGACGAGTAGGTACACACCCCACATTATATAAGGCCGCCGGCGTGGCGGCCTTGTGTAGTGTGTTGCGGCATTGGGTAACTTAGAAGACAGAGAGAGACAGTGTAATTTGATCTGAGTTAGATAGAGCAGGCAGGCGAGTCAGTTAGCTGCAGTTATAGTGTGTAGAGGATATATATGCATCCTAGGTGTTGTATATATATTTACACGCTGTATTCAGTTTAACTAGATCCTTTGCACGGCGTGCACCTAAAGGTACCTGAATACAATTGGTGGTGTTCTCATACCAATACCACAGGCAGGGAGCTGCAAGTATTTTAACTTGATGTACTATGTCCTCTGCACAGTGTGCACCTAAAACTAACTGAAGATAATTGCTGGTGCTCTCATACTAATACCACAGCAGGCAGTTGATTTTGCTAGCTGCAGTATAATCAGTATATATATATATATATAGATATATATATATATATATATATATACATCCCACCTTTGTGCAGCTACATCTCACTGAAGGCCATTAGTATGTCTGGAAGGCAAACAAGGAGAGGCAGACAGTCACGAGCCAATAAAAGAGGGCAAGCAGGCTCTGTGTCTAGAGGCAACAGTGCTGGTTGTGGACACGGTGCATCCTCATCAGCACGTGGCCGTGGTACACGCTTGTCCTTCTTTTCGGCAGCTGGCCATGTTGAGCCGCAACATGCCGAAGACTCTCACCCAGGCTCAGGGTACTTTGTCTGGCAAAGCAGCTGCCAACGCGGCCTCTTCTTTCGGCTCAATGGCATCAGTCACTCCTTCCCTAGCCCCACAATGTCCTCCTGAGGAGTCCCCCGAACTGTTTGACCACAGTGTTGGGTACATGCTCCAGGAGGATGCCCAGCGTTTTGAAGGCTCCGATGATGGATCCCAGCTAGAGAAAAACAGTAACGTGAGCCCAGAGAGAGGGGGTAGTAACGTGAGCCCAGAGAGAGGGGGTGCCCAACAAGGACAGCAATCTGGCAGTCATGTTCCCCCAGCTGCAGCATACTTCCAGGGTTGCTCCAGTGATGAGGAGGGAGGGGATGATGAGGTCACTGACTCCATGTGGGTGCCTGATAGGAGAGAGGAGGCACATCTCCAACAGGCAGGATGCCCCCCAGGGGCCAGCTTAAGGGCAGCACACTGACTGCATCACACTGCAGAGCTCTGCATGTGCAGAGCGCTGCTGTCTCTGCGCGTTATTCCAAAAGTTCTTTGGTGTAGGCCTTTTTTGAGACGAGTGCATCAGATCGCAGCGCTGCTATTTGCAACATATGTCTCAGGCGTATCTCGCGTGGCCAAAACATCACCCGCTTGGGCACCACATGCTTGATCAGACATATGTCGACCTGCCATGCAGTTCGTTGGCAAGCATACCTAAAAGACCCACACCAAAGAACAAAGCAGACCTCTCCTTGCTCCTCATCAGCTGGGATCTCCAACCCCACTATACCTTCAGTCCTTTCTGAAACCTGCACTGAGAGGAATGAAGGTGTAGAATTAGGTGTGTCACAGCCAAGTACTTGCGGGCAATCTGCTATCGGTACACCGACGTCAGATTGTACCAGGAAAATTTCCCTGCCCCAGCTGCTGCACCGCCGAAAGAAGTTCGCTCCCAGCCATCCACATGCCCAGCGGTTGAATGCTAGCTTGGCTAAATTGCTAGCACTTCAACTGCTGCCTTTTCAGTTGGTAGACTCTGCCGCCTTCCGTGACTTTGTGGAATGTGCGGTTCCTCAGTTGCAGGTTCCCAAACACCACTTTTTCTCACGGAAGGCAATTCCAGCACTCTACCGGCATGTGGAAGGCAATGTCTTGGCCTCGCTGGACAGGGTGGTCAGTGGTAAGGTGCATATTACCACTGACTCATGGTCCAGGAGGCATGGACAGGGACGTTTACCTATCTTTCACGCCGCATTGGGTGACTCTGCTGGCAGCTGGGAAGGATGCAGGACAAGGTGCAGTAGTGTTGGAGGTTGTTCCGCCACCACACCTCCAAAATGCTACTACTGGTGATTCTGACACACCTCTCTCCTCCACCGCCTCCTCTTCTTCTTCCTCCATGGCCTCTTCCTGTGCTTTGTCCTCAGAACCAGCGGTGCTCCGTAGGCATTCAAGGGGCTACGCAAGTACGCAAGCCAAATGATGCCATGCGGTGCTTGAGCTGGTGTGCTTGGGGGACAGGAGCCACACTGGGGCAGAGATTATGTCAGCTCTGCAGGGGCAGGTTCAGAGGTGGTTGACGCCACGCCAGCTTAAGCCAGGAAAGGTGGTTTGGGACAATGGCACCAACCTCCTCTCCGCCCTCCGACAGGGACAACTGACCCATGTGCCCTGTTTGGCTCACGTCCTTAACTTGGTGGTGCAGCGGTTCTTGGGCAGGTACCCGGGCTTACAGGATGTCCTGAAGCAGGCCAGGAAACTCTGTGGGCATTTCCGCCGGTCATTTAATGCCAGTGCTCGGCTGGCTGACCTCCAAAAGGAATACAACCTGCCCAAGAACCGCCTAATCTGTGACATGCCCACCAGGTGGAACTCTACGTTGGCCATGCTGCAGCTTCTGCACACGCAGCAGAGGGCCATCAATGAGTATCTGTTGCAATATGGCACCAGGACAGGGTCAGGGGAGCTTGGATTTTTTTCCCCACGCCAGTGGGCCATGATCAGGGATGCATGCACTGTCCTGTCATCATTTGAGGAGGCCACGAGGATGGTGAGCAGTGACAGTGCATGCATCAGTGACACTGTCCCTCTTGTCCACCTGTTGGAGCACATGCTGCATGGAATAATGGACAGGGCACTTGAGGCAGAACAGAGGGAGGAAGAGGAGGACTTCCTTACCTCACAAGGCCCCCTTTATCCAGACAGTGTTCCTGCTGGCCCGCCTATCACACAGGAAGAGGAGGAGGAGGAGAAGGATTGTGTCAGCATGGAGGTGGAGCCTAGCACTCAGCATCAGCAGCAGTCTTCAAGGGATCAATTACAGTCCCAAGAAATGTCTGTTTAATTTAAGCACCTCAGCATATATATCAGTATGGTTTGTATATTTAATAACACTAAAACAAAGGTTTTCATGTTTTACTTATTTGACACCAACAACATTATATGCTAGCATTTTTTTATTATGATATACATCTTTTTGATCACACATACACACATGTTGTCTTACCACTTAATTAGCCTTTTTCTTTAAACACAGGTGTGTATATATCCACATAGTGGTTTTCTTTGATATTATGGCTTTTTAATTTATTTTCACCTTTCCACTTGTATAAAAATGACTAGACCTTGATTATACTCTCTGTCTTGTTCATATATTCTTGGATTCACATGTATGTTCAACACAATATGTTTATGTCACTTTATTCATTTACATATAATTTTTGCTTTCTACACAGGTGCTTTTTCCGACTTGGAGTGTGTTGGAGACAATCAGAAGCTCATTCTATTCCACTGTGTTCAGTGAATTTGATTGGTGCAAAGTTGGCTTCATTTCCCATATATTCTGATGGGTCCCCCATACACTTCAGCTATGAGTAAGCATCTATCTTTGATGTGAAACGTGTCAACTATCCACCCCTGCATGTCAGTTTTCTGTTTTTGTCTGTTCTTGGACTTTTGAATCTATGGATTAACTTTGGATTTTATTTTTGGAATTTTGAAAATAAATCGTTTATACAGAGTGCGGCAGTCCAGGGCTCTTTTTTTCCCATGCATTAGTGCAGAGCCAGCACCTGTTCCAGTATCAGGGCGGGAGCATTCCTTGGAGCTTCACAGCTTGCAGCAGTACACACCTTTCACTTGTACGTGGCTGTTAGGAGGTGGCTGCGGATCATGTCGTCCTCAGTGACCCAGAAAACTCTGGACCGAATGCCTCAGCAAACCTACGCTGCATGGCCTCCCTGATCCTGCAAAGTCTGTGGAAGGTTCCTCGTATTCGTGCTATCAAGGAGATGGATCATTACTGGCTGGCAACCCTCCTTGATCCAAGTTACAAGGGTAAGGTTGCGGACCTTATCTTGCCGTCGCAGAGGGAGCAGAGGATGAAACATCTTCGGGAGGCCTTGCAGAAAGGTCTGTGCAACGTGTTCCCAGAGACTGGGAGGTTACAAATTCCTGGTCCTGGAAAACGTGTTGCTGAGGCTTCGGTCAGTCAAAGAAGGAGCGGTGGAGAAGGTGGCCGTCTGACCGATGCGTTCAGACAATTTTCAGACAAAGGTATGATCGGTTCCAGCAACCATCGCCAGCGTCTGTGGTGCAGGAATACCTAGGGGCAAGATCAGACTTGGACACCTTTCCCACCGAAAATCCTCTGGGTCTTGAGGATGGATCACTGGCCAGAGCTTGCACAGTATGCAATTGAGTTACTGGCCTGTTCTGCATCCAGCGTTCTTTCGGAACGCACATTCATTGCTGCTGGAGGCTTTGTAACCGATCACAGGGTGCGCCTGTCCACCGACTCGGTCGATCGACTGATTTTCATAAAAATTAATCAGTCTTGGATCACCACCAGCTACCAAGCACCTGATGCTGATGTAACCGACTAATTTGTTTTTAAATGTCAGATCCCTTCAAGACTGCCTATGCTGATGCTTAGTGACTATCCTGTTATGCTGAGTGACTATCCTCTTCCTCCTCAATGATCATGCTGATAGCTTGTAAGAACATTTTTGGTTCTGGGCACCGCCACCAGTGGCTAAGGCCCAATTTTTCAGCCCCTGTTTAACAGGGGCGTGTAATTACAATTTTTGATGCAATACTTTGCAGCAGGGCTCATTCCTGCACTCCAACTAGAGTATCTATGAGGGGTTGCAGTGTTGTGGCACCAGTGCCTAAGGCGAAAATTTTCAGCTCCTGTTTAACAGGGACGTGTAATTACAATTTTTGATGCCTATGTTGCAGCGGGGCTCATTCCTGCGCTCCAACTAGAGTATCTGTGAGGTGTTGCAGTGCTGTGGCACCAGTGCCCAATTTTTCTGCTCCTGTTCAACAGGGGCATGTAATTACAATTCTTGATCTAATATTTCACAGCAGGGCCCATTCCTGCACCCACCAAGAGTAACTGTGAGGGCTTACAGTGTTGTGGCAACACCACCACCACCAACAAAGGCCCAATTATTCTACCACTGTTCAACAATGGCATGTAATTACAATTCTTGATATAATAGTTCACAGCAGGGCCCGTTCCAGCGCCCACCAAGAGTAACTGTGAGGACTTACAGTGTTGTGGCAGCACTAACACCTAAGGGCCAAATTTCTGCAGAGTATATACGGCAGGCCCCTACTTTCAAACATCCAACTTACAAACGATTCCTACTTGAAAATGGAAGGAGACAACAGGAAGTGAAAGGAAATCTATCCCTAGGAAGGGAAATTCTCTCCTGTTAAGCCATGTACACACGATAGGTTTTACCGATGAAAACAGTCCGATGGTTAAAAAATCTATAGCAAATTACTATCGTCTGTGGGGAACTCCATCGGATAAAAAACCCACGCATGCTCAGAATCAAGTCTACGCATGCTCAGAAGCATTGAACTTAATTTTTCTCGGCTCATCGGAGTGTTTTACGTCACCGCGTTTGGAACGGTCGGTTTTTTGACTGATGGTGTGTAGGCAAGACTGATGGAAGTCAGCTTCATCGGTTTTCTGATGGAAAAATCCATCGGTTTAAAAACCATAGGAAATTCGATCGTGTGTACAGGGCTTTAGAGTTAATATGGGAAAAACGTGTCTCCTCTCCACTGATACTTTATCACCAATCCTTGTTTCACTAAAAACCCCAAATTTTCAAAAATGTTTTGTCATTGGGACAGAAAGTGAGGTGAAATCTTCTGAAGAGGTGCACAGACAGCAAAACAAATGTTACAGGGGTGATAACCCTTCCCTATGTTTTCCAAAAAGCTTAAAATTTGTTTTTTTTGGCTGGAGCTACACTTTAAAAATTTACCAATTCAAAATTACAAACAGATTCTACTTAACAACAAACCTACAGTCCCTGTCTTGTTTGCACCGTCTGTTCAGAGTATATGGGGCCTGGGGGCCCCACGCCTTTCCTTTTTTAATTTGGGTGCGGGGTTCCCCTAATATCCATACAAGACCCAAAGGGGCTGGTAATGGGCTGTGGGGGGGGAGGGGGTACCCATGCCATTTTTCTCAATGATTTTCATCTGTATTGCCGGGACCAGACATTACAAGCAGCAAGCCGCAAGCAGTTTTAAATGACTTTTTTTCCTTTAGAAATGTCATTTTGTTCAGGGACAGTTCTAAACACGGGAAACACGTGCCACTTCACCGGCATACTATAGACACCCCCCAGGTACGATATTTAAAGGAATATTTAACTTTTTTTTCACTTTAAGCATCATTAAAGTCACTGCTCCCGAAAAAACGGGCGTTTTTAAAACTTTTTTTTGCATTGATACATGTACCCTAGGGCAGGACCCGGGTCCCCAAACCCTTTTTAGGACAATAACTTGCATATTAGCATTTATAATTATCACTTTTGATTTTGAATGTTCGAGTCCCATAGACATTAACGGGGTTCTAAAGTTTGTGCAAACTTTCTGTCCGTTCGCAGGTTCTGGTGCGAACCGAACCGGGGGGTTTCAGCTCATCCCTAGTGTTTGGATTATGTGTATTTTATTTTATAGTGGTGTTCCATTGTGGAAACAGTAGAGTATTGTACTGTGTTAGCCATTGAATACTGCAGAAATTGCGGAGTTTAAAGTGATTGTAAAGCTTTTTAAAATAATAAACGTATTATACTTACCTGCTTTGTGCAATGGTGTTTCACAGAGCAGCCCTGAACCTCCTCTTTTCTCTGGGCCCCTCCTCTTCTCAGTGTGCCACCATAGGAAGCTGCTTCCTATGGTGGCACACCTGTGGGCTCTCTCCCAAGCCTTAATGTGTTGCTCAGTCTCCCCTCAGTGCTCCAGGTCAAACTACTGCCATATATCTACACTGCGGAAGCAGCCCCAAAGCTCCAATTCTACTCCTACTCCAATGTAAAAGAATGACTGTGGCTCAGAGGTGCTAGGGTTGCTTTTGCTAGGGGCGATGAGACACGTAGTCCAAAAGAGGGTGATGAAGTGATATGCCCATTGTGCGTTTCTTGACTGGACAGTTGGGGAAGTGCGGCTAAGGTATGTGTTAGAACAAACCATTTACCACTGACAGGGGTGTTTACAATGAACATCTTTTATTTATTCATGTAAAACTTTATTCCAAAAGAAAAAAAGAAAAAGAAAAAAAGTGTCTGTAACTGCTTGTGCAACTGTAGTATGAGCTGGAGTTTGGTTTCAATTTGTTAGTGTACAGTGAGGGGAAAAAGTATTTGCTCCCCTGCTGATTTTGTATGTTTGCCCACTGACAAAGAAATAAATGATCAGTCTATAATTTTAATGGTAGGTTTATTTTAACAGTGGGAGACAGAATAACAACAAAGATATCCAGAAAAACTCATTTCAAAAAAGTTTATAAATTGATTTGCATTTTAATGAGTGAAATAAGTATTTGATCCCCTATTAATAAGCAAGATTTCTGGCTCCCAGGCATCTTCTATACAGGTAACGAGCTGAGATTAGGAACACTCTTAAAGGGAGTGCTCCTAATCTCAGGTTGTTACCTGTATAAAAGACACCTGTCCACAGAATCAATCAGATTCCAATCTCTTCACCGTGGCCAAGACCAAAGAGCTGTCCAAGGATGTCAGGGACAAGCTAGACTTAAGCCCCATACACACAGTCAGACTTCCTTCGGACTTTTCCCTGGATTTTTGTCCAAACGGAGTTGGCCGGGCACACCTATAGCATACACACCACAGGACTTTTCTGCAAACTTTCCCAAAACTTTTTGCAACATCATGTGGTTTTTCTGCTCTTTTCTGCTCTTTACCGCCACCCTTTGGTCAACTTCTGCTATTGTTGGTTGAGTTTAACATTAGTTGTTTTGTCCATCGGACAAAAGTCCTATTGTTTTCTGTACACACGGTCAGACTTTGCTCCATCTGACTTTTGTTGGCCAAAAGTTTGTCCGTTTGCAGACCCAACTTTTGTCCGATGAAAAAAAAAAAAAAAGTTTGTCCGATGGAGCGTACACACGGTCGGATTGTTGGTCCAACATGCTCAAAAGTGCCAAAAGTCCGACCGTGTGTACGGGGCTTTACACAAGGCTGGAATGGGCTACAAGACCATCGCCAAGCAGCTTGGTGAGAGGGTGACAGCAGTTGGTGAGATTATTCGCAAATGGAAGAACACAAAATAACTGTCAATCTCATTTGGTCTGGGGCTCCATGCAAAATCTCACCTCGTGGAGTTTCAATGATAATGAGAACGGTGAGGAATCAGCTCAGAACTACACGGGAGAATCTTGTCAATGATCTTAAGGCAGCTGGGACCATAGTCACCAAGAAAACAATTGGTAACACACTACGCCGTGAAGGACTGAAATCCTGGAGCGCCTGCAAGGTCCCCCTGCTCAGGAAAGCACATGTACAGGACTAAAAGATCAGAAAATGCAGCGCTGAAACATGAGAATATAGGGCTATGAGGAATGATCTAGCCCAAAAGTGGATAAACAATGTGATAAATGTGTACCAAAATAACACAACATGAGTGATATGACAAAAAACTAACAAATATATCTGACCAAAAAACAAAACTTAGTGAAGGGAATAGTTCTAAAACGAAAAAATAGGCATATGTGACATACCATATAACGTGAATACCAAATGACACTACTGATCAGGAAACCAAAAATGACAAGAAATTAAAAAATTGTTAATAAAAATCCGTGAAATAAAGTCTGATGCCAAAAAATGAAACTGGAACATCCAGATATAAACCAAGAGGGATTCCAAAGAGGGTGATGAAAAGTGATGAAAAGTGAAAATTCTTCCCAAGAAAACTGTGGCAGATTTCAGGTGTGACATCCTAATCCTGTTTACCAGATGGCCGTGACTGTATAGAAACAGTCTCACCCAGCATAGGGAATAAGGCTTCCCAGCAGCCTATGGATCTCCTTATCACTGTGATAGACCCGGCTTGCCTGAGACTTTTATTTTTTGCGCTATAAACAAAAATAGAGCGACAATTTTGAAAAAAATTCAATATTTTTTACTTTTTGCTATAATAAATATCTCCAAAATATATATAAAAAAACGTTTTTTTCCTCAGTTTAGGCCGATACGTATTCTTCTACATATTTTTGGTTAAAAAAAAATCGCAATTTTATTATTTATTTATTTTTTACTAGTAATGGCGGCGATCAGCGACTTTTTTCGTGACTGTGACATTAGGGCGGACACTTCGGACACTTTTGACACATTTTTGGGACCATTGTCATTTTTTACAGCGATCAGTGCTATAAAAATGCACTGGTTACTGTAAAAATGACACTGGCAGTGAAGGGGTTAACCACTAGAGGCGCTGAAGAGGTTAAGTGTGCCTAAGGGAGTGATTCTCACTGTTAGGGGGCGTGGCTATGAGTGACACGTCACTGATCTCCGCTCTGAATACACAGAGCGGAGATTGGTGACAGTGTCAGTAGGCGAGCGGGGAGATGTTGTGTTTACACTAACATCTCCCCGCTCCATCCCTCCGTGAAATGATGGCGGGGATCCCTGCGGCGATCGAGTCCGCGGGACCGGCGGTCCGACTCACGGGGATGGCGGCAGGGTCGTGAGAGCGCCGCCGGCGGCGCGCGCAGCGCGCGATCACACAGCTGGCAGTTAAAGGGCAAAGTACAGGTACGTGATTGTGCCTGTACGAGCCATTCTGCCGACATATATATGCCGTGGGCGGTCGTTAAGTAGTTAAAGTGATACTAAAGTCTCCTATTTTTTTTTCATTTAAAAATATTAAAGGGGTTGTAAAAGGTTTTTTTTTTTGGTTTTCTTTCTATTTTAAATAACAAAGATGTTATACTTACCTCCTCTGTGCAAGGGTTTTGCACAGAGTGGCCCCGATCCTCCTCTTCTGGGGTCCCTCAGCGGCGCTCCTGGCTCCTCCCCGCATCGAGTACCCCCTGAGAGGTTTGCATTCCAAGGGGACACCCGTGCGCTCCCCACTCGAGTCCTGCTGCTGCGTCCATTGACACAGACAGCAGGGCTCAACCCCGCCCCCGGCTCCCATGTCACTGGATTTGATTGACAGCAGTGGGAGCCAATGGCTGCACTGCTTTCAATCTATCCAATGAGGACCAGAGACAGCGGCTGGAGCTGCTGTGTTTATCCCCGTCAATGAAACGATTGGGTTCAGGCAAGAAAAAGGGGGGGGGGGTTGCTGCACTACAGAAGGTTTTTCACCTTAATGCATTAAGGTGAAAAACCTCAAGGGCTTACAACCCCTTTAACCATTTCCCAGCTGGCCAATAGCAAAATGACGGCTGGGCGGTGGTTCAGTTATCCTGACTGGGCGTAATATGACGTCCAGCAGGATAACTGCCGGCACTACACCGATCTTGGTAAAGAGCCTCTGATGGAGGCTCTTTGCCATGTGATCAGCCGTGTCCAATCACGGCTGATCACAGTGTGAACAGGAAGAGCTGTTTATCAGATTTTCCTCACTCGCGTCTGATAGACGCGAGTAGAGAAGAGACGATCGGCAGCTCTCCTGACAGGGGGGGTCTGCCCTGATTGTTTATCAGTGCAGCCCCCCCTGCGGATGCCCTCACTGGACCACCAGGACCACCAGGGATGCCCACCACACATGGATGACCAGGTATGCCCCCTGATGGCCACAAAGGGATATCACACAGTGCCCAAAATATACCAATCAGTGCCCTCAAATGTTGCCAGTCAGTGCCCGCTACTAATGCATGCCAGATATCTCCTCATCAGTGATGCCCAGCAGTCCATCTATCAGTGCCCATCTGTGCAACCTATCAGTGCCACCCATAAGTACCCATCAGTGCTGCCTATCAGTGCCGCCTATGAGTGCCCATCAGTGTCGCCTATCAATGCCCATCAGTGCTGCATACCAGTGCCACCTATCAGTGCCGCCTATCAGTGCCCATCAGTGCAGCCTATCAGTGCCACCTCATTGGTGCCACCTTATCAGTGCCGCCTTATCAGTGCTTGTTAGTGCAGGCTCATCAATGCCCATCAGTGAAGGAGCAAACATACTTATTTACAACGTTTTATAACAGAAACAAGGAAAAACGTTTTTTTTCTACATTTTATGTCTTTGTTTTTGTTACGCAAAAAATAAAAACCCCAGCAGTGATCAAATACCACCAAAAGAAAGCTCTATTTGTGGGAACAAAATGATAAAAAATGTGTTTGGGTACAGTGTAGCATAACCGCGTAATCAGTGGCGGCCCGTCAATAGGGGGTGCAGAGGCGCTCCCCCCCAAAGCTACTTATTAAAAAATAAGTACAGATGAAAACAATAATTGAAAAAAAAAAGGGCGCCGGACACGGGGTGCTATTGGAGGCATGACCGTGTGTAAACACATGATTGGGGCTAAGAAGCTCTATTGGCGTAGTTTAGAGTGTGTTCGGGGCGCAAAGCTTGTAGCCACGAAAACTCCACCTCTAGCATTAGGTTTCCAGTGCTTGTAATTGATTGGGTCCATAATCAGACCTGCAGCATCATTGGCTCACAGGCTGCCTGTCTCCTTCAGTAAGTGAGGGGGGAATCACCAGCAGAAGAGAACTGGTCAGGGCAGACAGGGAGCGATGTGCAGAGGCAGCTCCATTCATCTCCCTGTGACACAGACTCGGCATCCAGCAGTGCACACAGAAATCTCCAGCTACACTACATGCCAGGACTGGAGGGGGGAGGGGATAGAAGGGGCTATTATCACTGTGTCCTGAGTGACTGTACAGCAGCATTTTAATCTCCAACTTTACTTCACGTCTCTCCATGGGGAGAGAAACAAAAGGCATTGTTCTTAAATTAACATTATTCACATGTAAATCACGCAGGCATTGTTATGCAAATTAGATTGGCCGCTGTGATTCATATGCAAATCACGCCCCATCCTCTGCATGCCGCCCACCTAGACAGCATACAGGTGAGCATAGGGGGCATGTAGAGTAATCAAAAAGGGGGGCTTGAGGTGCAGAGGTGAGCAGAGGAGGTGTGCAGTCAGAGGTGGTGTACAGAGGTGCAGAGTGGATGGGAAGGAAGGGTTGGATTGCAGAGGTTAGCAAAGTAGGGGTTTGGGGGACAGAGATTAGCAGATGATGAGTTAGGGGCAGAGTTGTACTTATGGGAGATAAGAATGCAGAGATTAGTAGACAGATGGGGGGGGGTTTACTGTAAATACACCTGTTATATGGCTAGTCACTGTAAATGTCTCAATTACATTGGTGGTTGATGAAAATACTCCTGTTGTGTTGGGGTCAGTGTAAATGTCCCAGTTACATTGGGGATCAGTTTAGGGTGCCCCCTTACATTGGTTGTCAGTGTAGAAATATTAGTTGGTTATATTTCATTAAATATTTTAGTCCACCATTTGGTTCAGATTTTTTTGTTCATATTTTCCTCCTATAAAACCTAGGTGCGTTTTATGGTCAGGTGCGTCTTATGGAGCGAAAAATACGGTAGATATTCACTGCTCACATCCTGCAGCCTCCCGATCTCAGATCTGACCATTCCAATCACTGCCTCACACCCTTTCCATTCCAGATTACTTTTTATCTCTTCCAAACTGTTTAGCAGATCAGAACAATCTCTGCAGTGCAATCATTTAAGGTGGCTGTAGGAATGACATTAAAAAGGAATCCTCTATTCTATGAGTGCAGAATGTACTGATCTGCTCAACAGTTTGGAAGAGATAAAATGTAATGTGGAATGGAGAGGGTGTCCATCAGTGATTGGACCCCTAAAGAGGAATGCCCAGATCTGAGACCACACTTGTAAAGAAGAACTCAGCATAGGGATGGTGGGAACCCCTCATAATGGGCACAGCGGGTGTACAGACCCGGGAACTTGGCACAGGGATAGTGGGAGCCCCTCATAATATGCACATCAGCTTACAGACGCGGGAACTCGTTACAGGGATGGTGGGAACCCCCATAATGGGCACATCAGGTTACAGACCCAGAAACTTGCCACGGGAATGGTGGGAATCCCTCATAATGGGCACAGTAGGTGTACTAGGTGTACAGACCCAGGAACTCAGCACAGGGATGATGGGAACCCCTCATAATGGGCACAGAAGGTGTACAGACCCAGGAACTCAGCACAAGGATGGTGGGAACCCCTCATAATGGGCACAGCAGGTGTACAGACTCAGGAACTCAGCACAGGGATGTGGGAACCCCTCATAATGGGCACAGCAGGTGTACAGACCCAGGAACTCGTTACAGGGATGGTGGTAACCCCTCATAATGGGCACAGAAGGTTGCAGACCCAGGAACTCAGTACAGGGATGGTGGGAACCCCTCATAATAGGCACAGTAGGTGTACAGGGATGGTGGGAGGAACCCTCATAATGGGCACAGCGGGTGTACAGACCTGGGAACTCAGTACAGGGATGGTGGGAACTCCTCATAATGGGCACCTCAGGTGTACAGACCCAGTAACTCTGCACAGGGATGGTGGGAACCCCGCATAATGGGCACAGTAGGTGTACAGACCCAGGAACTCAGTACAGGGATGGTGGGAACCCCTCATAATGGGCACCGTAGGTGTACAGACCCTGGAACTCAGTACAGCCTGTCCTTATACATTTACTTGAGATCACTCTATAGTGGGAGGTAGCGCCAACACCCCATTCTTTTATATTATATTATATTCTCCCTAGGGAGTTTTTAGGGGGGCTGCAACCTCTGTCTGGTGTTTTCCTGAGCGCGGATTCCCTACTTCTTTAATAATAGTCTAATGTCCATAAAATTTCATAATCTACCCAATAGACCTCATGTACACAGGGTGTTTGCTTTGATCCTCTAAACGTCAAAACTCCTGGCAGGAGAAAAGCCCACTGCAGGCGCGTCATGCGTTTTATCGTAAATGTATCCTATTGGCCAAAATATTTATTTGTTTTGGCCATTTAAATGCATTACCTCTCAAATGCGCCTAAATGCGTCTAGTGTTTCAGTGTGTTTAGCTTTTTTCTGTGCTTCACCTCCTCTCCTAAACGTGCTTTCAATGGGGGTTTTTTTCAGACTGTAATTGCTCTGCTTCTAATATGTCTGTAAACGCCTGTGTGCACATGGACACATAAGCTAACATACAGGTGCTATTACAGGCTGAGAAAAACAATGTCAAATGCCAGTATTTTTTAAGCTTTAATCGGAGCCCTTTGTAATCTCATGTAGCCATATTCCTAAGCGATCATCACAAGTCTTTTTCTGTGCTTGATATACCATCAGTCCGATTCATGCTTCAGAGTAAGTTTAAGGCCCCGTTCAGGCTAGATTCACACTGTTGTGCAGAGAGGCTCAAAGCAGGGGTCCGGTGCGTCCCTGTTCTCCATTTTAGGGATGAATCAGGCCCGAATTTTTGCCTGCATTTGGACCTAAAACAAAGCATATTTCCAGGTTGTAAGTTGGCAAATGTCATTGCAGATCCCTACTTGTTATTGCTTGTATTGAAACTTACATAACACAGATGGTGTTCTGTACATTGACCGTGTACAAAACACCACCCTACATGTACACCATGTTTAAACATTTGGCAGTTTTATGAGTCATAGCGGGCAGCGGATGAAACTACATAGGTAATTGTAATTATAAAAATACAAAATGTAGTGTATGATGTGCAGGGCCCGGTGTATAATGTACAGCCTGGTATATGATGTGCATAGCCCTGTGTATAATGTGCAGAGCCCTGTGTATAATGTGCAGCCTGGTATATGATGTGCAGAGCCCTGTGTATAATGTGCAGCCTGGTATATGATGTGCAGAGCCCTGTGTATAATGTACAGCCTGGTATATGATGTGCAGAGCCCAGTGTATAATCTGCAGCATGGTATATGATTTGCAGAGCCCTGTGTATAATGTAATGTGCAGCCTGGTATATAATGTGCAGAGCCCTGTGTATAATGTGCAGCCTGGTATATGATGTGCAGAGCCCTGTGTATAATGTGCAGCCTGGTATATGATGTGCAGAGCCCTGTGTATAATGTGCAGCCTGGTATATGATGTGCAGAGCCCTGTGTATAATGTGCAGCCTGGTATATGATGTGCAGAACCCTGTGTATAATGTGCAGCCTGGTATATGATGTGCAGAACCCTGTGTATAATGTGAAGCTTGGTATATGATGTGCAGAGCCCTGTGTATAATGTGCAGCCTGGTATATGATGTGCAGAACCCTGTGTATAATGTGCAGCTTGGTATATGATGTGCAGAGCCCTGTGTATAATGTGCAGCCTGGTATATGATGTGCAGAGCCCTGTGTATAATGTACAGCCTGGTATATGATGTGCAGAGCCCAGTGTATAATCTGCAGCATGGTATATGATTTGCAGAGCCCTGTGTATAATGTAATGTGCAGCCTGGTATATAATGTGCAGAGCCCTGTGTATAATGTGCAGCCTGGTATATGATGTGCAGAGCCCTGTGTATAATGTGCAGCCTGGTATATGATGTGCAGAGCCCTGTGTATAATGTGCAGCCTGGTATATGATGTGCAGAGCCCTGTGTATAATGTGCAGCCTGGTATATGATGTGCAGAACCCTGTGTATAATGTGCAGCCTGGTATATGATGTGCAGAACCCTGTGTATAATGTGCAGCTTGGTATATGATGTGCAGAGCCCTGTGTATAATGTACAGCCTGGTATATGATGTGCAGAGCCCTGTGTATAATGTGCAGCCTGGTATATGATGTGCAGAGCCTGGTGTATAATGCTGACACTATGAGAGGAAGCAAGTGGAATACAGGGGACGCGGTGGGTGGATTCTATAAGGGGTGTGGCTTATGAGAAGTGGGATGGGACAACTGTGGAGGGGCGGAGTCTTGGGCCCCCCATCCTAAAACTTCACCAGCCGCCACTGCGCGCAATTGTCATTCAAAGTGCGACAGCGCTGAAAGCTGAAAATTGGCCTGGGCAGGAGGTGTAAGTGCCTGGTATTGAAGTGGTTGGTATACTAGTTACCTGCTCTGTGCAAAACCAACTGCCCCGGTCCTCCTTTTCTTAGGTCCCTTGCTGGGGCTCCTGGCCCCTCCTTCCTGCCCAGTGCCCCCACAGCAAGCAGCTTGCTATGGGGGCACCTGAGCCAAGCTGCTGCTCTGTACGTCCATTCAGACACAGAGCCCTGATTCGGCCCCACCCCCTCTCTCTCCTCATTGGCTCACTGACTTTGATTGACAGCAGTGGGAGCCAATGGCGCCCCGCTGCTGTCTCAGCCAATGAGGAGGGGAGTTCCGGACAGCCGAGGCTATTGTGTAACATCGCTAGATAGAGATGGGCTCAGGTAAGTATTAGGGGGGGGCTGATGGGGGCTGCTGCACAAAGTAGGGTTTTTTTTATCTTAAAGCAGGGGTCTCCAAACTTTTCAACACAAGGGCCACATTGTAGATTTTACAAGTATTCGGGGGCCGAAAAAAATCAGTTGTGTACAAATGAATGAATCGTCATTCCCATCATCAGTGTCCCCAGCAGAGTTTTCCCCATTATCAGTGTCCCCAGCAGAGTTTTCCCATCAGTGTCCCCAGCAGAGTTTTCCCCATCGATGTCCCCAGCAGAATTTTCCCCATCGGTGTCCCCAGCAGAATTTTCCCCATCTGTGTCCCCAGCAGAATTCCCCCCCCCCCCCCCCCCCCATCGGAGTCCCCAGCAGAATTTTCCCCATCGGTGTCCCCAGCAGAATTTTCCCCATCGGTGTCAACAGCAGAATTCCCCCCCCCCCCCCCCCATCGGAGTCCCCAGCAGAATTTTCCCCATCGGTGTCCCCAGCAGAATTTTCCCCATCGGTGTCAACAGCAGAATTTTCCCCATCGTTGTCCCCAGCAAATTTTTTCCCATCGGTGTCCCCAGGGTTCAGGGGTGAGCTATGTACAGGGTTCAGGGGTGAGCTATGTACAGAGTGCAGAGGGTGAGGTGGGTGCAGAGGATGAGGTGGGTGCAGGGTGCGGAGGGTGAGGTGGGTGCAGGGTGCAGAGGATGAGGTGTGTGCAGGGTGCATAGGGTGAGGTGGGTGCAGGGTGAAGAGGGTGGGTGCAGGGTGCAGAGGGTGAGGTGGGCGCAGGGTGCAGAGGGAGGGTGCAGCAGCAGAGGGTGAGGTATAGGGAGGGTGCAGAGGGTGGGTACAGGGTGCAGAGGGAGGGTGCAGAGGATGAGGTGGGTACAGGGTGCAGAGGGTGAGCTGGGCGCAGGGTGCAGAGGGAGGGTGCAGACGGTGGATGCAGGGTGCGGAGGGTGAGGTGGGTGCAGGGTGCGGAGGGTGAGGTGGGTGCAGGGTGCGGAGGGTGAGGTGGGTGCAGAGGGTGAGGTGGGTGCAGGGTGCAGAGGGTGGGTGCAGAGGGTGAGGTGGGTGCAGGGTGCAGAGGGAGGGTGCAGAGGGTGAGGTGGGTACAGGGTGCAGAGGGTGAGGTGGGCGCAGGGTGCAGAGGGAGGGTGTAGGGTGCAGAGGGTGAGGTGGATGCAGAGTGCACGCCCCCCCCCCAGCCCCCAGATTCCAGTACAGTCAGAGCTCCACACTCCACTCCACTCCAAGGCAAGACTCTCCTCCCACAAAGCCCCCCCCCCCCATTCCAGTGAAAAGTTTTCCTCATTTTACTCACAGCATTTTGTCCTCCGATCTCCGTGCAGCAGTTCCACAGCATCTTCCTGTTGGCAGATTCCCTGCCCCCTTCCTCCTCTGCTCGGACTGCAAGTGCTCTCGTAGAGCGTGTGTAAAGTACACAAGGATGATCAGAGCGGCTGCGGGGAGAGGAGCGCGCTGTCACTTGGAAATACACAAGCAGAGCTTGTGTATTTCCAAGTGACAGTAGCGCGCAGCCAGCATGCGACCAGCACCG